>JABFTP020000124.1:39272161-39765343 GCA_013387265.2 Cryptolaemus montrouzieri | reverse complement strand
GCTCACGTTTTCTGCAGACGTAAGAGACAGGATAGTATTTCTTTCTTGCAAAATAATTATTGAAGTTATTGTGTTCTCAAGTGGGATGCGGCGCGATTCGCAAGTGTAACTCGAAGGTGTGGTTCGCGGGTGTAGTTCATGGGTGTGGTTCTCGGCTGCTGTTTGCAATCACGGTTCGTGGGTGCGGTTCACAGTGTGATTCGTGGGCACTATTAGTAATTGTAAATTTTGTACAGAACAATGTAACAGAGGTGAAAATTAAAGTATCAAGAGAGTGGAGTAAGATTCATAAAATTTTTAATATACTGAACTACAGGATAGATAATCAAATTTTCATAATCGTAAATAGATGAATTGTTGATCACGTTTTCTGCTGTCGCAAGAAGCAGGATAATGTTTTTTAATGATTATTGATGTTATTTTTCATTGTCAAGTGTGATTCGCAGGCGCGATTCGCAGGTGAAGGTGCGGTCCTGCAAATGCGGTTCGCAGGTGCGGTTCTCGGCTGCTGTTCGCAATCACGGTATCGCATAGGTGCAGTTCACAGGTGTGATTCGTAGGTATTATTTGTAATTGTAAATTCTGTACAGAACAATGTAACAGAGGTGAAAAATTAAAAGTTTTCAGAGAGTGAATTAAGATTCATATAATTTAAAATATACTGAACTACAGGCATAGATAATCAAATTTTCATAGAGTTCTTAGATAGCTTTTCATTTAATCCCACGATAAATTGCTCACGTTTTCTGCAGACGCAAGAAACAGGATAATGTTTCTTTAATGATTATTGATGTTATTTTTCATTGTCAAGTGTGATTCGCAGGCGCGATTCGCAAGTGTAACTCGAAAGTGTGGTTCGCGGTTGTGGTTCGCGGGTATTGTTCGCGGGTGCGGTTCGCGGGTGCTATTCGCGGGCGCTATTAATAATTCTAATTTGTGTACAGAACAATGTAACAGAGATCAAAAATTAAAATTTTCAAGAGAGTGAGGTGAGAATCATAAAATTTATAATATACTGAACTACAGGCACAGATAATCAAATTTACATAGAGTTCTTAGATAGCTTCTTCGATTAATCCAATATTAAATTGCTCACGTTTTCTGCAGACGTAAGAGACAGGATAATATTTCTTTCTTGCAAAATAATTATTGAAGTTATTGTGTTCTCAAGTGTAGCGATATGCGGGTGCGATTCGCAAGTGTAACTCGAAGGTGTGGTTCGCGGGTGTGGTTCGCGGGTGTGGTTCTCGGCTGCTGTTCGCAATCACGGTTCCGCGGGTGATTCGCGAGTACATCCGCAGGTGCAGTTCACAGGTGTGATTCGTAGGCACTATTAGTAATCGTAAATTTTGTACAGAACAATGTAACAGAGGTGAAAAATTAAAAGTTTCAAGAGAGTGGAGTAAGATTCATAAAATTTTTAATATACTGAACTACAGGCATAGATAATCAAATTTTCATAGAGTTCTTAGATAGCTTCTTCCATTAATCCCACAATAATCAATCCTTTTCTGCAGACGCAGAAACAGGATAATTTTTTTTTGAAATGATTATTGATGTTATTTGCCATTCTCAAGTGTGATTCGCGGGCGCGATTCAAAAGTGTAATTCGCAGGTGTGGTTTGCGGGTGCGGTTTGTGGTTAATTTTCGCGGAGCGGTTCGCGGGTGTGGTCCGCAGTGCGAATGCAGTTTGCATGTTCACAGGTGTGATTCGCAGGCGCTATTAATAGTTGTTAATATTGTACAGAACAAAGTAACAGAGATGAAAAATTGAAAATTTCATGAAAGTGAAGGAGAATAATAAACTTTATAATATACTGAACTTCAGGCATAGAAAATCAAATTTTCATAGAGTTCTTAGATAGCCTCTTCCATAAATCCTCAATAAATTGCTCACGTATTGTCTGCAGGTGTGGTCCGCGGTTACGGTTCGCGAGTGCAGTTTGCATGTGCGGTTCACAGGTTCTATTCGCAGGCGCTATTAATAATTCTAAATAGTGTACAGAGCAATGTTACACAGATGAAAAATTAAAAATTTCATGAGAGTGAGGTGAGAATCATAAAATTTATAATATATTGAACTACAGGCATAGATAATCAAATTTTCATAGAGTTCTTAGATAGCTTCTTCATTAGTATCACAATAAATTGATCACGTTTTCTGCATACGCAAGAACAGGATAATTTTTTTAATGATTATTGATGTTATTTTTCATTGTCATGTGTGATTCTTGAAGGCGCGATTGACAAGTGTAATTCGCAGGTTCGGTTCGCGGTTGCGGTTCGCAGGTGCAGTTCGCAGGTGCGGTTCGCAGGTGCGATTCGCCGGTGCAGTTGGCAGGTGCGGTAAACAGGTGCGATTGGCGGACGCTATTATTGATTGTAAAATTTGAACAGAACAATGTAACAGAGATGAAAAATTAAAAATTTAATGAGAGTGAATTAAGATTCATATAATTTATAATATACTGAACTACAGGCATAGATAATCAAATTTTCATAGAGTTCTTAGATAGCTTTTCATTTAATCCCACGATAAATTAATCACGTTTTCTGCAGACGCAAGAAACAGGATAATGTTTTTTAATGATTATTGATGTTATTTTTCATTGTCAGAGTGTGATTCGCAGGCGCGATTCGCAAGTGTAACTCGAAAGTGTGGTTCGCGGTTGTGGTTCGCGGTTGTGGTTCGCGGTTGTGGTTCGCGGGTATTGTTCGCGGGTGCGGTTCGCGGGTGCTATTCGCGGGCGCTATTAATAATTCTAAATAGTGTACAGAAAAATGTAACAGAGATAAAAAATCAAAAATTTTATGAGAGTGAGGTGAGAATCATAAAATTTTTAAATATACTGAACTACAGGCATAGATAATCAAATTTTCATAGAGTTCTTGGATAGCTTCTTCGTTTAATCCAATATTAAATTGCTCACGTTTTCTGCAGACGTAAGAGACAGGATAGTATTTCTTTCTTGCAAAATAATTATTGAAGTTATTGTGTTCTCAAGTGTGATATGCGGGCGCGATTCGCAAGTGTAACTCGAAGGTGTGGTTCTCGGCCGCTGTTCTGCAATCACGGTTCGCGGGTGCGGTTCACAGGTGTGATTCGTAGGCACTATTAGTAATTGTAAATTTTGTACAGAACAATGTAACAGAGATTAAAAATTAAAATTTTCAAGAGAGTGAGGTGAGAATCATAAAATTTATAATATACTGAACTACAGGCATAGATAATCAAATTTACATAGAGTTCTTAGATAGCTTCTTCGATTAATCCAATATTAAATTGCTCTCGTTTTCTGCAGACATAAGAGACAGGATAATATTTCTTTCTTGCAAAATAATTATTGAAGTTATTGTGTTCTCAAGTGTGATATGCGGGCGCGATTCGCAAGTGTAACTCGAAGGTGTGGTTCGCGAGTGTGTTTCGCGGGTGTGGTTCGCGGGTGTGGTTCGCGGGTGTGGTTCGCGGGTGTGGTTCGCGGGTGTGGTTCGCGGGTGTGGTTCGCGAGTATTGTTCGCGGGTGCGGTTCGCGAAAGCGGTTCGCTGGATTGATTGCGAGTACATTCCGCGGGTGCGGTTCACAGGTGCGATTCGCGGACGCTATTAATAATTGTAAAATTTGTACAGAACAATGTATCAGAGACGAAAAATTAAAAATTTAATGAGATTGAATTAAGATTCATATAATTTATAATATACTGAACTACAGGCATAGATAATCAAATTTTCATAGAGTTCTTAGATAGCTTCTTCCATTAATCCCACAATAAATTAATCACGTTTTCTGCAGACGCAAGAAACAGGATATTTTTTTTTAAATGATTATTGATGTTATTTGCCATTCTCAAGTGTGATTCGCGGGCGCGATTCAAAAGTGTAATTCGCAGGTGTGGTTTGCGGGTGCGATTTGCGGTTAATTTTCGCGGGTGTGGTCTGCTTTTTACGGTTCGCGAATGCAGTTTGCATGTGCGGTTCACAGGTGCTATTCGCGGGCACTATCAATAATTCTAAATAGTATACAGAACAGTGTAACAGAGATTAACAATTAAAAATTTAATGAGAGAGAATTAAGATTCATATAATTTATAATATACTGATCTACAGGCATAGAAAATCAAATTTTCATAGAGTTCTTAGATAGCTTCTTCCATTAATCCCACAATAAATTGCTCACGTTTTCTGCAGACGCAAGAAACAGGATAATTTTTCTAATGATTATTGATGTTATTTTTCATTGTCATGTGTGATTCGCAGGCGCGATTGACAAGTGTAATTCGCAGGTTCGGTTCGCGGTTGCGGTTCGCAGGTGCGGTTCGCAGGTGCGATTCGCAGGTGCGGTTGGCAGGTGCGGTAAACAGGTGCGATTGGCGGACGCTATTATTAATTGTAAAATTTGAACAGAACAATGTAACAGAGATGAAAAATTAAAAATTTAATGAGAGTGAATTAAGATTCATATAATTTATGATATACTGAACTACAGGCATAGATAATCAAATTTTCATAGAGTTCTTACATAGCTTTTCATTTAATCCCACGATAAATTGCTCACGTTTTCTGCAGATGCAAGAAGGAGGATAATTTTTTTAATGATTATTGATGTTATTTTTCATTGTCATGTGTGATTCGCAGGCGCGATTCGCAAGTGTAACTCGAAGGTGTGGTTCGCGGTTGTGGTTCGCGGGTATTGTTCGCGGGTGCGGTTCGCGGGTGCTATTCGCGGGCGCTATTAATAATTCTAAATAGTGTACAGAAAAATGTAACAGAGATAAAAAATTAAAAATTTTATGAGAGTGAGGTGAGAATCATAAAATTTATAATATACTGAACTACAGGCATAGATAATCAAATTTCCATAGAGTTCTTAGATAGCTTCTTCGATTAATCCAATATTAAATTGCTCACGTTTTCTGCAGACGTAAGAGACAGGATAGTATTTCTTTCTTGCAAAATAATTATTGAAGTTATTGTGTTCTCAAGTGTGATATGCGGGCGCGATTCGCAAGTGTAACTCGAAGGTGTGGTTCGCGGGTGTGGTTCGCGGGTGTGGTTCGCGGGTGTGGTTCTCGGCTGCTGTTTGCAATCACGGTTCGCGGGTGCGGTTCACAGGTGTGATTCGTAGGCACTATTAGTAATTGTAAATTTTGTACAGAACAATGTAACAGAGGTGAAAAATTAAAAGTATCAAGAGAGTGGAGTAAGATTCATAAAATTTTTAATATACTGAACTACAGGATAGATAATCAAATTTTCATTTAATCGCACGATGAATTGCTCACGTTTTCTGCTGTCGCAAGAAGCAGGATAATGTTTTTTTAATGATTATTGATGTTATTTTTCATTGTCAAGTGTGATTCGCAGGTGCGGTCCGCAAATGCGGTTCGCAGGTGCGGTTCTCGGCTGCTGTTCGCAATCACGGTTCGCGGGTGCAGTTCACAGGTGTGATTCGTAGGTACTATTTGTAATTGTAAATTTTGTACAGAACAATGTAACAGAGGTGAAAAATTAAAAGTTTCAAGAGAGTGAATTAAGATTCATATAATTTAAAATATACTGAACTACAGGCATAGATAATCAAATTTTCATAGAGTTCTTAGATAGCTTTTCATTTAATCCCACGATAAATTGCTCACGTTTTCTGCAGACGCAAGAAACAGAATAATGTTTCTTTAATGATTATTGATGTTATTTTTCATTGTCAAGTGTGATTCGCAGGCGCGATTCGCAAGTGTAACTCGAAAGTGTGGTTCGCGGTTGTGGTTCGCGGTTGTGGTTCGCGGTTGTGGTTCGCGGGTATTGTTCGCGGGTGCGGTTCGCGGGTGCTATTCGCGGGCGCTATTAATAATTCTAAATTGTGTACAGAACAATGTAACAGGGATCAAAAATTAAAATTTTCAAGAGAGTGAGGTGAGAATCATAAAATTTATAATATACTGAACTACAGGCACAGATAATCAAATTTACATAGAGTTCTTAGATAGCTTCTTCGATTAATCCAATATTAAATTGCTCACGTTTTCTGCAGACGTAAGAGACAGGATAATATTTCTTTCTTGCAAAATAATTATTGAAGTTATTGTGTTCTCAAGTGTGATATGCGGGCGCGATTCGCAAGTGTAACTCGAAGGTGTGGTTCGCGGGTGTGGTTCTCGGCTGCTGTTCGCAATCACGGTTCGCGGGTGCGGTTCACAGGTGTGATTCGTAGGCACTATTAGTAATTGTAAATTTTGTACAGAACAATGTAACAGAGGTGAAAAATTAAAAGTTTCAAGAGAGTGGAGTAAGATTCATAAAATTTTTAATATACTGAACTACAGGCATAGATAATCAAATTTTCATAGAGTTCTTAGATAGCTTCTTCCATTAATTCCCACAATAAATCAATCCCTTTTTCTGCAGACGCAAGAAACAGGATAATTTTTTTTTGAAATGATTATTGATGTTATTTGCCATTCTCAAGTGTGATTCGCGGGCGCGATTCAAAAGTGTAATTCGCAGGTGTGGTTTGCGGGTGCGGTTTGTGGTTAATTTCGCGGGAGCGGTTCGCGGGTGCGGTTCACAGGTGTGATTCGCGGGCGCTATTAATAATTGTTAATATTGTACAGAACAGTAACAGAGATGAAAAATTGAAAATTTCATGAAAGTGAAGTGAGAATAATAAACTTTATAATATACTGAACTTCAGGCATAATCAAATTTTCATAGAGTTCTTAGATAGCCTCTTCCATAAATCCTCAATAAATTGCGGGTATTGTCCGCGGGTGTGGTCCGCGGTTACGGTTCATGAGTGCAGTTTGCATGTGCGGTTCACATGTTCTATTCGCAGGCGCTATTAATAATTCTAAATAGTGTACAGAGCAATGTTACACAGATGAAAAATTAAAAATTTCATGAGAGTGAGGTGAGAATCATAAAATTTATAATATATTGAAATACAGGCATAGATAATCAAATTTTCATAGAGTTCTTAGATAGCTTCTTCATTAGTATCACAATAAATTGATCACGTTTTCTGCATACGCAAGAAACAGGATAATTTTTTTAATGATTATTGATGTTATTTTTCATTGTCATGTGTGATTCGCAGGCGCGATTGACAAGTGTAATTCGCAGGTTCGGTTCGCGGTTGCGGTTCGCAGGTGCGGTTCGCAGGTGCGATTCGCAGGTGCGGTTGGCAGGTGCGGTAAACAGGTGCGATTGGCGGACGCTATTATTGATTGTAAAATTTGAACAGAACAATGTAACAGAGATGAAAAATTAAAAATTTAATGAGAGTGAATTAAGATTCATATAATTTATAATATACTCAACTACAGGCATAGATAATCAAATTTTCATAGAGTTCTTAGATAGCTTTTCATTTAATCCCACGATAAATTAATCACGTTTTCTGCAGACGCAAGAAACGGGATAATGTTTTTTTAATGATTATTGATGTTATTTTTCATTGTCAAGTGTGATTCGCAGGCGCGATTCGCAAGTGTAACTCGAAAGTGTGGTTCGCGGTTGTGGTTCGCGGGTATTGTTCGCGGGTGCGGTTCGCGGGTGCTATTCGCGGGCGCTATTAATAATTCTAAATAGTGTACAGAAAAATGTAACAGAGATAAAAAATCAAAAATTTTATGAGAGTGAGATGAGAATCATAAAATTTTAAATATACTGAACTACAGGCATAGATAATCAAATTTTCATAGAGTTCTTGGATAGCTTCTTCGTTTAATCCAATATTAAATTGCTCACGTTTTCTGCAGACGTAAGAGACAGGATAGTATTTCTTTCTTGCAAAATAATTATTGAAGTTATTGTGTTCTCAAGTGTGATATGCGGGCGCGATTCGCAAGTGTAACTCGAAGGTGTGGTTCTCGGCTGCTGTTCGCAATCACGGTTCGCGGGTGCGGTTAACAGGTGTGATTCGTAGGCACTATTAGTAATTGTAAATTTTGTACAGAACAATGTAACAGAGGTGAAAAATTAAAAGTATCATGAGAGTGGAGTAAGATTCATAAAATTTTTATTATACTGAACTACAGGATAGATAATGAAATTTTCATAGAGTTCTTAGATAGCTTTTCATTTAATCGCACGATGAATTGCTCACGTTTCCTGCAGTCGCAAGAAGCAGGATAATGTTTTTTTTTAATGATTATTGATGTTATTTTTCATTGTCAAGTGTGATTCGCAGGCGCGATTCGCAGGTGCGGTTCGCAAATGCGGTTCGCAGGTGCGGTTCGCAGGTGCGGTTCTCGGCTGCTGTTCGCAATCACGGTTCGCGGGTGCAGTTCACAGGTGTGATTCGTAGGTACTATTTGTAATTGTAAATTTTGTACAGAACAATGTAACAGAGGTGAAAATTAAAAGTTTGAAGAGAGTGAATTAAGATTCATATAATTTAAAATATACTGAACTACAGGCATAGATAATCAAATTTTCATAGAGTTCTTAGATAGCTTTTCATTTAATCCCACGATAAATTGCTCACGTTTTCTGCAGACGCAAGAAACAGGATAATGTTTTTAATGATTATTGATGTTATTTTTCATTGTCAAGTGTGATTCGCAGGCGCGATTCGCAAGTGTAACTCGAAGGTGTGGTTTGCGAGTATTGTTCGCGGGTGCGGTTCGCGGGTGCTATTCGCGGGCGCTATTAATAATTCTAAATAGTGTACAGAAAAATGTAACAGAGATAAAAAATCAAAAATTTTATGAGAGTGAAGTGAGAATCATAAAATTTTAAATATACTGAACTACAGGCATAGATAATCAAATTTTCATAGAGTTCTTGGATAGCTTCTTCGTTTAATCCAATATTAAATTGCTCACGTTTTCTGCAGACGTAACAGACAGGATAGTATTTCTTTCTTGCAAAATAATTATTGAAGTTATTGTGTTCTCAAGTGTGATATGCGGGCGCGATTTGCAAGTGTAACTCGAAGGTGTGGTTCGCGGGTGTGTTTCGCGGGTGTGGTTCTCGGCTGCTGTTCGCAATCACGGTTCGCGGGTGCGGTTCACAGGTGTGATTCTTAGGCACTATTAGTAATTGTAAATTTTGTACAGAACAATGTAACAGAGGTGAAAATTTAAAAGTATCAAGAGAGTGGAGTAAGATTCATAAAATTTTTAATATACTGAACTACAGGATAGATAATCAAATTTTCATAGAGTTCTTAGATAGCTTTTCATTTAATCGCACGATGAATTGCTCACGTTTTCTGCAGTCACAAGAAGCAGGATAATGTTTTTTTAATGATTATTGATGTTATTTTTCATTGTCAAGTGTGATTCGCAGGCGCGATTCGCAGGTGCGGTTCGCAAATGCGGTTCGCAGGTGCGGTTTTCGGCTGCTGTTCGCAATCACGGTTCGCGGGTGCAGTTCACAGGTGTGATTCGTAGGTACTATTTGTAATTGTAAATTTGTTACAGAACAATGTAACAGAGGTGAAAAATTAAAAGTTTCAAGAGAGTGAATTAAGATTCATATAATTTAAAATATACTGAACTACAGGCATAGATAATCAAATTTTCATAGAGTTCTTAGATAGCTTTTCATTTAATCCCACGATAAATTGCTCACGTTTTCTGCAGACGCAAGAAACAGGATAATGTTTTTTTAATGATTATTGATGTTATTTTTCATTGTCAAGTGTGATTCGCAGGCGCGATTCGCAAGTGTAACTCGAAGGTGTGGTTTGCGAGTATTGTTCGCGGGTGCGGTTCGCGGGTGCTATTCGCGGGTGCGCGAGAGAGTGGAGTAAGATTCATAAAATTTTTAATATACTGAACTACAGGATAGATAATCAAATTTTCATAGAGTTCTTAGATAGCTTTTCATTTAATCGCACGATGAATTGCTCACGTTTTCTGCAGTCGCAAGAAGCAGGATAATGTTTTTTTAATGATTATTGATGTTATTTTTCATTGTCAAGTGTGATTCGCAGGCGCGGTTCGCAAATGCGGTTCGCAGGTGCGGTTTTCGGCTGCTGTTCGCAATCACGGTTCGCGGGTGCAGTTCACAGGTGTGATTCGTAGGTACTATTTGTAATTGTAAATTTGTTACAGAACAATGTAACAGAGGTGAAAAATTAAAAGTTTCAAGAGAGTGAAATAAGATTCATATAATTTTTAATATACTGAACTACAGGCATAGATAATCAAATTTTCATAGAGTTCTTAGATAGCTTTTCATTTAATCCCACGATAAATTAATCACGTTTTCTGCAGACGCAAGAAACAGGATAATGTTTTTTTTAATGATTATTGATGTTATTTTTCATTGTCAAGTGTGATTCGCAGGCGCGATTCGCAAGTGTAACTCGAAGGTGTGGTTCGCGAGTATTGTTCGCGGGTGCGGTTCGCGGGTGCTATTCGCGGGCGCTATTAATAATTCTAAATTGTGTACAGAACAATGTAACAGAGATTTAAAATTAAAATTTTCAAGAGAGTGAGGTGAGAATCATAAAATTTATAATATACTGAACTACAGGCACAGATAATCAAGTTTACATAGAGTTCTTAGATAGCTTCTTCGATTAATCCAATATTAAATTGCTCACGTTTTCTGCAGATGTAAGAGACAGGATAATATTTCTTTCTTGCAAAATAATTATTGAAGTTATTGTGTTCTCAAGTGTGATATGCGGGCGCGATTCGCAAGTGTAACTCGAAGGTGTGGTTCGCGGGTGTGGTTCTCGGCTGCTGTTCGCAATCACGGTTCGCGGGTGCGGTTCACAGGTGTGATTCGTAGGCACTATTAGTAATTGTAAATTTTGTACAGAACAATGTAACAGAGGTGAAAATTTAAAAGTATCAAGAGAGTGGAGTAAGATTCATAAAATTTTTCATATACTGATCTACAGGCATAGATAATCAAATTTTCATAGAGTTCTTAGATAGCTTCTTCCATTAATTCCCACAATAAATCAATCCCTTTTTCTGCAGACGCAAGAAACAGGATAATTTTTTTAGAAATGATTATTGATGTTATTTGCCATTCTCAAGTGTGATTCGCGGGCGCGATTCAAAAGTGTAATTCGCAGGTGTGGTTTGCGGGTGCGGTTTGCGGTTAATTTTCGCGGGTGCGGTTCGCGGGTGTGGTCTGCTTTTACGGTTCGCGAGTGCAGTTTGCATGTGGGGTTCACAGGTGCTATTCGCAGGCGCTATTAATAATTCTAAATAGTGTACAGAGCAATGTAACACAGATGAAAAATTAAAAATTTCATGAGAGTGAGGTGAGAATCATAAAATTTATAATATACTGAACTACAGGCATAGATAATCAAATTTTCATAGAGTTCTTCATTAGTCCCACAATAAAGACGTAAGAGACAGGATAATATTCCTTTCTTGCAAAATGATTAATGAAGTTATTTGCCAATCTCAAGTGTGATTCGCGGGCGCGATGCGCAAGTGTAATTCGAATGTGTGGTTCGCGGGTGTGGTTCTCGAGTATTGTTTGCGGGTGCGGTTTGCGAAAGCGGTTTGCGGGAGTGATACGCGAGTATTGTTCGCGGGTGTGGTCAGGGTTACGGTTCGCGAGTGCAGTTTGCATGTGCGGTTCTCAGGTGCTATTCGCGGGCACTATTAATAATTCTTAATAGTGTACAGAACAATGTAACAGAGATGAACAATTGAAAATTTAATGAGAGAGAATTAAGATACATATAATTTATGATATACTTATCTACAGGCATAGATAATCAAATTCTCATAGAGTTCTTAGATAGCTTCTTCCATTAATCCCACATTAAATTAATCACGTTTTATGCAGACGCAAGAAATAGGATGATTTTTCGTTTAAATGATTATTGATGTTATTTGCCATTCTTGAGTGTGATACGCGGCCTCGATTCGCAAGTGTAATTCGCAGGTGTGGTTCGCGAGTATTCTTTGCTGGTGCGGTTCGCGAGAGAGATACGCGAGCATCGTTCGCGGGTGTGGTTAGCGGTTACGGTTCGAGAGTGCAGTTTGCATGTGCGGTTCACAGGTGCTATTCGCGGGCACTAAAAATAATTCTAAATAGTGTACAGAACAATGTAACAGAGATGAACAATTGAAAATTTAATGAGAGAGAATTAAGATTCATATAATTAATAATATACTGATCTACAGGCATAGATAATCAAATTCTCATAGAGTTCTTAGATAGCTTCTTCCATTGATCCCACAATAAATTGCTCACGTTTTATGCAGACGCGAGAAACAGGATAATTTTTGTTAATGATTATTGATGTTATTTTTCATTCTCAAGTGTGATTCGCAGGCGCGATTGGCAAGTGTAATTCGCAGGTTCGTTTCACGGGTGCGGTTCGCAGGTGCGGTTCGTAGGTGCGGTTCGCAGGTGCGGTTCGCAGGTGCGGCTCACAGGAGCGATTCGCGGACGCTATTAATAATTGTGAATTTTGTACAGAACAATGTATCAGAGATGAAAAATTGAAAATTTAATGAGAGTGAATTAAGATTCATATTATTTATAATAAACTGAACTACAGGCATAGATAATCAAATTTCCATTAGATAGCTTCTTCCATTAATCCCTCAATAAATTAATCACGTTTTCTGCAGACGCAAGAAACAGGATTTTTTTTTAAAATGATTATTGATATAACCCATTCTCAAGTGTGATTCGCGGGCGCGATTGGCAAGTGTAATTCGCAGGTGTGTTCCGCGGTTACAGTTCGCGAGTGCAGTTTGCATGTGCGGTTGACAGGTGCTATTCGCGGGCGCTAATAATTATTCTAAATAGTGTACAGAACAATGTAACAGAGATGAAAAATAAAAAATTTCATGAGAGTGAGATGAGAATCATATAATTTATAATATACTGAACTACAAGCATAGATAATCAAATTTTCATAGAGTTCTTAGATAGCTTCTTCCATTAATCCCACAATAAATGGCTCACGTTCTCTGCAGATACAAGAAACAGGATAATTTTTTTAATGATTATTGATGTTATTTTTCATTGTCATGTGTGATTCGCAGGCGCGATTGACAAGTGTAATTCGCAGGTTCGGTTCGCGGTTGCGGTTCGCAGGTGCGATTCGCAGGTGCGGTTGGCAGGTGCGGTAAACAGGTGCGATTGGCGGACGCTATTATTAATTGTAAAATTTGAACAGAACAATGTAACAGAGATGAAAAATTAAAAATTTAATGAGAGTGAATTAAGATTCATATAATTTATAATATACTGAACTACAGGCATAGATAATCAAATTTTCATAGAGTTCTTAGATACCTTTTCATTTAAACCCACGATAAATTGCTCACGTTTTCTGCAGACGCAAGAAACAGGATAATGTTTTTTTAATGATTATTGATGTTATTTTTCATTGTCAAGTGAGATTCGCAGGCGCGATTCGCAAGTGTAACTCGAAAGTGTGGTTCGCGGTTGTGGTTCGCGGGTATTGTTCGCGGGTGCGGTTCGCGGGTGCTATTCGCGGGCGCTATTAATAATTCTAAATAGTGTATAGAAAATGTAACAGCGATGAAAAATTAAAAATTTAATGAGAGTGAATTAAGATTCATATAATTTATAATATACTGAACTACAGGCATAGATAATCAAATTTTCATAGAGTTCTTAGATAGCCTTTCATTTAATCCCACGATAAATTGCTCACGTTTTCTGCAGACGCAAGAAACAGGATAATGTTTTTTTAATGATTATTGATGTTATTTTTCATTGTCAAGTGTGATTCGCAGGCGCGATTCGCAAGTGTAACTCGAAGGTGTGGTTCGCGAGTATTGTTCGCGGGTGCGGTTCGCGGGTGCTTTTCGCGGGCGCTATTAATAATTCTAAATTGTGTACAGAAAAATGTAACAGAGATAAAAAATTAAAAATTTTATGAGAGTGAGGTGAGAATCATAAAATTTTAAATATACTGATCTACAGGCATAGATAATCAAATTTTCATTGAGTTCTTGGATAGCTTCTTCGTTTAATCCAATATTGAATGCTCACGTTTTCTGCAGACGTAAGAGACAGGATAGTATTTCTTTCTTGCAAAATAACTATTGAAGTTATTGCGTTCTCAAGTGTGATATGCGGGCGCGATTCGCAAGTGTAACTCGAAGGTGTGGTTCGCGGGTGTGGTTCGCGGGTGTGGTTCGCGGTGTGGTTCGCGGTGTGGTTCGCGGGTTTGGTTCGCGGGTGTGGTTCGCGGATTTGGTCTGCGGGTGTGGTTCTCGGCTGCTGTTCGCAATCACGGTTCGCGGGTGCGGTTCACAGGTGTGATTCGTAGACACTATTAGTAATTGTAAATTTTGTACAGAACAATGTAACAGAGGTGAAAAATTAAAAGTATCAAGAGAGTGGAGTAAGATTCATAAAATTTTTAATATACTGAACTACAGGATAGATAATCAAATTTTCATAGAGTTCTTAGATAGCTTTTCATTTAATCCCACGATGAATTGCTCACGTTTTCTGCAGACGCAAGAAACAGGATAATGTTTTTTTAATGATTATTGATGTTATTTTTCAATGTCAAGTGTGATTCGCAGGCGCGATTCGCAGGTGCGGTTCGCAAATGCGGTTCGCAGGTGCGGTTCGCAGGTGCGGTTCTCGGCTGCTGTTCGCAATCACGGTTCGCGGGTGCAGTTCACAGGTGTGATTCGTAGGTACTATTTGTAATTGTGAATTTTGTACAGAACAATGTAACAGAGGTGAAAAATTAAAAGTTTCAAGAGAGTGAATTAAGATTCATATAATTTATAATATACTGAACTACAGGCATAGCTAATCAAATTTTCATAGAGTTCTTAGATAGCTTCTTCCATTAATTCCCACAATAAATCAATCCCTTTTCTGCAGACGCAAGAAACAGGATAATGTTTTTAATGATTATTGATGTTATTTTTCATTGTCAAGTGAGATTCGCAGGCGCGATTCGCAAGTGTAACTCGAAAGTGTGGTTCGCGGTTGTGGTTCGCGGGTATTGTTCGCGGGTGCGGTTCGCGGGTGCTATTCGCGGGCGCTATTAATAATTCTAAATAGTGTATAGAAAATGTAACAGAGATGAAAAATTAAAAATTTAATGAGAGTGAATTAAGATTCATATAATTTATAATATACTGAACTACAGGCATAGATAATCAAATTTTCATAGAGTTCTTAGATAGCTTTTCATTTAATCCCACGATGAATTGCTCACGTTTTCTGCAGACGCAAGAAACAGGATAATGTTTTTTTAATGATTATTGATTTTATTTTTCAATGGCAAGTGTGATTCGCAGGCGCGATTCGCAGGTGCGGTTCGCAAATGCGGTTCGCAGGTGCGGTTCGCAGGTGCGGTTCTCGGCTGCTGTTCGCAATCACGGTTCGCGGGTGCAGTTCACAGGTGTGATTCGTAGGTACTATTTGTAATTGTGAATTTTGTACAGAACAATGTAACAGAGGTGAAAAATTAAAAGTTTCAAGAGAGTGAATTAAGATTCATATAATTTATAATATACTGAACTACAGGCATAGCTAATCAAATTTTCATAGAGTTCTTAGATAGCTTTTCATTTAATCCCACGATGAATTGCTCACGTTTTCTGCAGACGCAAGAAACAGGATAATGTTTTTTTAATGATTATTGATGTTATTTTTCAATGTCAAGTGTGATTCGCAGGCGCGATTCGCAGGTGCGGTTCGCAAATGCGGTTCACAGGTGTCATTCGTAGGCACTATTAGAAATTTTAAATTTTGTACAGAACAATGTAACAGAGGTGAAAAATTAGAAGTTTCAAGAGAGTGGAGTAAGATTCATAAAATTTTTAATATACTGAACTACAGGTATAGATGAACAAATTTTCATAGAGTTCTTAGATAGCTTCTTCCATTAATCCCACAATAAATCAATCCCTTTTTCTGCAGACGCAAGAAACACGATAATTTTTTTTTGAAATGATTATTGATGTTATTTGCCATTCTCAAGTGTGATTCGCGGGCGCGATTCAAAAGTGTAA
Organism: Cryptolaemus montrouzieri; assembly: GCA_013387265.2. Lineage (NCBI taxonomy): Eukaryota > Metazoa > Arthropoda > Insecta > Coleoptera > Coccinellidae > Cryptolaemus > Cryptolaemus montrouzieri. The sequence goes on along the minus strand of JABFTP020000124.1, from coordinate 39,749,394 downwards.
TTCGCAGGTGTGGTTTGCGGATGCGGTTTGCGGTAAATTTTCGCGGGTGCGGTTCGCGGGTGTGGTCTGCTTTTACGGTTCGCGAGTGCAGTTTGCATGTGCGGTTCACAGGTGCTATTCGCAGGCGCTATTAATAATTCCAAATAGTGTACAGTGCAATGTAACACAGATGAAAAATTAAAAATTTCATGAGAGTGAGGTGAGAATCATAAAATTTATAATATACTGAACTACAGGCATAGATAATCAAATTTTCATAGAGTTCTTAGATAGCTTCTTCATTAGTCCCACAATAAATTGATCACGTTTTCTGCAGACGCAAGAAACAGGATAATTTTTATTTTGAAAAATGATTATTAATTTTATTAGCTATTGTTAAGAGTGATTCACGGGCACGATTCGCAAGTGTAATTCGAAGGTGTGGTTCGCGGGTGTGGTTCGCGAGTATTGTTTGTTGGAGCTGTTCGCGGGAGTGATACGCGAGTAGTGTTCGCGGGTGTGGTCAGGGGTTACGGTTCGCGAGTGCAGTTTGCATGTGCGGTTCACAGGTGCTATTCGCGGGCACTATTAATAATTCTTAATAGTGTACAGAACAATGTAACAGAGATGAACAATTGAAAATTTAATGAGAGAGAATTAAGATACATATTATTTATGATATACTTATCTACAGTCATAGTTAATCAAATTCTCATAGAGTTCTTAGATAGCTTCTTCCATTAATCCCACATTAAATTAATCACGTTTTATGCAGACGCAAGAAATAGGATGATTTTTTGTTTAAATGATTATTGATGTTATTTGCCATTCTTAAGTGTGATACGCGGCCTCGATTCGCAAGTGTAATTCGCAGGTGTGGTTCGCGAGTATTCTTTGCTGGTGCGGTTCGCGAGAGAGATACGCGAGTATCGTTCGCGGGTGTGGTCAGCGGTTACGGTTCGCGAGTGCAGTTTGCATGTGCGGTTCACAGGTGCTATTCGCGGGCACTAAAAATAATTCTAAATAGTGTACAGAACAATGTAACAGAGATGAACAATTGAAAATTTAATGAGAGAGAATTAAGATTCATATAATTAATAATATACTGATCTACAGGCATAGATAATCAAATTCTCATAGAGTTCTTAGATAGCTTCTCCCAATAATCCCACAATAAATTGCTCACGTTTTCTGCAGACGCGAGAAACAGGATAATTTTTTTTTAATGATTATTGATGTTATTTTTCATTCTCAAGTGTGATTCGCAGGCGCGATTGGCATGTGTAATTCGCAGGTTCGGTTCGCGGGTGTGGTTCGCGGGTGTGGTTCGCGGGTGTGGTTCGCGGGTGTGGTTCGCGGGTGTGGTTCGCGGGTGTGGTTCGCGGGTGTGGTTCGCGGGTGTGGTTCGCGGGTGTGGTTCGCGGGTGTGGTTCGCGGGTGTGGTTAGCGGGTGTGGTTCGCAGGTGCGGTTCGCAGGTGCGGTTCTCGGCTGCTGTTCGCAATCTCGGTTCGCGGGTGCGGTTCACAGGTGTCATTCGTAGGCACTATTAGAAATTTTAAATTTTGTACAGAACAATGTAACAGAGGTGAAAAATTAGAAGTTTCAAGAGAGTGGAGTAAGATTCATAAAATTTTTTATATACTGAACTACAGGTATAGATGAACAAATTTTCATAGAGTTCTTAGATAGCTTCTTCCATTAATCCCACAATAAATCAATCCCTTTTTCTGCAGACGCAAGAAACAGGATAATTTTTTTTTGAAATGATTATTGATGTTATTTGCCATTCTCAAGTGTGATTCGCGGGCGCGATTCAAAAGTGTAATTCGCAGGTGTGGTTTGCGGATGCGGTTTGCGGTAAATTTTCGCGGGTGCGGTTCGCGGGTGTGGTCTGCTTTTACGGTTCGCGAGTGCAGTTTGCATGTGCGGTTCACAGGTGCTATTCGCAGGCGCTATTAATAATTCTAAATAGTGTACAGAGCAATGTAACACAGATGAAAAATCAAAAATTTCATGAGAGTGAGGTGAGAATCATAAAACTTATAATATACTGAACTACAGGAATAGATAATCAAATTTTCATAGAGTTCTTAGATAGCTTCTTCATTAGTCCCACAATAAATTGATCACGTTTTCTGCAGACGCAAGAAACAGGATAATTTTTATTTTGAAAAATGATTATTAATTTAATTAGCTATTGTTAAGAGTGATTCACGGGCACGATTCGCAAGTGTAATTCGAAGGTGTGGTTCGCGGGTGTGGTTCGCGAGTATTGTTTGTTGGAGCTGTTCGCGGAAGCGGTTCGCGGGAGTGATACGCGAGTATTGTTCGCGGGTGTGGTCAGGGGTTACGGTTCGCGAGTGCAGTTTGCATGTGCGGTTCACAGGTGTTATTCGCGGGCACTATTAATAATTTTAATAGTGTACAGAACAATGTAACAGAGATGAACAATTGAAAATTTAATGAGAGAGAATTAAGATACATATAATTTATGATATACTTATCTACAGGCATAGATAATCAAATTCTCATAGAGTTCTTAGATAGCTTCTTCCATTAATCCCACATTAAATTAATCACGTTTTATGCAGACGCAAGAAATAGGATGATTTTTTGTTTAAATGATTATTGATGTTATTTGCCATTCTTAAGTGTGATACGCGGCCTCGATTCGCAAGTGTAATTCGCAGGTGTGGTTCGCGAGTATTCTTTGCTGGTGCGGTTCGCGAGAGAGATACGCGAGTATCGTTCGCGGGTGTGGTCAGCGGTTACGGTTCGCGAGTGCAGTTTGCATGTGCGGTTCACAGGTGCTATTCGCGGCACTAAAATAATTCTAAATAGTGTACAGAACAATGTAACAGAGATGAACAATTGAAAATTTAATGAGAGAGAATTAAGATTCATATAATTAATAATATACTGATCTACAGGCATAGATAATCAAATTCTCATAGAGGTCTTAGATAGCTTCTCCCAATAATCCCACAATAAATTGCTCACGTTTTCTGCAGACGCGAGAAACAGGATAATTTTTTTAATGATTATTGATGTTATTTTTCATTTTCAAGTGTGATTCGCAGGCGCGATTGGCAGGTGTAATTCGCAGGTTCGGTTCGTGGACGTGGTTCGCGGGTGTGGTTCGCAGGTGCGGTTCGCAGGTGCGATTCGCATGTGCGGTACGCAAATGCGGTTCGCAGGTGCGGTTCTCGGCTGCTGTTCGCAATCACGGTCCGCGGGTGCGGTTCACAGGTGTCATTCGTAGGCACTATTAGAAATTTTAAATTTTGTACAGAACAATGTAACAGAGGTGAAAAATTAAAAGTTTCAAGAGAGTGGAGTAAGATTCATAAAATTTTTAATATACTGAACTACAGGCATAGATGAACAAATTTTCATAGAGTTCTTAGATAGCTTCTTCCATTAATCCCATTAATAAATCAATCCCTTTTCTGCAGACGCAAGAAACAGGATAATTTTTTTTTGAAATGATTATTGATGTTATTTGCCATTCTCAAGTGTGATTCGCGGGCGCGATTCAAAAGTGTAATTCGCAGGTGTGGTTTGCGGATGCGGTTTGCGGTAAATTTTCGCGGGTGCGGTTCGCGGGTGTGGTCTGCTTTACGGTTCGCGAGTGCAGTTTGCATGTGCGGTTCACAGGTGCTATTCGCAGGCGCTATTAATAATTCTAAATAGTGTACAGTGCAATGTAACACAGATGAAAAATTAAAAATTTCATGAGAGTGAGGTGAGAATCATAAAATTTATAATATACTGAACTACAGGCATAGATAATCAAATTTTCATAGAGTTCTTAGATAGCTTCTTCATTAGTCTCACAATAAATCGATCACGTTTTCTGCAGACGCAAGAAACAGGATAATTTATATTTTGAAAAATGATTATTAATATTATTAGCTATTCTTAAGAGTGATTCGCGGGCGCGATTCGCAAGTGTAATTCGAAGGTGTGGATCGCGGGTATTGTAGCGGATACTGTTCGCGGGTGCAGATTGCATGAGAGGTTCACAGGTGCTATTCGCGGGCGCTATTAATAATTCTAAATATTGTACAGAACAATGTAATAGAGATGAAAAATTGAAAATTTCATGAGAGTGAAGGAAGATTCATAAAATTTATAATAAACTGAACTACAGTCATAGAAAATCAAATTTTCATAGAGTGCTTAGATAGCTTCTTCCATTAATCCCACAATAAATTGCTCACGTTTTCTGCAGACGTAAGAGACAGGCTAATTTTTGTTTTGAAAAATGATTATTAATGTTATTAGCCATTCTCAAGTGTGATTCGCGGGCGCGATTCGCAAGTGTAATTCGAAGGTGTGGGTATGTATTGTTAGCGGGTGCAGTTCGCGGGTGCGGTTCGCGGTATTGTTCGCGGTTGTGGTTCGCGGGAGAGGTTAGCGGTCATTGTTCGCGGGTGCGGTTCGCGGTTATTGTTCGCGGGTGCGGTTCGCGGGTATTGTTCGCAGGTACAGTTCTCCTGTGCGGTTCGCTGGAGCCGGTTGTGGGTGCGGTTCGTGGTTACGATTCGCGGTTAGGTTCACGGATCGGCTCGCGGGTGCTGTTCGCTGGAGCCGTTCGTGGGTGCGGTTCGCGGGACCGGTTACGGTTCGCGAGTGCAGTTTGCATGTGCGGTTCACAGGTGCTATTCGCGGGCACTATTAATAATTCTAAATAGTATACAGAACAATGTAACAGAGATGAACAATTAAAAATTTAATGAGAGAGAATAAGGATTCATATAATTTATAATATACTGATCTACAGACATAGATAATCAAATTTTCATAGAGTTCTTAGATAGATTTTTTCATTAATCCCACAATAAATTGCTCACGTTTTCTACAGACGCAAGAAACAGGATAATTTTTTTAATGATTATTGATGTTAATTTTCATTGTCAAGTGTGATTCGCAGGCGCGATTGACAAGTGTAATTCGCAGGTTCGGTTCGCGGTTGCGGTTCGCAGGTGCGGTTCGCAGGTGCGGTAAACAGGTGCGATTGGCGGACGCTATTATTAATTGTAAAATTTGAACAGAACAATGTATCAGAGAAGAAAATTAAAAATTTAATGAGAGTGAATGAAGATTCATATAATTTATAATATACTGAACTACAAGCATAGATAATCAAATTTTCATAGTTCTAAGATAGTTTTTCCATTAATCCCACAATAAATTGCTTACGTTTTCTGCAGACGCAAGAAACAGTATTATGTTGTTTTAATGATTATTGATCAAATTTTCATAGATTTCTTAGATAGCTTCTTCATTAGTCCCACAATAAATCGATCACGTTTTCTGCAGACGCAAGAAACAGGATAATTTTTATTTTGAAAAATGATTATTAATTTTATTAGCTATTCTTAAGAGTGATTCGCGGGCGCCATTCGCAAGTGTAATTCGAAGGTGTGGATCGCGGGTGCGGTTCGCGGTTAATTTTCGCGGGTTTGGACCGCGGTTACGGTTCGCGATTGCAGTTTGCATGTTCGGTTCACAGGTGCTATTCGCGGGCGTTAATAATAATTCTAAATAGTGTACAGAATAATGTAACAGAGATGAACAATTGAAAATTTAATGAGAGAGAATTAAGATTCATATAATTAGTAATATACTGATCTACAGGCATAGATAATCAAATTCTCATAGAGTTCTTAGATATCTTCTTCCATTAATCCAATTATAATTTGCTCACGTTTTCTGCAGACGTAAGAGACAGGATAATATTTCTTTCTTGCAAAATGATTATTGAAGTTATTTGCCAATCTCAAGTGTGATTCGCGAGCGCGATTCGCAAGTGTAATTCGAAGGTGCGGTTCGCGAGAGCGGTTCGCGGGAGTGATACGCTAGTATCGTTCGCGGGTGTGATCAGCGGTTACGGTTCGCGAGTGCAGTTTGCATGTGCGGTTCACAGGTGCTATTCGGGGGCGCTAATAATAATTCTAAATAGTGTACAGAACAATGTAACAGAGATGAAAAATGAAAAATTTCATGAGAGTGAGAAGAGAATCATATAATTTATAATATACTGAACTACAGGCATAGATAATCAAATTTTCATAGAGTTCTTAGATAGCTTCTTCCATTAATCCCACAATAAATTGCTCACGTTTTCTGCAGACGTAAGAGACAGGCTAATTTTTGTTTTGAAAAATGATTATTAATGTTATTAGCCATTCTCAAGTGTGATTCGCGGGCGCGATTCGCAAGTGTAATTCGAAGGTGTGGGTATGTATTGTTAGCGGGTGCAGTTCGCGGGTGCGGTTCGCGGGAGAGGTTAGCGGTCATTGTTCGCGGGTGCGGTTCGCGGTTATTGTTCGCGGGTGCGGTTCGTGGGTATTGTTCGCAGGTACGGTTCTCCTGTGCGGTTCGCTGGAGCCGGTTATAGGTGCCGTTCGTGGTTACGATTCGCGGTTGCGGTTCACTGAATCGGCTCGCGGGTGCTGTTCGCTGGAGCTGTTCGTGGGTGCGGTTCGCGGGACCGGTTCGCGGGACCGGTTCGCGGGACCGGTTCGCGGGTGCGGTTTACAGGTGCGATTCGCGGGCGCTATTAATAATTCTAAATAGTGTACAGAACAATGTAACAGAGATGAAAAATTAAAAATTTCATGAGAGTGAGGTGAGAATCATATAATTTATAATATACTGAACTACAGACATAGATAATCAAATTTTCATAGAGTTCTTAGATAGATTTTTTCATTAATCCCACAATAAATGGCTCACGTTTTCTGCAGACGCAAGAAACAGGATAATTTTTTCTTTAATGATTATTGATGTTATTTTTCATTCTCAAGTGTGATTCGCAGGCGCGATTGGCAAGTGTAATTCGCAGGTGCCTGTTCGCAGGTTAGGCTCGCGGGTGCGGTTGGCAGGTGCGGTTCGCAGGTGCGGGTCTTAGTTAGCTTCTTCCATCTATCCCACAATAAATTGCTCACGTTTTCTGCAGACGCAAGAAACAGGATAATTTTTTTTTAATGATTATTGATGTTATTTTTCATTCTCGAGTGTGATTCGTAGGCGCGATTGACAAGTGTAATTCGCAGGTTCGGTTCGCGGGTGCGGTGCGCAGGTGCGTTTAACAGGTGCGATTCACGGACGCTATTAATAATTGTAAAATTTTAACAGAACAATGTATCAGAGATGAAAAATTAAAATTTAATGAGAGTGAATTAAGATTCATATAATTTATAATATACTGAACTACGGGCATAGATAATCAAATTTTCATAGAGTTCTAAGATAGCTTCTTCCATTGATCCCACAATAAATCAATCACGTTTTCTGCAGACGTAAGAGACAGGATAATATTTCTTTCTTGCAAAATGATTAATGAAGTTATTTGCCAATCTCAAGTGTGATTCGCGGGCGCGATGCGCAAGTGTAATTCGAATGTAGGTTCGCGGGTGTGGTTCTCGAGTATTGTTTGCGGGTGCGGTTCGCGAAAGCGGTTTGCGGGAGTGATACGCGAGTATTGTTCGCGGTGTGGTCCGCGGTTACCGTTCGCGAGTGCAGTTTGAATGTGCGGTTCACAGATGCTATTCGCGGGCACTATTAATAATTCTAAATGGTATACAAAACAATGTAACAGAGATGAACAATTTAAAAGTTAATGAGAGAGAATTAAGATTCATATAATTTATAATATACTGATCTACAGGCATAGATAATCAAGTTTTCATAGAGTTCTTAGATAGCTTCTTTCATTAATCCCACAATGAATTGCTCGCGTTTTCTGCAGACGCAAGAAACAGGATAATTTTTTTAATGATTATTGATGTTATTTTTCATTCTGAAGTGCAATTCGCAGGCGCGATTGACAAGTGTAATTCGCAGGTTTGGTTCGCGGGTGCGATTTGCGGGTGCGGTTCGCAGGTGCGGTTAACAGGTGCGATTGGCGAACGCTATTAATAATTGTAAAATTTGAACAGAACAATGTATCAGAGATGAAAAATTAAAAATTTAATGAGAGTGAATTAAGATTCATATAATTTATAATATACTGAACTACAGGCATAGATAATCAAAATTTCATAGAGTTCTTAGATAGCTTCTTCCATTGATCCCACAATAAATCAATCACGTTTTCTGCAGACGCAAGAAACAGAATAATTTTTTTTTTGAAATGATTATTGATGTTATTTGCCATTCTCAAGTGTAATTCGCAGGTGTGGTTTGCGGGTGCGGTTTGCGGTTAATTTTCGCGGTTGCGGTTCGCGGGTGTGGTCTGCTTTTACGGTTCGCGAGTGCAGTTTGCATGTGCGGTTCACAGGTGCTATTCGCGGGCACTATTAATAATTCTAAATGGTATACAAAACAATGTAACAGAGATGAACAATTTAAAAGTTAATGAGAGAGAATTAAGATTCATATAATTTATAATATACTGATCTACAGGCATAGATAATCAAATTTTCATAGAGTTCTAAGATAGCTTCATCCATGAATCCCACAATAAATCAATCACGTTTTCTGCAGATTTAAGAGACAGGATAATATTTCTTTCTTGCAAAATGATTAATGAAGTTATTTGCCAATCTCAAGTGTGATTCGCGGGCGCGATGCGCAAGTGTAATTCGAATGTGTGGTTCGCGGGTGTGGTTCTCGAGTATTATTTGCGGGTGCGGTTCGCGAAAGCGGTTTGCGGGAGTGATACGCGAGTATTGTTCGCGGGTGTGGTCCGCGGTTACCGTTCGCGAGTGCAGTTTGAATGTGCAGTTCACAGATGCTATTCGCGGGCACTATGAATAATTCTAAATGGTATACAAATCAATGTAACAGAGATGAACAATTTAAAAGTTAATGAGAGAGAATTAAGATTCATATAATTTATAATATACTGATCTACAGGCATAGATAATCAAATTTTCATAGAGTTCTTAGTAAGCTTCTTCCATTAATCCCACAATGAATTGCTCACGTTTTCTGCAGACGCAAGAAACAGGATAATTTTTTTAATGATTATTGATGTTATTTTCATTGTCAAGTGTAATTCGCAGGCGCGATTGACAAGTGTAATTCGCAGGTTTGGTTCTGCGGGTGCGGTTCACGGGTGCGGTAAACTGAATTACAGTCATAGAAAATCAAATTTTCATATAGTGCTTAGATAGCTTCTTTCATTATTCCCACAATAAAATGCTCACGTTTTCTGCATACGTAGAGACAGGCTAATTTCTGTTTTGAAAAGTGATTATTAATGTTATTGGCCATTCTCAAGTGTGATTCGCGGGCGCGATTCGCAAGTGTAATTCGAAGGTGTGGTTCGCGGGTATTGTTAGCGGGTGCAGTTCGCGGGTATTGTTAGCGGGTGCAGTTCGCGGGTATTGTTCGCGGGTATTGTTCGCGGTTGTGGTTCGCGGGTGAGGTTAGCGGTCATTGTTCGCGGGTTCGGTTTGCGGTTGTTGTTCGCGGGTGCGGTTCGCGGGTATTGTTCGCAGGTACGGTTCTCCTCTGCGGTTCGCTGGAGCCGGTTGTGGCTGCGGTTCGTGGTTACGTTTCGCGGGTGCGGTTCACGAAATCGGCTCGCGGGTGCTGTTCGCTGGAGCTGTTCGCTTGAGCTGATCGTGGGTGCGGTTCGCGGGACCGGTTCGCGGGTGCGGTTCACAGGTGCGATTCGCGGGCGCTATTAATAATTGTAAATATTGTACAGAACAAAGTAACAGAGATGAAAAATTAGAAATTTCATGAGAGTGAAGTAAGATTCATAAAATTTATAATATACTGAACTACAGGCATAGAAAATCAAATATTCATAGAGTTCTTAGATAGCTTCTCTTTAATCCCACAATAAATTGATCTCGTTTTCTGCAGACGCAAGAATAAGGATAATTTTTTTAAATGATTATTGATATTATTTGCTATTCTCAAGTGTGATTCGCGGGCGTGGTTTGCAAGTGTAATTCGCAGGTGTGGTTTGCGGGTTCGGTTCGCGGTTAATTTTCACGAGTGCTATCCGCGGGTATTGTTCGCGGGTATTATTCGCGGGTATTGTTCGCGGGTGTGGTATGCGGTTACAGTTCGCGAGTGCAGTTTGCATGTGCGGTTCACAGGTGCTATTCGCGGGCGCTATTCGCGGGCGCTATTCGCGGGCGCTATTCGCGGGCGCTATTAATAATTCTAAATACTGTACAGAACAATGTAACATAGATGAAAAATTAAAAATTTCATGAGAGTGAGGTGAGAATCATAAAATTTTTAATATACTGAACTAGAGGCATAGATAATCAAATTTTCATAGAGTTTTTAGATAGCTTCTTCCATTAATCCCACAATAAATTGCTCACGTTTTCTGCAGACATAAGAGACAGGATAATATTTCTTTCTTGCAAAATTATTAATTAATTTATTTGCACTATCAATAATTTTAAATATTGTACAGAACAATGTAACAGAGATGAAAAATTAAAAATTTCATGAGAGTAAAGTAAGTTTTATAAAATTTATAATATACTGAACTACAGGCATAGAAAATCAAATTTTCATAGAGTTCTTAGATAGCTTCTCTTTAATCCCACAATAAATTGATCACGTTTTCTGCAGACGCAAGAAACAGGATAATTTTTTTTAAATGATTATTGATATTATTTACCATTCTCAAGTGTGATTCGCGGGCGTGGTTTGCAAGTGTAATTCGCAGGTGTGGTTTGCGGGTGCGGTTCGCGGTTAATTTTCATGAGTGCTGTCCGCGGGTATTGTTCGCGGGTGTGGTCCGCGGTTACGGTTCGCGAGTGCAGTTTGCATGTGCGGTTCACAGGTGCTATTCGCGGGCACTAGTTACAATTCTAAATAGTGTACAGAACAATGTAGCATAGATGAAAAATTAAAAATTTCATAAGAGTGAGGTGAGAATCATAAAATTTTAATATACTGAACTACAGGCATAGATAATCAAATTTTCATAGAGTTTTTAGATAGCTTCTTCCATTAATCCCACAATAAATTGCTCACGTTTTCTGCAGACGTAAGAGACAGGATAATATTTCTTTCTTGCAAAATTATTAATTAAGTTATTTGCACTATCAATAATTTCAACTATTGTACAGAACAATGTAACAGAGATGAAAAATTTAAAATTTCATGAGAGTAAAGTAAGTTTCATAAAATTTATAATATACTGAACTACAGTCATAGAAAATCAAATTTTCATAGAGTGCTTAGATAGCTCCTTCGATTAATCCCACAATAAATTGCTCACGTTTTCTGCAGACGTAAGAGACAGGCTAATTTTTGTTTTGAAAAATGATTATTAATGTTATTAGCCATTCTCAAGTGTGATTCGCGGGCGTGGTTTGCAAGTGTAATTCGCAGGTGTGGTTTGCGGGTGCGGTTCGCAGTTAATTTTCACCAGTGCTGTCCGCAGGTATTGTTCGCGGGTATTGTTCGCGGGTATTGTTCGCGAGTATTGTTCGCGGGTATTGTTCGCGGGTATTGTTCGCGGGTATTGTTCGCGGGTATTGTTCGCGGGTATTGTTCGCGGGTATTGTTCGCGGGTATTGTTCGCGGGTGTGACCGCGGTTACGGGTCGCGAGTGCAGTTTGCATGTCCGGTTCACAGGTGCTATTCGCGGGCGCTATTATTTATTCTAAATACTTTACAGAACAATGTAACATAGATGAAAAATTTAAAATTTCATAAGAGTGAGGTGAGAATCATAAAATTTTCAATATACTGAACTACAGGCATAGGTAATCAAATTTTCATAGAGTTTTTAGATTTCTTCTTTCATTAATCCCATAATAAATTGCTCACGTTTTCTGCAGTCGTAAGAGACAGAATAATATTTCTTTGTTGCAAAATTATTAATTAAGTTATTTGCACTATTAATAATTACAAATATTGTACAGAACAATGTAACAGAGATGAAAAATTAAAAGTTTCATGAGAGTAAAGTAAGTTTCATAAAATTTATAATATACTGAACTACAGGCATAGAAAATCAAATTTTCATAGTGTTCTTAGATAGCTTCTCTTTAATCCCACAATAAACTGATCACGTTGTTCTGCAGACGCAAGAGACAGGATAAGTTTTTTTGAAAATGATTATTGATGTTATTATCCATCCTCAAGTGTGATTCGCGGGCGCAATTCGCACGTGTAATTCGAAGGTGTGGTTCGCGGATATTGTTAGCGGGTGCGATTCGCGGGTGCGCTTCGCGGGTATTGTTCGCGGTTGTGGTTCGCGGTTACGGTTCGCGGGTGCAGATTGCATGAGACGTTCACAGGTGCTATTCGCGATCGCTATTGATAATTCTAAATAGTGTACAGAGCAATGTAACACAGATGAAAAATCAAAAATTTCATGAGAGTGAGGTGAGAATCATAAAACTTATAATATACTGAACTACAGGAATAGATAATCAAATTTTCATAGAGTTCTTAGATAGCTTCTTCATTAGTCCCACAATAAATTGATCACGTTTTCTGCAGACGCAAGAAACAGGATAATTTTTATTTTGAAAAATGATTATTAATTTAATTAGCTATTGTTAAGAGTGATTCACGGGCACGATTCGCAAGTGTAATTCGAAGGTGTGGTTCGCGGGTGTGGTTCGCGAGTATTGTTTGTTGGAGCTGTTCGCGGAAGCGGTTCGCGGGAGTGATACGCGAGTATTGTTCGCGGGTGTGGTCAGGGGTTACGGTTCGCGAGTGCAGTTTGCATGTGCGGTTCACAGGTGCTATTCGCGGGCACTATTAATAATTCTTAATAGTGTACAGAACAATGTAACAGAGATGAACAATTGAAAATTTAATGAGAGAGAATTAAGATACATATAATTTATGATATACTTATCTACAGGCATAGATAATCAAATTCTCATAGAGTTCTTAGATAGCTTCTTCCATTAATCCCACATTAAATTAATCACGTTTTATGCAGACGCAAGAAATAGGATGATTTTTTGTTTAAATGATTATTGATGTTATTTGCCATTCTTAAGTGTGATACGCGGCCTCGATTCGCAAGTGTAATTCGCAGGTGTGGTTCGCGAGTATTCTTTGCTGGTGCGGTTCGCGAGAGAGATACGCGAGTATCGTTCGCGGGTGTGGTCAGCGGTTACGGTTCGCGAGTGCAGTTTGCATGTGCGGTTCACAGGTGCTATTCGCGGGCACTAAAAATAATTCTAAATAGTGTACAGAACAATGTAACAGAGATGAACAATTGAAAATTTAATGAGAGAGAATTAAGATTCATATAATTAATAATATACTGATCTACAGGCATAGATAATCAAATTCTCATAGAGGTCTTAGATAGCTTCTCCCAATAATCCCACAATAAATTGCTCACGTTTTCTGCAGACGCGAGAAACAGGATAATTTTTTTTTAATGATTATTGATGTTATTTTTCATTTTCAAGTGTGATTCGCAGGCGCGATTGGCAGGTGTAATTCGCAGGTTCGGTTCGTGGACGTGGTTCGCGGGTGTGGTTCGCAGGTGCGGTTCGCAGGTGCGATTCGCATGTGCGGTACGCAAATGCGGTTCGCAGGTGCGGTTCTCGGCTGCTGTTCGCAATCACGGTCCGCGGGTGCGGTTCACAGGTGTCATTCGTAGGCACTATTAGAAATTTTAAATTTTGTACAGAACAATGTAACAGAGGTGAAAAATTAAAAGTTTCAAGAGAGTGGAGTAAGATTCATAAAATTTTTAATATACTGAACTACAGGCATAGATGAACAAATTTTCATAGAGTTCTTAGATAGCTTCTTCCATTAATCCCACAATAAATCAATCCCTTTTTCTGCAGACGCAAGAAACAGGATAATTTTTTTTTGAAATGATTATTGATGTTATTTGCCATTCTCAAGTGTGATTCGCGGGCGCGATTCAAAAGTGTAATTCGCAGGTGTGGTTTGCGGATGCGGTTTGCGGTAAATTTTCGCGGGTGCGGTTCGCGGGTGTGGTCTGCTTTTACGGTTCGCGAGTGCAGTTTGCATGTGCGGTTCACAGGTGCTATTCGCAGGCGCTATTAATAATTCTAAATAGTGTACAGTGCAATGTAACACAGATGAAAAATTAAAAATTTCATGAGAGTGAGGTGAGAATCATAAAATTTATAATATACTGAACTACAGGCATAGATAATCAAATTTTCATAGAGTTCTTAGATAGCTTCTTCATTAGTCTCACAATAAATCGATCACGTTTTCTGCAGACGCAAGAAACAGGATAATTTATATTTTGAAAAATGATTATTAATATTATTAGCTATTCTTAAGAGTGATTCGCGGGCGCGATTCGCAAGTGTAATTCGAAGGTGTGGATCGCGGGTATTGTAGCGGATACTGTTCGCGGGTGCAGATTGCATGAGAGGTTCACATGTGCTATTCGGGGGCGCTATTAATAATTCTAAATATTGTACAGAACAATGTGATAGAGATGAAAAATTGAAAATTTCATGAGAGTGAAGGAAGATTCATAAAATTCATAATAAACTGAACTACAGTCATAGAAAATCAAATTTTGATAGAGTGCTTAGATAGCTTCTTCGATTAATCCCACAATAAATTGCTCACGTTTTCTGCAGATGTAAGAGACAGGCTAATTTTTGTTTTGAAAAATGATTATTAATGTTATTAGCCATTCTCAAGTGTGATTCGCGGGCGCGATTCGCAAGTGTAATTCGAAGGTGTGGGTATGTATTGTTAGCGGGTGCAGTTCGCGGGTGCTGTTCTCGGGTATTGTTCGCGGTTGTGGTTCGCGGGAGAGTTTAGCGGTCATTGTTCGCGGGTGCGGTTCGCGGTTATTGTTCGCGGGTGCGGTTCGCGGGTATTGTTCGCAGGTACAGTTCTCCTGTGCGGTTCGCTGGAGCCGGTTGTGGGTGCGGTTCGTGGTTACGATTCGCGGTTAGGTTCACGGGATCGGCTCGCGGGTGCTGTTCGCTGGAGCCGTTCGTGGGTGCGGTTCGCGGGACCGGTTACGGTTCGCGAGTGCAGTTTGCATGTGCGGTTCACAGGTGCTATTCGCGGGCACTATTAATAATTCTAAATAGTATACAGAACAATGTAACAGAGATGAACAATTAAAAATTTAATGAGAGAGAATAAGGATTCATATAATTTATAATATACTGATCTACAGACATAGATAATCAAATTTTCATAGAGTTCTTAGATAGATTTTTCATTAATCCCACAATAAATTGCTCACGTTTTCTACAGACGCAAGAAACAGGATAATTTTTTTAATGATTATTGATGTTAATTTTCATTGTCAAGTGTGATTCGCAGGCGCGATTGACAAGTGTAATTCGCAGGTTCGGTTCGCGGTTGCGGTTCGCAGGTGCGGTTCGCAGGTGCGGTAAACAGGTGCGATTGGCGGACGCTATTATTAATTGTAAAATTTGAACAGAACAATGTATCAGAGAAGAAAAATTAAAAATTTAATGAGAGTGAATGAAGATTCATATAATTTATAATATACTGAACTACAAGCATAGATAATCAAATTTTCATAGTTCTAAGATAGCTTTTTCCATTAATCCCACAATAAATTGCTTACGTTTTCTGCAGACGCAAGAAACAGTATTATGTTGTTTTAATGATTATTGATCAAATTTTCATAGAGTTCTTAGATAGCTTCTTCATTAGTCCCACAATAAATCGATCACGTTTTCTGCAGACGCAAGAAACAGGATAATTTTTATTTTGAAAAATGATTATTAATTTTATTAGCTATTCTTAAGAGTGATTCGCGGGCGCCATTCGCAAGTGTAATTCGAAGGTGTGGATCGCGGGTGCGGTTCGCGGTTAATTTTCGCGGGTTTGGACCGCGGTTACGGTTCGCGATTGCAGTTTGCATGTTCGGTTCACAGGTGCTATTCGCGGGCGTTAATAATAATTCTAAATAGTGTACAGAATAATGTAACAGAGATGAACAATTGAAAATTTAATGAGAGAGAATTAAGATTCATATAATTAGTAATATACTGATCTACAGGCATAGATAATCAAATTCTCATAGAGTTCTTAGATATCTTCTTCCATTAATCCAATTATAATTTGCTCACGTTTTCTGCAGACGTAAGAGACAGGATAATATTTCTTTCTTGCAAAATGATTATTGAAGTTATTTGCCAATCTCAAGTGTGATTCGCGAGCGCGATTCGCAAGTGTAATTCGAAGGTGCGGTTCGCGAGAGCGGTTCGCGGGAGTGATACGCGAGTATCGTTCGCGGGTGTGGTCAGCGGTTACGGTTCGCGAGTGCAGTTTGCATGTGCGGTTCACAGGTGCTATTCGCGGGCGCTAATAATAATTCTAAATAGTGTACAGAACAATGTAACAGAGATGAAAAATGAAAAATTTCATGAGAGTGAGATGAGAATCATATAATTTATAATATACTGAACTACAGGCATAGATAATCAAATTTTCATAGAGTTCTTAGATAGCTTCTTCCATTAATCCCACAATAAATTGCTCACGTTTTCTGCAGACGTAAGAGACAGGCTAATTTTTGTTTTGAAAAATGATTATTAATGTTATTAGCCATTCTCAAGTGTGATTCGCGGGCGCGATTCGCAAGTGTAATTCGAAGGTGTGGGTATGTATTGTTAGCGGGTGCAGTTCGCGGGTGCGGTTCGCGGGAGAGGTTAGCGGTCATTGTTCGCGGGTGCGGTTCGCGGTTATTGTTCGCGGGTGCGGTTCGTGGGTATTGTTCGCAGGTACGGTTCTCCTGTGCGGTTCGCTGGAGCCGGTTATAGGTGCCGTTCGTGGTTACGATTCGCGGTTGCGGTTCACTGAATCGGCTCGCGGGTGCTGTTCGCTGGAGCTGTTCGTGGGTGCGGTTCGCGGGACCGGTTCGCGGGACCGGTTCGCGGGACCGGTGCGCGTGCGGTTTACAGGTGCGATTCGCGGGCGCTATTAATAATTCTAAATAGTGTACAGAACAATGTAACAGAGATGAAAAATTAAAAATTTCATGAGAGTGAGGTGAGAATCATATAATTTATAATATACTGAACTACAGACATAGATAATGATTATTGATCAAATTTTCATAGAGTTCTTAGATAGCTTCTTCATTAATCCCACAATAAATTGATCACGTTTTCTGCAGACGCAAGAAACAGGATAATTTTTTTTTAATGATTATTGATGTTATTTTTCATTCTCAAGTGTGATTCGCAGGCGCGATTGGCAAGTGTAATTCGCAGGTGCCTGTTCGCAGGTTAGGCTCGCGGGTGCGGTTGGCAGGTGCGGTTCGCAGGTGCGGGTCTTAGTTAGCTTCTTCCATCTATCCCACAATAAATTGCTCACGTTTTCTGCAGACGCAAGAAACAGGATAATTTTTTTTTAATGATTATTGATGTTATTTTTCATTCTCGAGTGTGATTCGTAGGCGCGATTGACAAGTGTAATTCGCAGGTTCGGTTCGCGGGTGCGGTGCGCAGGTGCGTTTAACAGGTGCGATTCACGGACGCTATTAATAATTGTAAAATTTTAACAGAACAATGTATCAGAGATGAAAAATTAAAAATTTAATGAGAGTGAATTAAGATTCATATAATTTATAATATACTGAACTACGGGCATAGATAATCAAATTTTCATAGAGTTCTAAGATAGCTTCTTCCATTGATCCCACAATAAATCAATCACGTTTTCTGCAGACGTAAGAGACAGGATAATATTTCTTTCTTGCAAAATGATTAATGAAGTTATTTGCCAATCTCAAGTGTGATTCGCGGGCGCGATGCGCAAGTGTAATTCGAATGTAGGTTCGCGGGTGTGGTTCTCGAGTATTGTTTGCGGGTGCGGTTCGCGAAAGCGGTTTGCGGGAGTGATACGCGAGTATTGTTCGCGGGTGTGGTCCGCGGTTACCGTTCGCGAGTGCAGTTTGAATGTGCGGTTCACAGATGCTATTCGCGGGCACTATTAATAATTCTAAATGGTATACAAAACAATGTAACAGAGATGAACAATTTAAAAGTTAATGAGAGAGAATTAAGATTCATATAATTTATAATATACTGATCTACAGGCATAGATAATCAAGTTTTCATAGAGTTCTTAGATAGCTTCTTTCATTAATCCCACAATGAATTGCTCGCGTTTTCTGCAGACGCAAGAAACAGGATAATTTTTTTAATGATTATTGATGTTATTTTTCATTCTGAAGTGCAATTCGCAGGCGCGATTGACAAGTGTAATTCGCAGGTTTGGTTCGCGGGTGCGGTTTGCGGGTGCGGTTCGCAGGTGCGGTTAACAGGTGCGATTGGCGAACGCTATTAATAATTGTAAAATTTGAACAGAACAATGTATCAGAGATGAAAAATTAAAAATTTAATGAGAGTGAATTAAGATTCATATAATTTATAATATACTGAACTACAGGCATAGATAATCAAAATTTCATAGAGTTCTTAGATAGCTTCTTCCATTGATCCCACAATAAATCAATCACGTTTTCTGCAGACGCAAGAAACAGAATAATTTTTTTTTTGAAATGATTATTGATGTTATTTGCCATTCTCAAGTGTAATTCGCAGGTGTGGTTTGCGGGTGCGGTTTGCGGTTAATTTTCGCGGTTGCGGTTCGCGGGTGTGGTCTGCTTTTACGGTTCGCGAGTGCAGTTTGCATGTGCGGTTCACAGGTGCTATTCGCGGGCACTATTAATAATTCTAAATGGTATACAAAACAATGTAACAGAGATGAACAATTTAAAAGTTAATGAGAGAGAATTAAGATTCATATAATTTATAATATACTGATCTACAGGCATAGATAATCAAATTTTCATAGAGTTCTAAGATAGCTTCATCCATGAATCCCACAATAAATCAATCACGTTTTCTGCAGATTTAAGAGACAGGATAATATTTCTTTCTTGCAAAATGATTAATGAAGTTATTTGCCAATCTCAAGTGTGATTCGCGGGCGCGATGCGCAAGTGTAATTCGAATGTGTGGTTCGCGGGTGTGGTTCTCGAGTATTATTTGCGGGTGCGGTTCGCGAAAGCGGTTTGCGGGAGTGATACGCGAGTATTGTTCGCGGGTGTGGTCCGCGGTTACCGTTCGCGAGTGCAGTTTGAATGTGCAGTTCACAGATGCTATTCGCGGGCACTATGAATAATTCTAAATGGTATACAAATCAATGTAACAGAGATGAACAATTTAAAAGTTAATGAGAGAGAATTAAGATTCATATAATTTATAATATACTGATCTACAGGCATAGATAATCAAATTTTCATAGAGTTCTTAGTAAGCTTCTTCCATTAATCCCACAATGAATTGCTCACGTTTTCTGCAGACGCAAGAAACAGGATAATTTTTTTTTAATGATTATTGATGTTATTTTTCATTGTCAAGTGTAATTCGCAGGCGCGATTGACAAGTGTAATTCGCAGGTTTGGTTCGCGGGTGCGGTTCACGGGTGCGGTAAACTGAATTACAGTCATAGAAAATCAAATTTTCATATAGTGCTTAGATAGCTTCTTTCATTATTCCCACAATAAAATGCTCACGTTTTCTGCATACGTAAGAGACAGGCTAATTTCTGTTTTGAAAAGTGATTATTAATGTTATTGGCCATTCTCAAGTGTGATTCGCGGGCGCGATTCGCAAGTGTAATTCGAAGGTGTGGTTCGCGGGTATTGTTAGCGGGTGCAGTTCGCGGGTATTGTTAGCGGGTGCAGTTCGCGGGTATTGTTCGCGGGTATTGTTCGCGGTTGTGGTTCGCGGGTGAGGTTAGCGGTCATTGTTCGCGGGTTCGGTTTGCGGTTGTTGTTCGCGGGTGCGGTTCGCGGGTATTGTTCGCAGGTACGGTTCTCCTCTGCGGTTCGCTGGAGCCGGTTGTGGCTGCGGTTCGTGGTTACGTTTCGCGGGTGCGGTTCACGAAATCGGCTCGCGGGTGCTGTTCGCTGGAGCTGTTCGCTTGAGCTGATCGTGGGTGCGGTTCGCGGGACCGGTTCGCGGGTGCGGTTCACAGGTGCGATTCGCGGGCGCTATTAATAATTGTAAATATTGTACAGAACAAAGTAACAGAGATGAAAAATTAGAAATTTCATGAGAGTGAAGTAAGATTCATAAAATTTATAATATACTGAACTACAGGCATAGAAAATCAAATATTCATAGAGTTCTTAGATAGCTTCTCTTTAATCCCACAATAAATTGATCTCGTTTTCTGCAGACGCAAGAATAAGGATAATTTTTTTTTTAAATGATTATTGATATTATTTGCTATTCTCAAGTGTGATTCGCGGGCGTGGTTTGCAAGTGTAATTCGCAGGTGTGGTTTGCGGGTTCGGTTCGCGGTTAATTTTCACGAGTGCTATCCGCGGGTATTGTTCGCGGGTATTATTCGCGGGTATTGTTCGCGGGTGTGGTATGCGGTTACAGTTCGCGAGTGCAGTTTGCATGTGCGGTTCACAGGTGCTATTCGCGGGCGCTATTCGCGGGCGCTATTCGCGGGCGCTATTCGCGGGCGCTATTAATTCTAAATACTGTACAGAACAATGTAACATAGATGAAAAATTAAAAATTTCATGAGAGTGAGGTGAGAATCATAAAATTTTTAATATACTGAACTAGAGGCATAGATAATCAAATTTTCATAGAGTTTTTAGATAGCTTCTTCCATTAATCCCACAATAAATTGCTCACGTTTTCTGCAGACATAAGAGACAGGATAATATTTCTTTCTTGCAAAATTATTAATTAATTTATTTGCACTATCAATAATTTTAAATATTGTACAGAACAATGTAACAGAGATGAAAAATTAAAAATTTCATGAGAGTAAAGTAAGTTTTATAAAATTTATAATATACTGAACTACAGGCATAGAAAATCAAATTTTCATAGAGTTCTTAGATAGCTTCTCTTTAATCCCACAATAAATTGATCACGTTTTCTGCAGACGCAAGAAACAGGATAATTTTTTTTAAATGATTATTGATATTATTTACCATTCTCAAGTGTGATTCGCGGGCGTGGTTTGCAAGTGTAATTCGCAGGTGTGGTTTGCGGGTGCGGTTCGCGGTTAATTTTCATGAGTGCTGTCCGCGGGTATTGTTCGCGGGTGTGGTCCGCGGTTACGGTTCGCGAGTGCAGTTTGCATGTGCGGTTCACAGGTGCTATTCGCGGGCACTAGTTATAATTCTAAATAGTGTACAGAACAATGTAGCATAGATGAAAAATTAAAAATTTCATAAGAGTGAGGTGAGAATCATAAAATTTTTAATATACTGAACTACAGGCATAGATAATCAAATTTTCATAGAGTTTTTAGATAGCTTCTTCCATTAATCCCACAATAAATTGCTCACGTTTTCTGCAGACGTAAGAGACAGGATAATATTTCTTTCTTGCAAAATTATTAATTAAGTTATTTGCACTATCAATAATTTCAACTATTGTACAGAACAATGTAACAGAGATGAAAAATTTAAAATTTCATGAGAGTAAAGTAAGTTTCATAAAATTTATAATATACTGAACTACAGTCATAGAAAATCAAATTTTCATAGAGTGCTTAGATAGCTCCTTCGATTAATCCCACAATAAATTGCTCACGTTTTCTGCAGACGTAAGAGACAGGCTAATTTTTGTTTTGAAAATGATTATTAATGTTATTAGCCATTCTCAAGTGTGATTCGCGGGCGTGGTTTGCAAGTGTAATTCGCAGGTGTGGTTTGCGGGTGCGGTTCGCAGTTAATTTTCACCAGTGCTGTCCGCAGGTATTGTTCGCGGGTATTGTTCGCGGGTATTGTTCGCGAGTATTGTTCGCGGGTATTGTTCGCGGGTATTGTTCGCGGTATTGTTCGCGGGTATTGTTCGCGGGTATTGTTCGCGGGTATTGTTCGGGGTATTGTTCGCGGGTGTGACCGCGGTTACGGGTCGCGAGTGCAGTTTGCATGTCCGGTTCACAGGTGCTATTCGCGGGCGCTATTATTTATTCTAAATACTTTACAGAACAATGTAACATAGATGAAAAATTTAAAATTTCATAAGAGTGAGGTGAGAATCATAAAATTTTCAATATACTGAACTACAGGCATAGGTAATCAAATTTTCATAGAGTTTTTAGATTTCTTCTTTCATTAATCCCATAATAAATTGCTCACGTTTTCTGCAGTCGTAAGAGACAGAATAATATTTCTTTGTTGCAAAATTATTAATTAAGTTATTTGCACTATTAATAATTACAAATATTGTACAGAACAATGTAACAGAGATGAAAAATTAAAAATTTCATGAGAGTAAAGTAAGTTTCATAAAATTTATAATATACTGAACTACAGGCATAGAAAATCAAATTTTCATAGTGTTCTTAGATAGCTTCTCTTTAATCCCACAATAAACTGATCACGTTGTCTGCAGACGCAAGAGACAGGATAAGTTTTTTTCGAAAAATGATTATTAATGTTATTATCCATCCTCAAGTGTGATTCGCGGGCGCAATTCGCACGTGTAATTCGAAGGTGTGGTTCGCGGATATTGTTAGCGGGTGCGATTCGCGGGTGCGCTTCGCGGGTATTGTTCGCGGTTGTGGTTCGCGGTTACGGTTCGCGGGTGCAGATTGCATGAGACGTTCACAGGTGCTATTCGCGATCGCTATTGATAATTTTAAATATTGTACAGAACAATGTAGTAGAGATGAAAAATTAAAGATTTCATGAGACTGAAGTAAGATTCATAAAATTCATAATTTACTGAACCGAAGGCATAGATATTCAAATTTTCTTAGAGTACTGAGATAGCTTCTTCCATTAATCACACTTTAAATTGCCCACATTTTCTGCAAACGCAAGAGAAATAATAATTTTTTCTTCTGAAAAATGATAATTGAAGTTATTTGCCATTCTTGAGTGTGATTCGCGGGCGCGATTCGCAAGTGTAATTCGATAGTATGGTTCGCGGGTGCGGTTCGCGAGTATTGTTTGTAAATTTTGTACAAAACAAAGTAGCAGAGTTGAAAATTTAAAAATTTCATGAGAGTGAAGTAGGATTCATAAAATTTATATTATACTAAACTATAGGCATAGATAATAAAATTTTCATAGAGTTCTTAGGTAGCTTCTTCATTTCATCCCACGATAAATTGCTCACGTTTTCTGCAGACGCAAAAGACAGGATAGTTTTTCTTTTTAATAAATGATTATTGATGTAATTTTCCATTTCTCAAGTGTGATTCGCAGGCGCCTGTTCGCTGACGCGATTGGCAAGTGTAATTTGCAGATGCCTGTTCGCAGATTGGGTTCGCGGGTGCGGTTCGCAGGTGCGGTTCACAGGTGCGATTCGCGGAAGCTATCAATAATTGTAAATATTATACAGAACAAAGTAAAAAGATGAAAAATTAAAAATTTATTTAATTTATATAATATAATATTATATAATTTATAAAATACTGAACTTCAGGCATAGATAATCAAATTTTCATAGAGTTCTTAGAAAGCTTCTTCCATTAATCCTACAATAAATTGCTCACATTTTCTGCTGACGCAAGAGACACGTTAATTTTTTTTTTGAGAAATGATAATTGATTTTATTTTCTATTCTCAAGTGTTATTCGCGGGCGCGATTCGCAAGCATAATTCGCAAGTGAGGTTCGCAGGTGCGGTTCGCGGGTATTTTTCGTTGACGAGGTTCGCAATCACGGTTCGCGGGTGCGGTTCGCAGGTGCGGTTCGCGGGTATTTTTCGTTGACGAGGTTCGCAATCACGGTTCGCGGTTGCGGTTCGCAGGAGCGGTTCACAGGTGCGATTCGCAAGCGCTATTAATAATTTTATATATTCTACAAAACAATGTAACAGATGAAAAATTAAAAATTTCATGAGCGTGAAGTGAGATTCATAAAATTTATAATATACTGAACTACAGGCATAAAAAATTAAATTTTCGTAGAGTTCTTAGATAGCTTCTCTTTAATCCCACAATTAATTGATCACGTTTTCTGCAGATGCAAGAAACAGGATAAATTTTTTTCGAAAAATGATTATTAGTGTTATCAGACATTCTCAAGTGTGATTCCCGGGCGCGATTCGCAAGTGTAATTCGATGGTGTGGTTCGCGGATATTGTTACCGGGTGCGATTGCGGGTGCGGTTCGCGGGTATTGTTCGCGGTTGTGGTTCGCCGGTGCAGTTAGCGGGAATTGTTCGCGGGTGTGGTTCGCGGTTTCAGTTCACGGGTGCAGATTGCATGAGAGGTTCACAAGTGCTATTCGTGATCGCTATTAATAACTCTATATATTGTACAGAACAATGTAATAGAGATGAAAAATTGAAGATTTCATGAGAGTGAAGTAAGATTCATGAAATTTATAATTTACTGAACCTAAAGCATAGATATTCAAATTTTCTTAGAGTACGTAGATAGCTTCTTCCATTAATCACACAATAAATGGCTCACGTTTTCTGCAAACGCAAGAGAAAGAATATTTTTTTTTTCTGAAAAATGATTATTGAAGTTATTTGCCATTCTCGGTTGTGATTCGCGGGCGCGATTCGCAAGTGTAATTCGCAGGAGTAGTTTGCGGTTGCGGTTCGCGGTCAATTTTCGCGGGTGTGGATCGCGGGTATTGCTCGCGGGTGTGGTCCGCGGTTACGGTTCGCGAGTGCGGTTTACAGGTGCTATTCGCGGGCGCTATTGATAATTCTAAATAGTGTACAGAGCAATGTAAGAGAGATGAAAAATTAAAAATTTCATTAGAGTGAGGTGAGAATCATGAAATTTATAATATACTGAACTACAGGCATAGATGATCAAATTTTCATAGAGTTCTTAGATAGCTGCTTCATTAATCCCACAATAAATTGATCACGTTTTCTGCAGACGCAAGAAACAGGATAATTTTTTTCTGAAAAATGATTATTAATTTTATTAGCCATTCTTAAGAGTGATCCGCGGGCCCATTCGCAAGTTCATTTCTCAGGTGTGGTTCGCGGGTATTGTTAGCGGATGCGGATGGCGGGTATTGTTCGCGGTTGTGGTTCGCGGGTGCAGTTCGCAAGTATTGTTCGCGGTAGCGGTTCGCGGTTACGGTTCGCGGGTGCGGATTGCATGAGAGGTTCACAGGTGCTATTCGCGGGCGCTATTAATAATTCTAAATATTGTATAGAACAATGTAATAGAGATGAAAAATAAAAGATTTCATGAGAGTGAAGTAAGGTTCATAAAATTCATAATATACTGAACTTAAGGCATAGAAAATCAAATTTTCATAGAGTTCTCAGATAGCTTCTCTTTAATCCCACAATAAATTGATCACGTTTTCCGCAGACGTAAGAGACAGGATAAAAAATCTTTCTTGCAAAATGATTATTACAGATATTTGCCATTCTCAAGTGTGATTCCCGGGCGCGATTCGCAAGTGTAATTCGAAAGTGTGGTTCGCGAGTGCGGTTCGCGAGTATTGTTCGCGGGTGCGGTTCGCGAAAGCGGTTCGCGGGAGTGGTTTGCAAGTACGTCTCGCGGGTACTGCTCGCGGGTACTGCTCACGGGTGCGGGTTGCGGCTGCTGTTCGCAATTACGGTTCGCGGGTGCGGTTACCAGATGCGGTTCACAGGTGCGGTTCGCCGGCGCTATTAACAATTGTAAATGATATACAGAACAATGTAACAGATATGAAAAATTAAAAATTTCATGAGAGTGAAGTAAGCTTCATAAAATTTATATTATACTGAACTACAGTCATAGATAAAAAAATTTTCATAGAGTTCTCAGATAGCTTCTTTCATTAATCCCACAATAAATAAATCACGTTTTCTGCAGACGCAAGAAACAGGATAATATTTCTTTTTGAAAAATGATTATTGATGTTATTTTCCATTCTCAAGTGTGAATCGCAGGTGCCTGTTCGCAGGTTCGGTTCACGGGTGCGGTTCGCAGGTGCGGTTTACAGGTGAGATTCGCGGACGCTATTAAAAATTGTAAATTTTGTACAGAACGATGTATCGGAGATAAAAATTAAAAATTTAATGGCAGTAAATTAAGATTCATATAATTTATAATATTTTGAACTACAGGCATAGATTATAAATTTTTCATAGAGTTCTTAGAAAGCTCCAATTATCCCACAATAAATTGCTCACGTTTCCTGCAGACGTGTGAGACAGGATAATATTTCTTTTTTGATAAATGTTTATTGATGTTATTTTCCATTCTCAAGTGTAATTCGCAGGTGCCTGTTGGCAGGTTCGGTTCGCGGGTGCGGTTCGCAGGTGCGGTTTGCAGGTGCGGTTCGCAGGTGCGGTTCACAGGTGCGATTCGCGGACGCTATTAATAATTGCAAATTTTGTACAGAACAAGGTATTAGAGATGAAAAATCAAAAATTTAATGAGAGTAAATTAAGATTCATATAATTTATAATATACTGAACTACAGGCATAGATAATCAAATTTTCATAGAGTTCTTAGAAAGCTTCTTTGATTAATCCCACAATAAATTGCTTACGTTTTCTGCAGACGTAAGAGACAGGATAATATTTCTTTTTTGAAAAATGATTATTGAAGTAATTTGCCATTCTCAACTGTGATTCGCAGGCGCGATTCGCAAGTGTAATTCGAAGGTGTGGTTTGCGGGTTCGGTTTGCAGGTATTGTTCGCAGGTGCGGTTCGTGGTTACGGTTCGCGGATGCTATTCGTGGGTGCTATTAATATCTCTAACTATTGTACAGAACAATGTTATAGAGATGAAAAATCAAAATTTTCATGCGAGTGAAGTAAGGTTCATAAAATTCATAATATACTGCACTTAAGGCATAGATATTCAAATCTTCATAGGGTTCTTAGATAGCTTTTTCCATTAATTCCACAATTAGCTGCTCACGGTTTCTGGAGACGCAAGAGAGAGAATGATTTTTCGATTATGAAAAATAATTATTTATGTTATTAGTCATTCGCACATGCGATTCACAGGTGCTATTAATAATTGTAAATTTTGTACAGAACAATGTAACAGAGATGAAAAATTAAAAATTTCATGAGAGTGCAATGAGAATCATAAAATTCAAAAATAATAATAGTTTATTGACGTAATTAGCCATTCGCAAGTGCAATTCGCAGGTGCGGAACGCGGGAGCAATTCGAGGGAGCGGTTCGCAGGTACGGTTGGCGGGTGCGGTTCACAGGTGCGAGTCGCGGGCGCTATTAATAATTGTAAATATTGTACAGAACATTGTAACACAGATGAAAAATTAAAAATTTCAGGAGAGTGAAGTGAGATTCATAAATTCAATAATAATAATTGTTTATTGACTTAATTAGCCATTCGCAAGTGTAATTCGCATGTGCGGTCCGCGGAAGCAGTTCGCGGAAGTGGTTCGCAGGTACGGATCGCAGGTGCAGTTCGTACGTATAATATACTGAACTTCAAGCATAGATATTCAACTTTTCGTAGAGTACTTAGATAGCTTCTTCCATTAATCCCGCAATTAATTGTGGTATTAATGGATTAATGGATTAATTGTGGGTATTAATAATTGTAAATATTGTACAGAACAAAGAAAGAGAGATGAAAAATTAAAAATTTAAGGAGAGTGCAGTAAGAATCATGGAAAGTAAAATATAGATTCATAATAAAATTTTCATAGAGTTCTCAGAGATATTCTTCCATTAATTCCACAATTAATTGTGGGATTGATAGATTAATGGATTAATGGATTAATTGTGGGTATTAATAATTGTAAATATTGTACAGAATAAAGAAACAGAGATGAAAAATTAAAATTTAATGAGAGTTCAGTAAGAATCATGAAGAGTAAAATATAGATACATAATAAAATTTTCATAGAGTTCTCGGAGATTTTCCTCCATTAATTCCACAATTAATTGCTCACGTTTTCTGCAGACGCAAGAGACAGGATAATTTTTCGATTATGAAAAATAATTATTTATCTTATTGGTCATTCGCAGACGCGATTCACAGGTGCTATAAATAATTGTAAATATTGTACAGAACAAAGTAACAGAGATGAAAAATTGAAAATTTCATGAGAGTGAAGTAAGATTCAAAAAATTTATAATATACTGAACTACAGACATAGAAAATCAAATTTTCATAGAGTTTTTAGATAGCTTCTTCCATTAATTCCACAATAAATTGCTCACGTATTCTGCTGACGCAAGAGACAGGATTTTTTTTGTTTTTAATTGATTATTGATGTTATTTTCCAGTCTCAAGTAAGATTCGCGGGCGCGATTCGCAAGTGTAATTCGAAGGTGTGGTTCGCGGATGAGGTTCGCGGGTGCGGTTCGCGAATATTGTTCGCGAGTGGTTTTCGCTGGTACTGTTTGCGGGTGCGGTTCGCAGTTGCAGTCTGCTTGTGCGGTTCACAGGTGCGATTAGCGGGCGCTATTATTAATTGGAAAAATTGAACAGAACAAAGTGACAGAGATGGAAAATTAAAAATTTCATGATAGTGAAGTAAGATTCATAAAATTTATAATATACTGAACTGCAGACATAGATATTCAAATTTTCATAGATTACTTAGAAAGCTTCTTCCATTAATCCCACAATGATTTGCTCACGTTTTCTGCAGACGCAAGAAACAGGATAATTTTTTTTTTGTAAAATGAATATTGATGTTATTTCATTAGCCATTTTCAAGTGTGATTCGCAGGTGCGATTCGCAAGTGTAATTCGCTGGTGTGGTTCACGGGTATTATTCGCGGGTGTGGTTCGCGGGTGCGGTTCGCATGAGCGGTTCGCGGGTGCGGTTCACTTGTGCGGTTCGCAAGTATTGTTCGCGGGTGCGGTTTGCGTGCGCCTGTTCGCGGGTGCGGTTCGCAATTACGGTTTGCGGGTGCGGTTCGCAGGTGCGGTTCGCAGGTGCGGTTCACAGTTGCGATTCGCGGAGGCTATTAATAATTGTAAATGTTGTACAGAACAATGTAACAGAGGTGAAAAATTAAAAATTTCATGAGAGTGCAGTAAGAATCATGAAAAGTATAATATAGATAGATAATTAAATTTTCATAGAGTTCTCAGAGATTTTCTTCCATTAATTCCGCAACTAATATCTCACGTTTTCTGCTGACGCAAGAGACAGGATAATTTTTTTTTTAATGATTATTGATGTTATTTGCCATTCTCAAGTAAGATTCGCGGGTGCGATTCGCAAGTTTAATTCGCAGGTGTGGTTCACGGGTGTGGTTCGCGAGTGCGGTTCGCGGGTGCGGTACGCGGATATTGTTCGCGTGTGCAGTTTGCTTGTGCGGTTCACAGGTGCGATTCGTGGGCGCTATTATTAATTGGAAAAATTTTACAGAACAAAGTGACAAAGATGAAAAATCAATTTGCGGGTGCCTGTTCATAAATGCGGTTCTCGGGTTCTTGTTCGCGGGTACGGTTCGCAGGTGCGGTTCGCGAGTGCGTTTCACAGGTACGATTCGCTTGTGGGTTCACAGGTGCTATTCGCGGGCGCTATTAATAATTGTAAATATTGTACCGAACAATGTAACAGAGGTGAAAATGAAAAATTTCATGCGAGTGCAGTAAGAGTCATGAAAAGTATAATATAGATAAATGATAAAATTTTCATAGAGTTCTTAGAGATTTACTTCCATTAATTCCACATTTGAGTGCTCAAGTTTTCTGCAGACGCAGGGACAGAATAATTTTTCGATGATGAAAAATAATCATTTATGTTATTAGTCATTCGCAGATGTGATTCACATCTGCTATCAATAATTGTAAATATTGTACAGAATAATGTAATAGAGACGAAATATTTAAAAATCATGAAAATGAAGTAAGATTCATAAAATTTATAATATACTGAACTACAGACATAGAAAATCAAATTTTCATAGAGTTCTTAGATGGCTTCTTCCATTAATTCCACAATAAATTGCTCGCGTATTCTGCTGACGCAAGAGACAGGATATTTTCTTTGT
This sequence comes from Cryptolaemus montrouzieri, assembly GCA_013387265.2. Taxonomy (NCBI): domain Eukaryota; kingdom Metazoa; phylum Arthropoda; class Insecta; order Coleoptera; family Coccinellidae; genus Cryptolaemus; species Cryptolaemus montrouzieri. Next base: position 39,719,550 of record JABFTP020000124.1, on the reverse strand, counting down.
TTTTAATTGATTATTGATGTTATTTTCCAGTCTCAAGTAAGATTCGCGTGCGCGATTCGCAAGTGCAATTCGAAGGTGTGGTTCGCTGGTGCGGTTCGCGGGTATTGTTCGCGGGTATTATTCGCGAGTGCGGTTCGCGGGTGCGGTTCGCGGGTGCGGTTCGCGGGTGCGGTTCGCGGGTGCGGTTCGCGGGTGCGGTACGCGGGTATTGTTCGCGGGTGCGGTTCGCAGTTACGGTTCGCGGGTTCAGTTTGCTTGTCCTGTTCACAGGTGCGATTCGTGGGCGCTATTATTAATTGGAAAAATTGTACAGAACAAAGTGACAGAGATGAAAAATCAATTTGCGGATGCCTGTTCATAAATGCGGTTCTCGGGTTCCGGTTCGCTGGTACGGTTCGCAGGTGCGGTTCGCTTGTGGGTTCACAGGTGCTATTCGCGGGCGCTATTAATAATTGTAAATATTGTACCGAACAATGTAACAGAGGTGAAAATGTAAAATTTCATGCGAGTGCAGTAAGAATCATGAAAATTATAATATAGATAAATAATAAAATTTTCATAGAGTTCTTAGAGATATTCTTCCATTAATTCCACAATGAATTGCTGACGTTTTCTGCAGACGCAAGAGACAATATAATTTTTCGATTATGAAAAATAATTATTTATGTTATTAGACATTCGCAGATGAGATTCACAGGTGCTATTAATAATTGTATATATTGTACAGAACAAAGTAACAGAGACGAAAAATTAAAAATTTCATGAGAGTGAAGTAAGATTCAAAAAATTTATAATATACTGAACTACAGACATAGAAAATCAAATTTTCATAGAGTTCTTAGATGGCTTCTTCCATTAATTCCACAATAAATTGCACACGTATTCTGCTGACGCAAGAGACAGGATATTTTTTTTTGTTTTTAATTGATTATTGATGTTATTTTCCAGTCTCAAGTAAGATTCGCCTGCGCGATTCGCAAGTGTAATTCGAAGGTGTGGTTCGCTGGTGCGGTTCGCGGGTATTGTTCGCGAGTGCGTTTCGCTGGTATTGTTTGCGGGTGCGGTTCGCGGGTGCAGTTTGCTTGTGCGGTTCACAGGTGCGATTCGCGAGCGCTATTATTAATTGGAAAAACTGAACAGAACAATGTGACAGAGATGAAAAATTAATAATTTCATGTGAGTGAAGTGAGATTCAAAAAATTTATAATATACTGAACTACACATATAGATTATCAAATTTTCATGGAGTTCTTAGATAGCTTCTTCTATTGATTCCACAATGATTTGCTCACGTTTTCTGCAGACGCAAGAAACAGGATAGTTTTTTTTTGAAAAATGATTATTGATGTTATTTGTTATTCTCAAGTAAGATTCGCGGGTGCGATTCGCAAGTGCGGTTCGCGGGTGCGGTTCGCAAGTATTGTTCGCGGGTGCGGTTTGCGTGCGCTTGTTCGCGGGTGCGGTAGGCTATTACGGTTTGCGGGTGTGGTTCGCAGGTGCGGTTCACAGTTGCGATTTTCGGGCGCTATTGATAATTGTAAATATTGTACAGAACAATGTAACAGAGATGAAAAATTAAAATTTTCATGAGAGTGCAGTAAGAATCATGAAAAGTATAATATAGATAGATAATAAAATTTTCATAGAGTTCTCAGAGATTTTCTTCCATTAATTCCACAATTAATATCTCACGTTTTCTGCTGACGCAGGAGACAGGATTTTTTTTTTTTAAATGATTATTGATGTTATTTGCCATTCTCAAGTAAGATTCGCGGGTGCGATTCGCAAGTTTAATTCGCAGGTGTGGTTCGCGGGAGCAGTTCGCGGGAATTATTCGCGAGTGCGGTTCGTGGGTGCGATACGCGGGTATTGTTCGCGGGTGCGGTTCGCAGTTACGGTTCGCGTGTGCAGTTTGCTTGTGCGGTTCATAGGTGCGATTCGTGGGCGCTATTATCAATTGGAAAAATTGTACAGAACAAGGTGACAGAGCAGAAAAATCAATTTGCGGGTGCCTGTTCATAATTGCGGTTCTCGGGTTGCGGTTCGCGGGTGCGTTTCACAGGTACGATTCGCATGTGGGTTCACAGGTGCTATTCGCGGGCGCTATTATTAATTGTAAATATTGTACAGAACAATGTAACAGAGGTGAAAATGAAAAATTTCATGCGAGTGCAGTAAGAATCATGAAAAGTATAATATAGATAGATAATAAAATTTTCATAGAGTTCTTAGATTTTCTTCCATGAATTCCACAATTCATTGCTCAAGTTTTCTGCCGACGCAGGGACAGAATAATATTTCGATGTTGAAAAATAATTATTTATGTTTTTAGTCATTCGCAGATGCGATTCACAGCTGCTATTAATAATTGTAAATATTGTACAGAATAATGTAATAGAGACGAAATATTAAAAAAATCATGAAAATGGAGTAAGATTCATAAAATTTATAATATACAAAACTTCAGACATAGATATTCAAATTTTCATAGAGTACATAGATAGATTCTTCCATTAATCCCACAATAAATTGCTCACGTTTTCTGCAGACGCAGAAGGAAAATTTTTTTGTTTTTTGAAAAATGATACTTGATGTTATTTGCCATTCTCAAGTGTGATCCGCAGGCGCGATTCGCAAGTGTTATTCGTAGGAATGGTTCGCGGGTATTGTTCGCGGGTGCGGTTCGCGGGTATGGTTCGCGGTTGCGGTGCAGGGGTGCGGTTCGCGGTTTTGGTTTGCGGGTGCTGTTCGCGGGTGTGGTTCGCAGGTGCGGTTCGTGGGAGCAGGTCGTGGGTGCGGTTCGTGGGTACGGTTTGTGGGTGCGGTTTGCGGGTGCGGTTCGCGGGTACGGTTCGCAGGTGCGGTTCTTAGGAACGATTCTCGGGCGCTATTAATAATTGTAAATATTGTACAGAATAATGTAATAGAGACGAAATATTAAAAAAATCATGAAAATGAAGTAAGATTCATAAAATTCATAATATACTGAACAACAGGCATAGATAACCAAATTTTCATAGAGTTCTTAGATACCTTCTCCCATTAATTCCACAATAAATTGCTCACTTTTCTGCTGACGCAAGAGACAGAATAATTTTTTATAAATGATTATTCATTTTACTTGCCATTCTCAAGTAAGATTCGCGGACGCGATTCGGAAGAGTAATTCGCAGGTGTGGTTCAGGGGTGCGGTTTGCGGGCAATGTTCGCGGATGCGGTTCGCGGGTGCGGTTCGCGGGTGCGGTTCGCGGGTGCGGTTCGCTTGTTCGGTTTGCGGGTGCGGTTCGCGGGAGCGGTTCGCGGCTGCGGTTCACAATTACGGTTCGCGGGTGCGGTTCGCAGGAGGGGGTCGCAAGAGCGGTTCTCAGGTGCGATTCGCAGGCGCTATTGATAATTTTAAATATTGTACAGAACAATGTAACAGAGATGAAAAATTTAAAATTTCGTGAGAGTAAAGTGAGAATCATGAAATTTTCAATATACTGAACTTCAGGCATAGATATTGGAAGTTTCACAGAGTTCTTAGATAGGTTCTTCCATTAATCGATCAATAATATACTCCCGTTTTCTGCAGACGCATGAAACCAGGTTATTTTTTTTTTCGAAAATTGATTATTGCTGTTATTAGCCATTCTCAAGTGTGGTTCGCGGGCGCGATTCGCAAGTGTAATTCGCAGGTGTGGTTCGCGGGTATTGTTCGCGGGTGTGGTTCGCAGATGCGGTTCGCAAGGAGCCTGTCCACGGTTGTGGTTCGCGGGCACGATTCGCAAGTGGAATTCGCAGGTATGGTTCGCGGGTATTGTTCGCGGGTGTGGTTCGCTGATGCGGTTCGGAAGAAGCCTGTCCACGGGTGCGGTTCGCGGGTCCGGTTCGCAAGTGTAATTGGCAGGTGTGGTTCGCGGGTATTGTTCGCGGGTGTGGTTCGCTGATGCGGTTCGCAGATGCGGTTCGCAAGGAGCTTGTCCACGGATGGGGTTCGCGGGTGCGGTTCGCAATTATGGTTCGCGGGTTTGGTTCGCGGGCGATATTAATAATTGTGAATATTGTACTGAACAAAGTATAAAGATGAAAAAATAAAAATTTCACGAGAGTGAAGTAAGATTTATATAATTCATAATATACTGAACTACTGGCATAGATAATCAAATTTTCATAGAGTTCTTAGATTGCTTCTTCCATTAATCCCACAATAAATTGATCACGTTTTCTGCAGACGAAAGAGACAGGATAATTTTTTACTCGAAAAATGATAATTGAAGTTATTTGCCATTCTCATGTGTGATCCGCAGGCGCGATTCGCAAGTGTAATTCGCAGGTGTTGTTAGCGGGTGCGGTTCGTGTGTAATGTTCGCGATATATATATATATATATATATATATATATATATATATATATATATATATATATATATATATATATATATATATTCTTAGATAGCTTCTTCATTTAATCCCACGATAAATTGCTCACGTTTTCTGCAGACGCAAGAGACAGGATAATTTTTCTTTTTGAAAAATGATTATTGATGTTATTTTCCATTCTCAAGTGTGATTCGCAGGCGCGATTGGCAAGTGTAATTCGCAGGTACCTGTTCGCAGGTGCAGTTCGTAGGTGCGATTCGCGGACGCTATTAATACATGTAAATTTTGTACAGAACAATGTATCAGAGATGAAAAATTGAAAATTTAATGTGAGAAAATTAAGGTTCTTAAAATTTATAATATACTGAACTTAAGGTAGAAATATTCAAATTTTCAAAGAGTACTTATATAGCTTCTTCCATTAATCCCACAATAAATTGCTCACGTTTTCTGCAGACGTTAAAGACAGGATAACTTTTCTTATTTGAAAAATGATTATCGATGTTATTTGCCATTATCAAGTGTGATTCGCAGGCGCTATTCGCAAGTGTAATTTGAAGGTGCGGTTCGCGGGTACGTTTCGCGGGTGCGGTGCGCAGGTGCGGTTCACAGGTTCGTTTCGCGGGCGTTATTAATAATTGTAAATTTTGTACAGAACAATGTAACTGAATCTAAGGCATAGATATTCAAATTTTTATAGATATCTTCTTCCATTAATCACACAATAAATTGCTCACGTTTTCTGCAGACGTTATGTTATGTGCGATTCGCGGGCGCGATTCGCAAGTGTAATTCGATGGTGTGGTTTGCGGGTGCGTTTCACGGGTGCGATTCGCGGGCGCAGAACAATGTAATAGAGATGAAAAATTATAAATTTCATGAGAGTGAAGAAAGTTTCATAAAACTAATATTATACTGAACTACAGGCATAGATAATAAAATTTTCATAGAGTTCTTAGATAGTTTCTTCATTTAATCCCACGATAAATTGCTGACGTTTACGGCAGACGCAAGAGACAGGATAATTTTTTTTTGTTTGAAAAATGATTGTAATTCGCAGGTGCCTGTTCGCAGGTGTGTTTCGCAGGTGCGGTTCGCAGGTGCGGTTCGTAGGTGCGATTCGCGGACGCTATTAATAATTGTAAATTTTATACAGAACAATGTAACCGAGATGAAAAATTAAAAATTTTAAGAGAGTGAAGTAAGATTTATAACACTGATATTATACTGAACTACAGGCATAGATGATAAAATTTTCATAGAGTTCTTAGATAGTTTCTTCATTTAATCCCACGATAAATTGCTGACGTTTTCTGCAGACGCAAGAGACAGGATAATTTTTTTTTTGAAAAATGATTATTGATGTTATTTTCCGTTCTCAAGTGTGATTCGCGGGCGCGATTCGCAAGCATAATTCGCAAGTGAGGTTCGCAGGTGCGGTTCGCGGATATTGTTGGTGAGCGAGGTTCGCAGGGCTTTATGCAATGTAACAGAGGTGAAAAATTAGAAATTTCATGAGAGTGAAGTACGATTCATAAAATTTATAATATACTGAACTACAGGCATGGAAAATCAAATTTTCATAGAGTTCTTAGATAGCTGCTCTTTAATCCCAAAATAAATTGATCACGTTTTCTACAGACGCAAGACACAGGATAATTTCTTTTCGAAAAATGATTATCAATGTTATTAGCCTTTCTCAGGTGTGATTCGCGGGCTTCGAAGGTGTGTACTTCGAAGTGCACGTGTACTTCGAAGGTGTGGTTCGCGGGTGCGGTTAGCAGGTATTGTTAGCGGGTATCGTTCGCGTGTGTGGTTCGCGGTTACGGTTCGCGAGTGCAGATTGCATGTGCGGTTCACAGGTGCTATTCGCGGGCGCTATTAATAATTCTAAATATTGTACAGAACAATGTAATACAGATGAAAAATTAAAGAGATCATGAGAGTGAAGTGAGATCCATAAAATTTATAATTTACTGAACATAAGGCATAGATATTCAAATTTTCTTAGAGTACTTAGATTGCTTCTTCCATTAATCACGTAATAAATTGATCACGTTTTCTGCAAACGCAACAGAAAGATAAAGTTTTTTTGAAAAATGATTATTGAAGTTATTTGCCATTCTCAAGTGAGATTCGCAGGTGCCTGTTTGCAGGCGCAATTGGCAAATGTAATTCCCAGGTGCCTGTTCGCAGGTTCGGTTCGCGCGTGGGGTTCGCAGGAGCGGTTCACAGGTGCGATTCGCGGACGCTATTAATAATTGTAAATTTTGTACAGAACAATGTATCAGAGATGAAAAATTAAAAATTTAATGAGAGTAAATTAATATCCATTTAATTTTTGTTTTAAATGATTATTGAAGTTATTTGCCTTTCTCAGGTAAGATTCGCGGGTGCGTTTCGCAAGAGTAATTCGCAGGTGTGGTTTGCGGTTGCTGTTCGCGGGTGCTGTTCGCGGATGCCCTTCGCGGGTATTTATCGCGAGTGCGTTTCGCGGGTATTGTTCGCTGGAGCGGTTCGCGGTAATTGTTCGCGGATGTGCTTCGCGGATGCAGTACGCGGGTATTGTTCCCGGGTTAGGTTCGCAGTTACGGTTCGCGGGTGCAGTTTGCTTGTGCGGTTCACAGGTGCAATTCGTGGGCGCTATTATTAATTGGAAAAATTGTACAGAACCAAGTGACAGAGATGAAGAATCAATAATTTCATGAGAGTGAAGTAAGATTCAGAAAATTTGTAATATACTGAACTACACACATAGATTAGAAAGTTTTCATGGACTTCTTAGATAGCTTCTTCCATTGATACCACAATGCATTGCCCACGTTTTCTGCAGACGCAAGAAACCTGGTTATGTTTTTTTTTGAAAATTGATTATTGATGTAATTTGCCATTCTCAAGTGTGAATCTCAGGAGCGATTCGCAAGTGTAATTCGCAGGTGTGGTTCGCAGGTATTGTTCGCGAGTACGGTTTGCGGGTGCCTGTTCATATGTGCGGTTCTCGAGAGCGGTTCGCGGCTACGGATAGCAGGTGCGGTTTGCGGGTGCATTTCACAGGTACGATTCGCATGTGGGTTCACAAGTGGTATTCGCGGGCGCTATTAGTTAGATAGATAATAAAATTTTCATAGAGTTCTTAGAGATTTTCCCTCATTAATTTCACAACTAAATGCTCAAGTTTTCAGCAGACGCAGGGACAGATTAATTCTTCGATGATGAAAAATAATTATTTATGATATTAGTCATTCCCAGATGCGATTCACAGGTGCTATTAATAATTGTAAATATTGTACAGAATAATGTAATAGAGACGAAATATTAAAATCAGTCATGAAAATGAAGTAAGAACTTCAGGCATAGATATTCATGAAAATGAAGTAAGAACTTCAGGCATAGATATTCAAATTTTCATAGAGTACATAGATAGCTTCATCCATTAATCCCACAATAAATTGCTCACGCTTACTGCAGACGTAAGAGACAGGATAATTTTTCTTCTTTGAAAAATGATTATTGAAGTAATTTGCCATTCTCAAGTGTGATCCGCAGGCGCGATTCGCAAGTGTTATTCGCAGGTATGGTTTTTGGGTATTGTTCGCTGGTGTGGTTCGCAATTGCGATTCAGTGTTGCGGTTCAGGGGAGCGGTTCGCGGGTGCTGTTCGCGTGTATAGTTCGCAGGTGCGGTTCGTGGGAGCTGGTCATGGGTGCGGTTCGTGGGTACGGTTCGTGGGTGCGGTTCGCGGGTGCGGTTCGCGGGTGCGGTTCGCATAGGTACGGTTTGCAGGTGCGGTTCTTAGGTGCGATTCGCGGGCGCTATTAATAATTGTAAATTTTGTACAGAATAATGAAATAGAGACGATTCAATATCAATAAAAATCAATAAAATGAAATAAGATTCATAAAATTCATAATATACTGAACTACAGACATAGATAATCAAATTTTCATAGAGTTCTTAGACAGCTTTTTCCATTAATTCCACAATAGATTGCTCACGTTTTCTGCAGACGTAAGAGACAGGATAATTTTTTTTTTTGAAAAATGATTATTGAAGTAATTTGCCATTCTCAAGTGTGATCCGCAGGCGCGATTCGCAAGTGTTATTCGCAGGTATGGTTTTTGGGTATTGTTCGCTGGTGTGGTTCGCAATTGCGATTCAGTGTTGCGGTTCAGGGGAGCGGTTCGCGGGTGCTGTTCGCGTGTATAGTTCGCAGGTGCGGTTCGTGGGAGCTGGTCATGGGTGCGGTTCGTGGGTACGGTTCGTGGGTGCGGTTCGCGGGTGCGGTTCGCGGGTGCGGTTCGCGGGTACGGTTTGCAGGTGCGGTTCTTAGGTGCGATTCGCGGGCGCTATTAATAATTGTAAATTTTGTACAGAATAATGAAATAGAGACGAAATATCAATAAAATCAATAAAATGAAATAAGATTCATAAAATTCATAATATACTGAACTACAGACATAGATAATCAAATTTTCATAGAGTTCTTAGACAGCTTTTTCCATTAATTCCACAATAGAATGCTCACGTTTTCTGCAGACGTAAGAGACAGGATAATTATTTTTTTTTTGAAAAATGATTATTGAAGTAATTTGCCATTCTCACGTGTTATTCGCGGGCGCGATTCGCTAGTGTAATTCGAAGGTGTGGTTTGCGGGTTCGGTTCACGGGTGCGATTCGCGGGCGCTATTATTAATTGGAAATTTTGTACTGAACAATGTAACAGAGATGAAATATTAAAAATTTCATGAGAGTGAAGTAAGATTCATAAAACTAATATTATACTGAACTACAGGCATAGATAATAAAATTTTCATAGAGTTCTTAGATAGTTTCTTCATTCAATCCCACTATAAATTGCTCACGTTTTCTGCAGACGCAAGAGACATAATAATTTTTTTTATTTGAAAAATGATTCTGGATGTTATTTGCCATTCTCAAGTGTGATTCACGGGCGCAATTCGCAAGTGTTATTCGATGGTGTGGTTTGCGGGTGCGGCTCGCGAGTATTATTCGCAATTGCGGTTCGCGGAAGCGGTTCGCGGGTGCGGTTCGCAGGTGCCGGTCCGCGGGTGCGGTTCGCGGCTGCGGCTCGCAATTACGGTTCGCAGGTGCGGGTCACAGTTGCGATTCGCGGGCGCTATTAATTATTGTAAATTTTGTACAGAACAATGTTACAGAGATGAAGAATTAAAAATTTCAAGAAAGTGAAGTAAGATTCATAAAATTTATATTATACTGAACTAAAGGCATAGATAATCAAATTTTCATAGAGTTCTTAGATAGCTTTTCATTTAAACCCACGATAAATAGCTCACGTTTTCTGCATACGCAAGAGACAGGATAATTTTTTCTATTGAAAAATGATTATTGATGTTATTTGCCATTCTCAAGTGTGATTCGCGGGCGCGATTCGCTAGTGTTATTCGAAGGTGTGGTTTGCGGGTGCGGCTCACTGGTATTGTTCGCAGGTGCGGTTTGCGGGTATTGTTCGCAGGTGCGGTTTGCGGGTATTGTTCGCAGGTGCGGTTTGCGGGTATTGTTCGCGATTGTGTTTCGCGGGTGTGGTTCGCGGGTATTGTTCGCGGGTATTGTTCGCGGTTGTGGTTCGCGGATGCGGTTAGCGGGTATTGTTTGCGGGTGCAGATTGCATGTGAGGTACATTGGTGCTATTCGCGGGCGCTATCGATTATTCTAAATATTGAACAGAACAATTTAATAGGAATGAAAAATTAAAAATTTCATGAGAGTGAAATAAGATTCATAAAATTTATAATTTACTGAACTTAAGGCATAGATATTCAAATTTTCTTAGAGTACTTAGATAGCTTCTTCCATTAATCACACAATAAATTGCTCACGTGTTCTGCAAACGCAGGAGAAAAAATAATTTTTTTTTTTGAAAAATTATCATTGATGTTATTTGCCATTCACAAGTGTGATTTCCGGGTGCGATTCGCGAGTGTAATTCGCGGGTGCGGTTCACGGGTGTGGTTTAGAGATGAAAAATTGATAATTTCTTGCGAGTGAGGTAAGGTTCATAAAATTTCTAATATACTGAACTACAGGCATAGAAAATCAAGGTATAGATATTCAAATTTTCATAGGGTTCTTAGATAGCTTTTTCCATTAATTCCACAATTTTCTGGAGACGCAAGAGACAGAATAAGTTTTTGATTATGAAAAATAATAATTTGTGTTATTAGTTATTCGCAGATGCGATTCACAGGTGCTATTAATAATTGTAAATGTTGTACAGAACAATGTAACACGGATGAAAAATAAAAATTTCATGAGAGTGAAGCAGGATTCATAAAATTTTTAATATATTGAACTACAGACAGAGATAATCAAATTTTCAAAGAGTTCTTAGATAGCTTCTTTCATTAATTCTACATTAAATTGCTCACGTTTTCTGCAGATGCAAGAGACAGTATATAATTTATAATATACTGAACTACAGGCATAGATAATCAATTTTTCATAGTGTTCTTAGGTAGCTTCTTCTATTAATCCCACAGTAAATTGCTCGCGTTTTCTGCAGATGCAAGAGACAGGATAATTTCTTTTTCTGAAAAATGATAATTGATGTTTTTGCCATTCTCGAGTGTGATTCGCACGTGTAATTCGCAGGTGTGGTTCGCGTGTGTGGTTTGCGGGTGCAGTTCGCGGTTACGGTTCGCCGGTTCGCGGGTGCAGTTTGCTTGTGTGGTTCACAGGTGCTATTCGCGGGCGCCATATATAATTCTAAATATTGTACAGAACAATATTACAGAGATAAAAATTAAAAATTTCATGAGAGTGAAGTAAGATTCATAAAATTTATGATATACTGAACTACAGGCACGGATAATAAAATTTTCATAGAATTCTTAGATAATTTCTTCCATTAATCCCACAATAAATTGCTCACATTTTCTGCAGACGCAAGAGACAGGATAATATTTTTTTTAATGTTCTGCCATTCGCGATTTCAACTGTAATTCGCAGGTGTGGATCGCGGGTTGCGGTTCGCGGGCTGCAGTTCGCAGGTGCGATTCGCGGGAGCTATTAATAGATTTAAATATTGTAGGGAACAATCTATCAGACATGAAAAATTAAAAATGTCATGAAAATTTATAATATACTGAAATTCTGGCATGGAGAATCAAATTTTCATAGAGTTCTTAGAAAGCTTCTTCCATTAATTCCACAATTAATTGCTTACGTTTTCTGCAGACGTAAGAGACAGGAAAATTTTTATTTTTTCGAAAAGCAAATATTGATGTATTAGTCATTTGCAAGTGTGATTCGCGGATGCGATTCGCTGGTTCGTTTCGGACCCGCGTATCACACTTGCGAATGACTAATTACATCAATAATTATTTTTCGAAAAAAAAATTATCGTCTCTCTTGCGGCTGCAGAAACATGAGCAATTAGTTATGGAAGAAGGATGGAAGAACTCTATGAAAGTTTGATTATCTAAGCCTGAAGTTCAGTATATTATAAATTTTATGAATCTAACTTCATTTTCATGTTTTTTTTTATTTTTCATCTCTTTTACATTGTTGACTACAATATTTACAATTATTAATAGCGCCTGCAAATCGCACCTGCGAACCGCACCCGCGAATCACATTTGCGAATGACTAATTAACATCAATCATTATTTTTCAGAAGAAAAAATTATTCTGTCTAGAGCAATTCGCATGTGCACTTTGCGGCCGCTATTAATAATTGTAAATATTGTACGAAAAAATGTTACTGAGGTGAAAAATTTAGAAAAATCATGAAAATGAAGTAAGATTCATAAAATTTATAATATATTGAACTTCAAGCATAGATAATCAAATTTTCATAGAGTTCTTAGAGAGCTTCTTTCATTAATTCCATAATTAATTGCTAATGTTTCTGCAGCCGCAAGAGAGAGGATAATTTTAATTTTTTCGAAAAACAATCATTGATGTTATTAGTCATTCGTAAGTGTGATTTGCGGGTGCGATTCGCGGGCGCTATTAATAATTGTAAATATTGTACGGAACAATGTTACAGAGATGAAAAATAAGAAAAAACATGAAAATGAAGTAAAATTCATGAAATTTATAATAAACTGAACTTCAGGCATAGATAATCAAATTTTCATTATTTTTAAAGAGCTTCTTTGCTTAAATTCAATATTAATTGCTCACGTTTTCGTAAGACGTAGGAGAGGGATTTTATCTTCTGAAAAACAATTTTCTATTATTATTATTAAATTGTAATGAGAACCGAGGACAAAGTCCTATAAAGGCCCAATATAAAATGAAGATTACAGAGTACAAATTGATAAAGAAAACAACGAAATTGTAGTTATAGCAAGCATCCCGGTAGAAAGAAAAACAACAACAAGTAATCAAATCCAGTCCAATCTATAAATTAGGCAAAAACATCTGAATCATCCAACCTATTTGTGAAAATGTTGGACGACGGAGCCTCAACAATCAATCAAATTTTCATAGAGTTTTTAAAGGGCTTCTTCGTTCAAATTCAAAATTAATCGTTCACTTTTTCTGCAGAAACTTTTTCGAAACTACAAGTTTCGAAAAAGTTTCTAAATTGAACAAAGATGACGAAAATTGATTGTACGCTGATCAGTGACGTACTTCAAAAAAGTTTGAAAGGGCAAAAGGAGACATGGCCTCAGAAAAAAGACCACTTTGTGAATTTCACTTAAAATCTAGGACGTGTAATGTAGGAGGCTGTAAAAAAAAGCTTGCATCCCAAATTTGGGCTGAATGTTTCAAAAACTGCAGGAGTTTTAAAGAAAAACTAATTTTTCCGGAAATTTCAACACCCTCCAACTCCGTAACGAAGGTTGCGCGGACCTATGTTTATAAAAACTTTTTTCTTAAAATTGCACGTAGATTTACCCCCTCAAGTTGTGACATACTATTATGTAACACCCTGTATAATCGTCTCTCCTACGTCTGCAAAACATGTGGGCAATTAATTTTGTATATAAACGGTGAAGCCCTCTAAAAACTCTATGAATACTTCATCATCTATGCCTGAAGTTCAACATATTCTTTTAAGAATCTTACTTCATTTTCATTCTTTTATTGATTAATTGGTCACGTTTTCGGCAGACGTAAGAGAGAGGGTTATTTTTTCTTTTGAAAAATAATTATCAACGCGAATGAGTAATAAGATCGATAATTATTTCTCAAAAAATGAAAATAATCCTCTCTCTTATGTCGGCCGAAAACGTGACGAATTAATGAATAAAAGATTGAAAATGAAGTAAGATTCTTAAAAGTTATGATATGCTGAACTTCAGGCATAGATGATGAAGTTTTCATAGAGTTTTTACAGGGCTTCACCGTTTATATACAAAATTAATTGCCCACATGTTTTGCAGACGTAGGAGAAACGATTATACAGGGTGTTACATAATAGTATGTCACAACTTTAGGGGGCAAATCTACGTGCAATTTTAAGAAAAAAAGTTTATATAAACATAGGTCCACAAAAGCTTCGTTACGGAGTAAGAAGGTGTTGAAATTTCCGGAAAAATTAGTTTTTCTTCAAAACTTCTGCAGTTTTTGAAATATTCAGCCCAAATTCGGGATGCAAGCTATTTTTTACAGCCTCCTACATTACACGTCCTAGATTTTAAGTGAAATTCACAAGGTGTTCTCTTTTCCAAGGCCATGTCTCCTTTTGCCCTATCAAAATCTTTTGCAGTACCTCACTGATCAGCGTACAATCAATTTTCGTCATCTTCGTTCAATTTAGAAACTTTTTCGAAACTTGTAGATTTTTCGTATCTCCAACCGTTTTCGGGTGAATAATTATTGAATTTGAATTATTTGTATTGTATGATACTCGCTAAATAAAAAGAAAATAATAGAAATACTCGATAGGTATGCCCAACATTTGCTTTTACTTTGATAGCTCGTCTTCTGAGACTCAACTTATATTTATTCAATATCAAATTAAAAAAAGAACAATTGAAAACTAAATAAATTGCTAGAAGTGTCCTCCACCAGCAAGCATACAGTCCTTCGTTCTTCTTCGCCTATTATCACGCACTTTTTGAAATATTCCTGGGGTATCTCTTATCGTGTCACAAGAGGTAATTACTCGATTTCACAATTCTTCTACAGTGTTCACTGGAGTGGTATAAACTAAACTTTTGAGATATTCCCATAAGAATAAGAAGAACTATTCGAGTCTGGGGACCTAGGAGGCTATGGTTCTGGACTACCCCGACCTATCCATCGGTTGTTGAATGTATTATTCAAGAATTCCCTAGCTTCTTCGCTAAAATATGCTGGTTTCTCACCAAAAGTGGCACATCATCGAGCAATAAAGGTAACTCCTCCTCAAGAAATTGCCGATAAGCGGGACCGTTTAGTCTGTTAGGCAAAAAAAATGGCCCAATCAAATAATTTCCAATTATTCCGACCCAGACATTTAGAATTGTTCTTGATGATGAGATTCTTCAATCGAATGGGGGTTTTCCTCAGCACAATAATGATTATTGTGAAAATTTGTGATAGCAGTTCTCGAAAAGTTAGCTTAGTCTGTGAACATTATTACATTGCTATCACATGAGCATTTTCTCTAACTTTATCTGCGAACCATCGGCATAAATTCAGTCTTGAAGGAAAATCTCGAGGAAGTAGAGTTTTGACGCGTTAAATATGAAACAGGTACAATGAAAAGTCGTGGAGAATCCTCAAAACTAGAACATGTGTAATATTCAACTGATTTCCAATTTTTCTTGTACTCACATGAGGATTCAAATCAATAAAATTCAAAACTGCTTCCTCAATATCTGGAGTTCTCACAGTTTGAGTTGCACCTTTTGAATGATTATTTTCCGTAAAAGTAACAGTTTTCCTCAACCATCTGTGGACACTTGAAAATGTTCGTCTGTCTGGTGTTATTCGATTTGGAAAGCACACCTGATATAATCGCCTAGCTTCTGTTGTGTTTCCGTCAGCCAACCCGTACATGTAGTGGATATCAGCCAATTCGGCGTTAGTAAAATCAGCCATTTTTTCTTACAGCAATAAGTTTAAAAGTCTTAAAACTAATCGTTAATGCAATAAACAATTCGTGCAGACACATGTTCAACTTTAGCAACTGTCAAAATAAATAAATAAATGAAAAAATCAAAGCCTACTAGTAATATTTTAAATTGTGTTTTCAATTCAGCGAATGCATACAATCGTTTAATAATTTTCTGCTCGAGAACTGTCGGAAATAGGAAAAAATTACAAGTGAACGAAGATGACGAAAATTGATTGTACGCTGATCAGTGGCGTACTGCAAAAAAGTTTGACAGGGCAAAAGAAGACATGGCTCCGAAAAAGAAACCACCTTGTAGATTCTAGTTAAAATTTAGGACGTGTAATGATGGAGGGTGTAAAAAAAATATCTTGCTTTCCAAATTTGGGCTGAATATCTCGAAAACTGCAGGAGTTTCGAAAAAAAACATTTTTCCCGGAAATTTCAACACCCTGTAGCTTCGTAACGAAGCTTTTGTTTATCACAATTTTTCTCTTAAAATTAGACGTAGATTTACCTTCTCAAGTTGTGACATACCATTATGTAACACCCATATTTCATTTTTGAGAAATAATTTTCGATGTTATTATTTCTACGCTGTCATAAAAAACACTCTGGCTTTTCTTTTAATTTTAATTACTAGACGTGAATATGAGCAGATAATGTAATAACATGAAGTTCAAGCCTTTTATGAAAAATTAATGTACAGAGATTCACGGAGGCTATTCGCGGAATTGATTTTAGTTAGTGAATAAATGTTGCTATCAATGCCACCTCTTTAATTGTTCCTAATTATGAGCTTCTACTGAATCATAAGTAGGTGGAGCGCCATGGATGTTTTTTCAATAATTTATTCGTTTGTGGAGATAATATTCATTGCCAAGCCATTGTTGATTAAAACAGAACGAATGTTTCAAATTTCCTCCATATGGTGACTACACTTGCGTTTGCGCTTGCGTCTTATGATGAAAAGGTCTATAGAAGTAGAATTTGTCAAGTTATCTTCGAAAGAAACTAATCCGAATTGGAAATAACAACAAAAAAAATAATGATAAATGAAAGAACTGTTTGTTTGTTAATTTATTTTAATAATTACATCAACGTTACAGTCTGAATCACAAATATCGTAAAAGGGCGACCTTACTTGGAAAAATAATTTTACAAATTGCTAAAAATTATAAGTCTCTCGTGTACCAATAAACAAAAATTTACAAAAATGGAACATACAACAATTCCTTCATCGTAATTCAATATCCTTCAATCCAATCTTAAACTAGTTTGGCTATATTTTCAGTACATTTTATTTAACAGCCATTAGATGGAATGATTAAAAAACTATATTACAACTAGAAGAAAAAGAACCAAAATATTTAAAAACAATTACTACAATTAGGATGAAAATTGAAAATGTAACAATTTAGAGGAGTAATTAATATGTACGAGTTTTGGGATTTTCAACATGAATATATAAAATATGGAAATTTAAGATATAAGAAATTAACAAATATCTAAGAATTTGATAGTTTTCTGAATGTCAATTTGATAACTAATAATGAATATTCTGAAATGTCAAAATATGGAACAGTCATAAAAACATTGTGAATAATGAGTTCACATAGCAATTATTACTAAGAATTTCAAAGAATAAGACAACTTCAATCAAAACGTTTAAGACTATAGTTCAATAGAAAGTTGAACATTAATTTGTAGCATGTCCTAAAATTATTTTCGAATATACAAGGTCTCCAATTAGAGGAATACATATCAAAGTAGTAGGGATGTACTACATTTCTCATTATTTTTGGACGAGTTTAACCAATGAGGATATCACTGTTCAAGAAGGAATGTTTATTCAACGTTACAACTATTTCGAGCTTCCGCTCGCCACAAGACTAGTATTAGTTTGAAACTAAAAAACAAAGTTAGCAATTTTCTTATTTATAGATTAACTACTAATACATGATTGAGAACTACTGAAGAATTCCAAATATTGGGGAACAACATAAATCAGTAGGAGAACCTATTATACCTGGACACCCTATGTATCCTGAGCCACTTTTAATTCTTAAATGTTCGCGCACTTTTTTCCTCCCTTTATCTATAGTTTGGCCGTTTGCTTTAACTATTGCCCTCGAAGGGCAGTTATTCAACTCTATCATAAAGATTCAAGAGTTGGGATTCGGATTGACAGTCCAACTGGTTTGTAGAACTGCAAATCGCTTGGCTGAACATGGAGGAAGACGAAGTTTTTGGGTCGTTATGATAAACAAGTAGCTTGCAAATGGTGATGGACTAAGTTCAAGAAGCGTTATAACTTGTCTTTGCGTGTTACGGAAAATCTAAAAGATTTTTTTGAAAAACTAGATTCCTTGGTAACAAGACTCGGAATCAATTCCTTGGTAACAAGACTTGGAATCAAAGATATGCCTGACAGATTGTGGAATTGCGACGAAACGGGTTTGTATGATTTCAATCCAGTTAAATGTTACTCCTGAAAAAATTTTAGAACTGCAAAGGAACACTCGTGAAGATATAACATTGCCTCTGATAGGGGAATACACTCTCAATGGTTGGCCAAGAAACTATAAGGATATTCCTGATCATGTAAAAATCCATTATAGATTCAGAGCAGAATTAAATATTAATCAAGATCTTGTTTATAAAGGACAAAAACTTATAGTTCCGATGGCCAGTAGAAAGTACATTTTGGAAAAGATTAACTACAGTCATTTGGGCATAAATAAATGTTTATTGAGAGCACGTAATTCATTCTTTTGTTATGAATGTTCATATAAGAAACATGGTATCAGCATGACATTTATACCAAGAAAAATAACCAAATCAGCGTTCAGAACCCATGATCTCCCATGATGTTGGTGAGTTTCCATTTGAAAAAATAGGTGTTGATATATTTCTTTCATTCGGTATCTCATATTTATTAGTTACTGATTATTTTTCAAAGTACATTGTTTTACATTTTACATTTGAGAAAGGATCTTTCAAGTCAGAATGAAACCAAACAACTCAAATCATGTTTTTCAAGGTTTGGATTACCAAAAATAGCCGTATCAGACGGGGAACCAGAATTTTACAGTTATGAATTTAAAAATTTGTCTATTAATCAAGACTATTCATATTCAATCGTCACTCAGGTATCTACAAAGTAACGGCCATTGAAAGACTCATTCAAACTGTTAAATTAACATTGAAAAAATGTTACCTGGACAAGAAAGATCTTTACTTAGCTCTACTAGATCTTCGTAATATACCTGTTGATTGTGATAACTCACCCGCCAATATCTTAATACCTAGAAACTTAAGAACACTCTTTCCTCAAGTTAAACAAAACTTCAAGTCCAAACTATGTACCATGAATGAGTAAAATTCTTTTCTGAAAAAATCTCAAGAAAATCAAAGATTGTATTTAAAAAAAAAGGTAATTGGTTGCAATTAAAACGATCAGATATTTGGCGTAAAGGTAGAGTAGAAAGAAAAATGGCAAATAGAGCTTATAAAAGTAATTTTAGAAATTGGTGGTTCATATATAAGAAATCTTTTACAGTTTTCAATTAAAAATGGAAATTCGTTCAAGGCGATGTAGACAAAGATACCACCTTTCTTTTGAGTCATCACTCGACCCATCTTCTCTATTCAAAACGTTCAAGGAATGCAACCCCCGCTTAGGGGGTTGATATTTCAGGTAAGTTTTGTACCCCAGAAGATGCCCCCTCCCTTGAAATAAAAATTGACCTGTTTTTGCGTTTTGATCAGAAATGAAGTAGATATAGCCTGTGTTTAGTTTTCGTTGAAGCACATATCCTGGAATAATTAAATATTAGGATAACGTTAAATGTTATGAGAATATATCATTCTACCAGAATATATACACACTATAGCATCATCAGACAATGATATCAATGTATCAACGAGTAGTGTCAGAGGCTTTCTCCCCGGAAAAATCCAGTGTACAGACCTACTAACTTTGTATTTTAGATTTAAACTCATACTTGTCTGACGAAAGCTCGAAATATCTATAACATTGAATAAACTCTTCCATCTTAAAGAGTGATATTTTTTACGTATTAATATTCGCAATCCTAATGAAGTCAATTACATATCACATAGTATCAGCCAAATCTATTTCATTTTTGAGTAGAAACAAAGCTGTAGTCCGATAAAGCACCCGGTATGAGCATATGTGCCAGTTAAATCCCTTAAACTTGAAACGCTCAAAAATTCTGCAAAACCATTTCAGTGAGAAGAAATGAAGAGAAGAGAAAGGATAGTAATGAGAGCATAAGGGAAGAAAAATATTTTACTAATAATGAATTAGTAAAAATTTCTTCAGGATTGAATCATAAGGTGAATATGAAAATGATCGTACAGATTGTTTGCTTGTTCGTAGTTTTACATGGTATGTCTTTTAATACAGATTGCTTCAGAAATTGCTGTCTGAATTGAACATAAATTATTTGGAACATGATGGAAATTAGAGTTCAGATTGTGATGATCAATCTATAAATCGTCCGCCCAGAGTATAAATATAAAGTTGAAAACATGAAATCTATGATAGTAGAGTTAATATCAAATCAAAGACGGTGTGGGTATATATATATATATATATATATATATATATATATATATATATATATATATATATATATATATATATATATATATATATATATATATATATACCGCATGGGGCAACTAAAATGAAAAATACTCAATAACTGCAAACAATTCGTTTCTGAACAAAAAACAGATACAGGTCACTAAGCAGGGGTGAAAAAAATCAGTTTTTTTTCTGAATTCCATCAACAATATCCACCCAAAAATCAATTTCAAGATAGAAATTGAAACAAACAATCGAATAAGTTCTTAAGACTTTACCATTTCTTGGAAAATAAGTCTTTTGCATTTGATACATTTCGAAAACCTACTTTCACACATATTTGAATTCCTCATAACTCTTCTCATCCCTTTCAACATAAACTAGCCGTTTTCAACTGAATGGTTCAGAGAGCATTTTCAGTGCTGCTTAACAAAGAAAGTTACGCCATGAACACTGTGTCACGTGTGCACGACAAAAGGCAGTCGCTCCACAGAAACTGTGAAATGGCACTAGATAACACCAGCGAGCCCGCACTTCCGCGGAATCTACGAAGCAGGGGTGAAGTCAGTCACCTAGGGAGAATCATCGGCGATACAAAACTCACATTCGAAGAAATTTCTACGTTATTATGCCAAATTGAAGGATGTCTCAATTCCCGTCCACTACTACCTCTCGAAATTATACCCGAAGAAGACACTTCCTCAACTCCTGGGCGTTTCCTAATAGGCAAGCCGTTGGTTGCCTATTATTCTCTCCAAGATAATCAAAATCATCTCATCAACACTGCTCATCAACAAGCAAAGCTTCTAATCTCGAGCACATCCACAATGAAAAGTACAGAAGATCGGATCAACAAAAAACTGGAAAACTTCAGAGAAAAGCTAAATGAAGGTTTAGAAAAAATCAATTAAATGAAGCCTGTTTTCAAAATATTTGATACCATATCCAATCTTAAAGAAGAGGTCGTCTGCCAAGATAACCAACTGCAGGCAACGCACTGGCATTGTATTTCGTTCATTCATTCAACAATCAACAGTTTCATCACAGTAAATGTTATTATGGTTGTAATAGTATCAAGTTGCATGGCA
Source organism: Cryptolaemus montrouzieri (assembly GCA_013387265.2). NCBI lineage: Eukaryota > Metazoa > Arthropoda > Insecta > Coleoptera > Coccinellidae > Cryptolaemus > Cryptolaemus montrouzieri. The sequence goes on along the minus strand of JABFTP020000124.1, from coordinate 39,698,455 downwards.
TGGAAACGGAAGAATAACAAACGAGCCGAAGTTTGAAGGTCAGGATAGTACAAGGCCAGCCAATTCCCCAAGCCAGCAGATGGAGCAGCTGTTCATCCTTGAGTCGTTGTACTCCGAGGCGGAGGAAGATGTTCACACAGATCAACATTTATAGGATACAATTAAAATTCATATTTTACATCAGATAGAATTCCAATATTCCACAATCAAGCCGTCATACGAGAGGATAAACAAACTTCAAGATTACGAGTCGTGTACGATGCGTCATCATCGCCAGGAACAACGGTTACCGCCTACCATAGTAGACAAAGTAGTGCTTAAAAAACGAACATATTAACTCCCAAAAGTATATACCCTCATGTTAAACCAAATACCGATATTCAAAAATTCTCTCCCTTAACTGGTTTTGGTTTATTTTCACAGCAAGTTGCAAATCAAATGATAAGTTAAAACATAGAAATTCCTTCCAAACGTACATGTAAATTTTCACAATTATTTTTAATGCCAAAGACAAAACTCACAAATTAGACGATTCAGGAGAATACGAACTGTGTTGCCCTGATTGTACCGGTGTATATGTTACAGCCATTGTGATTAAATAGCTATTATACATAATCACTAGTCATTATATTTAATAATATAATTGTCTAGACAATGTGATAAATTAATCACTTTATTGTTGTTGTTTATTTTTCGAGAATACAAACAGTTTTAACCCATAAAACAGTATTCATCAAGTACAATTAAAAAAAAAAGATTAGGTATTGAGTAAAATGAAATAGAAAATATGAATAATTGAAAAAAAAGTACAAAAGAAGAAACTACATCAAGAACAAGTCTTTTAGAATTTTTTTCGAATCTTACGATGTTATTTGAAAAAATGTAAACAGACTGATTAAATTTTTTGCCCATGCGTAGCTTTCTCGTTAAGGGCGCGTGCTTGGAATAGTTTCCATGATATAAAGTGACACTTTCTGTAAATAATGTTCAGAAAATTCTAGATCCTGTGATATTATGGCCTGAAGGAATTATGGTCAAAAAGTTTTTTTTGTGGAAGAAGGAAAGAGAACACGAACCAGTAATCTCTTTTCGCCTACTATCAGAATATCAGAGGTATGAGAACTAAACTAGATCATTTGAGGAAATCGATATCAACATTGAAAACACTTTTGTCTGCGTCTCATCATTTCCTAGTAACTTGCTTTCCGGTACTGTCTATTTATCAGAAGCATCACTGAAGTCGCATCAAAATCATTGTGATGTAGTGGAGGATATCATTATGCATTATCCGGAGTCGAAGGTGTTTTTTTGGTGATTACAGTTTGAGTAAATATGAATGGTCCAAAGATGGTCTTGGTGTGTCTTTAGTACCATACACGGGAGCTGGACGAATTGTTAGTGACGCCTTTGGATATTTGAATCATTTTCAGATGAATCAGATTAAAAATACAAAAAATTCATTGTTAGAGTTACTTTTTACAAGTGAACGTAATACAATCGTTAGTCTCGTAGATAGTGTGTTGCTTTCTATAGATGTACATGGTGGTTATTCAGATTTACTGTATACCATCATACGAATGATAGTGTACTTAGCTTCGAAGAGACTTATCTCGATTTCAAAAATTGTAATTTCTCTGCTATTAATAATTATTTGAATAACGTAAATTGGGACGTCATTTCTCAAGCAGATACTCTTGATAAAGGCTTGTATATTTTCTATAACATTTTAAGACAAAGCATTGACACATTCGTTCCAAAACGAGTCTTTTGGACATCTCAGTATCCTGCATGGTTTTCATCCGAATTAATGGATCTCAAAAAGAAAAAAAATGCTCATAAAAATTTGAAATTATACGGTACACCTGAAAACTATGGTACATTTTCTAAATTGAGATCAAAGTGTAAGTTATTAACTGATAAATGGTACAAGTAAGTGTTGAATCGTCGATCATCTCGGATCCCAAAAAGTTCTGAAGTCTTGAAAATCGTAGAAATAATTAAAATTATTTTCCCGATGTTATGTGTTTGAATGATAAACAGGGGCTTCGTCAATTTATTTGCTGATTATTTCTCTTCATCTTTCACTCCTAGCCGTTCTGAATATATTCCTCGAGAAACTGGCAGTAGTGTTTGTTTAAATGTTTTCGATTGTTTGGTGGAATGTCACGAAATGCTACAAAAGGCTCATGATCTGGAACCCAAATTAAGGCTGGCCCCGACGGCGTACCTGGTATTCTAGTTAAGTCTTGTGCTGAATCATTAGATCCACCTCTCACATCATTATTTAATGGATCCTTGCAGGAAGGTTATTTTCCATTAGGATGGAAAACAAGTTTTGTAACCCCTATTCACAAGTCTGATAGTAAGCAAGAAAAAAAAATTACAGACCAATCAGTATCTTGAGCGCTATACCAAAACTGTTTGAGAGCCTTGTTCATTCAAAAATTTCTTTTGCTTTTAGTCAGGCTATCATTAGGGAACAACATGGTTTCCTCAGGGGCAGAACAACTGTGACTAACTTAGTTCTTTTCACTCAGTTCTTACTCGAGACCATTCAAGAGGGAAGTCAAGTGGATACTACCTATACTGATTTGGTTAAAGCATTAGATCGAGTGAACCATTCAATTTTGAATGCAAAGTTAGAATCAATGAGTTTTGTTGGTAAACTTTTGAAGTGGTTTAAAAGCTATTATAGGTCTCCTTCACAAATCCTTAAAATAAAAAGCTTCAAATCTTTTCTAATATCTGTATCTTCTGGTGTCCCACAGGGAAGTCAACTGGGAACTTTGCTTTTTATTATATGTATAAATGATTTGGGTTCAGTAATTAGTTATTCCCGTTTTCTATTCTTTGTTGACGTTTTGAAGATTTTCAAAATAATTCATTGCGTTGATAATGCGATTGCACTACAATCAGATTTAGATAGAGTTGTTGACTGGTTTTCGAAAATGGCTTGGAAATAAACATCGATAAATGCCAATGTATACCATTATTAAAATTGAGGGTACTATTAAATTCGACTATAGCGTGCATAATACTATGTTAAATAGAGTTTGTGTTGTGAAGGATCTCGGAGTGGTCGGTAATGCCTTTAAAGTATTGGGTTATATAAGACGCAACACAGGTGCCTTCACGGGTGTTAAAGTTTTATTCGTATTATACAATACTTACTGCAGGCCTATCTTGGAATATGCTTCAACGGTATGGTCACCTCATTACGCAGAACAATCTCAGGAAATTGAAGGAGTTCAAAATAAACTCCTTCTTTATGCCTCATATAAAATGTCTATCCCTCTGTCCCAGCTCTGAGATCTAAAGCAAATTTCAGAACTTTGGCGCACTGAAGAGTAATAGCTGATCTTTTTTTGTACTAATACTAATAATGAATAATGAAATTGTCTGTCCTGATATTTTATAGCAAATAGGTTTTCATGTACGTGATAGAATCACAAGAGCTGAAAATCTGTTTGATGAACTTTCATACCGAACTAATTATTACGGCAATGCTCCAGTATGTCGAATATTGAGGTTCGGCAACAAATATAAGAACGTAGACTGGTGCTTTAATATTTCCCTTGAGGAATTGAAGGGGAGACTTTATTTGCTTAGTTTTTCTAGCTGAATGTAGTATGTACCTATATTATTCTGATTTCTTGTCCAGTAGTAGGATACCATTTACACTGTTATGATTTTATATTTTCAAGTGGTTGTGAAATGTTGTTTTTTTAAAGCTTTGTACCGTAAATAAATCAAATCAAAAGCGACAAAAGTGACTCCGCCATCGCACATAACTGCCTAGAAAACAACCACAGTTTTCCTAGTATAGATAATCCTAACTCTCAATAAACTCAATTACCTGGAAATTTTCAGAGCTAAGCCCAATAGAAACAATCTTTTAATTCTTAACGACACAACACAACGACCTATGTATCCTTGAATACCTATCTATATTCCAATAGTAGAAAAGTTGCTGTCTTTCTCTCTTTATAATACATACCTGTTTTTCTATATTCAAGACAAATTGTACAACTGTACCTTATAGTTTCAATTCACAATTTGTAAACGTCTGATGATAAAAATATCGAAATAGCTATTACGTTTGTTAATTAAATATTTTCCACCTAATTTTGTGATATCCCTTACAAAGTCTATCATTACATTATAATAATCTGTATCATTTTGAGCATTTGTTTGACCAGGTGTTTCGTGTAAAACTCTTCCAAAAATCCGTCGAGAATGATTGAGATCGATCTATTCGTATACGTTTGAAACATGAAAGTTCGTACTCAATTTTGTACCTTTAGAGATACTTTTTCTAAAATTCCCAATTGTACCACTCATTAATTTTTTCTCAGACATTGATAGTAAAAATTATTATTTTAATGAAAATTAAATACGCTCTTCACATTACTATCTCGTATGTTCACTAGCTTTGTAACAAGATTTTAAAAAAATTGGCGCAATAGGTAACGCGCCTAAAACACTTTACTAGCATTTAGCGAGTCGAATGTCTCGAAAATTTAAAAGTTATTGCTATGATAGTTAATTTCAATTGCATGTGAACCCATCTTATGACAATTTCAATGATTTCTAACATACGATTTCCTCTTGTACCGAAAATACTGTTAACAATCTTTCTAAACATAAACGTCGAAAAATTACCGAGAAGATAAAAAGGAGAGATTCGTTAAAACTTAACATACTGAAAAAAATTCCTTCTTGAAGATGCAATCGTGTAGTACTTTGTTGGTACGCACTATCGACAGCTCGAGCTTGCGCACCATGCCTTCTTTTTCGCTGTGCTCGTTTGGTGAATCGCCTTCGACATCGTTGAGTCTGTTGTAGAGTTCTACTACGTTGTTTGCAGCTACTGTCAGTTGGGAAATTACTTCTTCGCATTTATCCGTAGACACTGAAAATGTGATAAATGTTAAATAGCTACATTCTAATGAGTATCTGCCTAGTTATATGTAAGATATCAGTATTTATACAGGGATATCCACCGGGACCGTCCGTTAAGAACTTTTCAAGTTCCAATTACAATATCAAACTGAAATTTTATACGCGGCCATAACTAGCGATTTTCAATTGAAGTGAAATATTTTCGAAGTGATACCATTTCCGGTTATACCGGAAGTGGGTCATCACTTTGTTATTTCAAATGGCAATCTACCTTTTTTATTTTACATCTAGAACCGAAATTTGAGCAAGGCATAAAATACCCAAGTTGTTGGCACTTATCTGCCAAAACTTTGAACAGATTTAATTATTTTTGTTATAAACTCGACATTTAAAAAAATTGTAGCTCTTTTGCAATACAGACACTATTTTTGCTTGGGTGGATAGAAGAAGGATCAAGGAATTTTTTAGCATTCTACACTTGTCAAATGTTTATTGCGTTGTTTTGTATGATTTTTTCAATTTGGCCTTTTTCAAACAGCAATAACTCAATTTTTTCAAATGGCACGTGCCAATTTTTATATTGCCATCAGATGAAGCGTCAAATTTCAGATGGAATTTTATCAGCATGTACTATACCCATCTTTTATAGTTTCGAAATAATTTGGGAATATATTGAATTTTGATGATTTTGCAAGAGAATGCATCGAAATATTTGAATCAAGTAGCTGAACTGGCTACGCTCACCTGACTAAAATCAATGTACTTGTCACTTCGTTCATTCGAATTTGACATTTCAATAAGAATTGTTGGTAATTTGAAGTGAAAATCTTTGAAAAACACCAGATTGATAATAAAATGGCTGATTATTCAAACGAGGATATGTTTAATCTCTTTTTAATTCATGACGAATATCAAAACGTGGTGGATAGAAATTGCAGGCAAAATGGGGCCCATATTGAACATTTATTCAGATCGTAAATTAGTTTTCTCCTAAGATTTTTGCTATCATTTATTCGTATTAATGTAATTATCTTCGATGATTGGTTTTCGCTTAGTTCCTTCAATTTTTATTCATCCGAATTATAGAAAATTGCTTCTAATGCTTCGAAATTTTATTTTACTCATAGACGGTAAATTTGGAAATTGGTTATTGAATTGCCTGCAATTTCTAACCACTACTTTTTGACATTCTAAAATGAATTAAAAAAAGATTGAATATATTTTCGTTTGAATAACCAGTGGTTTCATTCCAAATGTGTTTTATTTTTTGGATATTTTCAATCTGAAATAACGACAATTCTTGTTGAAATATCAAATTCGAATGAACGAAGTGACAAGTACATTAATTTTAGGCACCTGTCAGGTGAGCGTAGCCAGTTCAGCTACTTGATTCAAATATTTCAAAGCATTCTCTGTTAGTTTTTGCAAAATCATCAAAATTCAATATATTCCCAAATTGTTTCGGAACTATAAGAGGTGGGTGTAGTACATGCTTATACAATTCCATCTGAAATTTGACGCTTCATCTGATGGCGATATAAAAATTGGCACGTGCAATTTGAAAAAATTGAGTTATTGCTGTAGTACTGCCCATTCTTGGCTTGACGAAGTATTACAGATATACAAAACTTATCCAGTCCTGGTAGAATTCTTGAAGACAACAATGACTCTTTGAATCCACTATGGTTCTGTTTATGCTATAAACCCATTGTCTTCAATGCTCAATAGAACAGGATACGGATTAAGGGTAAAACCAGATAGAAACTATCACACAATCTCACACCTGCTATATATGGATGATATTAAATTATATGCTTCGAACAAAAAGCAATTGGGTGATCTGCTTACAGTTGTCAGTAAGTTTTCGGCAGATGTTCATGGCGAAACGTACCAATATCTGGGATACCAACAAGCCTGATTGCTAGCCCAAAAACAGTCAAGGAAGAAGATTCGTTCAGAATTCAGTCAGCGTCTGAATACTGTGCTGAAGTTAATGTTGAACTCGGGGAATCTAGTCAAAGCAATTAATACCTACGCCATTCCAGTGCTGTTTATTGATTTGGAATAAACAGATGGACTAAGACAGAACTGAATGATATTCGAAGGCAAACCCGAACGATGCTGACAAAGTACAACAATCATAATCCAAAATTGTCTGTGATAAGAACAACTTTGAACAGATAAAAAATCTCAGAGAATCCTTCTCTGCAAAAGCTCTCACTTCTGACCTCCATAGAATGGTATCGTTGACTGATAGGGTATATACACCACTAAATCTTGCTACCAGAGATGACCGGCTGAATCTACCGTGCCTATCAGATACTGAAAAACAAGAGCAATGGTCAAGAAAGGAATTGCATGGACGACATCACCATGAGATTAATCAACCATACATCGACAAAGAAACCTCCAACAAATGGTAGATGAAAGGAGAATTATTCGCGGAAACAGAAGGATTCCTTAGGGCCTTTCAAGATCAAGTGATCGCTACAAACAACTACAAAAAATTTATTATTAAGGACGGAACATTACAAACAAATAAGTGCAGAAAATGCCATATATGATCGGAGACTTTACAGCATATTACGTCCGGCTGCGAATATTGGCCACTACAGACTATCTTCACAGGCTTAAACAAGTGTGCAACATTATTCATCAGAAACTTGCACACAATTACGTACGTCTGAATAGCTTCCAGCTATATTACAAGTATCAACCGGCGCCCGTATTGGAAAATGACTATATTAGATTATACTACAATAGGTCTGTTATCATTGACAGAATGGTGACGAATAATAGGCCGGACATAGTGGTGTATAATAAGAGAGCAAGAAGAGCAATGCTGGTGGATGTCGCCATACCGAATAATAACAACGTCCTGAACAAATTCCAGGAGAAAAAGTCCAAATACACAGACCTTGCTATTGAGATCAATCAGATGTGGCATCTCCAGAAAATAGATATTGTTCCTGTCATCGTATCCTCGACTGGGTTAATACCCAAAACTTTGTATGATAGCCTTAAGAAATTAGAATTGCATAAGAATACCTATATAGAAATGCAAAAAGATGTAATTCTCAATACATGTAGGATAGTAGGAAAATTTATGTCAAGTATATTGTAATCAAGCCTATTCCCTTTGATTGCTGAATCTGGGATAGGTAAACTATATCCAGCTAAAAGCTGAGATAGTGCACAAGACCATGATAATAATAATAAATTGGTCAGTAAAATACAAAATATTTATTTCTCATCCAAATTTATTTGGATTATGTAAAATAAGCTCCAGGATCAGGAATATCATACACAATGTAAGCAAAATTTTTAACTGGAATGTTACAGTCAATTTTAAGAGACTTTGCGTTTAGAATCGATCAAATGCCACATTGATGTATCTTGATGATTGCAGACTGATCCGATCATTAGCAACAATCTTGGCTGTATTGATTTCAACTATTATTCAACCATGTTTTATTTTTCAAACATTCGTGATCCTCAGTCTCGTACCTATCACACAACTCTGATACCAACTCAAGCAGACTATTTATTGTGTGACTGTTCATCCATTGGACTCCATTATCAACTCGTTTTTTCCTTATTTTCTTTTCAGGGAAGGCATAAGAAAGGAATGACAAAGCCTTGAAAATTTTCAAAAGTGTCATTGACTACGGAATTTTCATCCTCCAAATAGTCCTTGTTTAATCTGTAACGTGCTAATATCACGTCGCAACAATTTGAATTGAAACACCTGATTCCAGTCAACCCAGCATCTGTGTCACGCCACTGGCTAACAGTCTGATGCGCATAATCCGGCCATCAGATGATGTCTTACCGGCTTCCGATCTTAAATATTGTGTGTGACCTATATCAAAAATATAGGTTCTAGATGGAGAGTCGTAGATGGATATTCCTAGGTGGAGAGTCGTAGATAGAGAGTCCTAGGTAGAGAGTCGTAGATAGAGATTTCTAGGTGAAGAGTCGTGGATAGAAAGTTGTAGGTGGAGCTCATAGGTTGATATATAACTTCTATCTGGAATCCAGAAATCCAGATGAACCCGAAGCTGAAATAGAGGTTTTCCTCCATATACAGCAATCAAATACAAGAACTTTTTGGAATTTGAACTCCCTAAATGATTGAGGACTATAACATAACGAAATCTACCTCATCTATTTCACCAAGACTGTAAATATATATATATATATATATATATATATATATATATATATATATATATATATATATATATATATATAACAACGTAAGCCAACCGAAAGCAGCCACTGCGTATAACTGACGATCACATAAGGACTTACGCTCAACTAAAGTTATATCTGCATTATCCGGTGAGAAGATTAAATCTTCGTTTGTGAGACTTGCATCTACAGTTGGCAGTCTTTCGAAATGAATGGTATGTCTATGAGCTATAAGAGATATAAGCAGATTAATCAGAGAAATATTTTTCGAGTTATATAACAGATATTATACAAAAAACAGAGCTATCCATTCTTGTCGTTTTTTTTTTCCCGACCTATAGAATATCGGTGAAGTACAGGGTTGGGCATAATGGAAGGGCGTTTTTGGAACGGGTAGTACACGTAACGGTGAGTGAGTAGAAGGAAACGGCTGAAGTCATTCGAAACAGGAGGAGTTACCATTTAGTCTACAATGGTTATCTGGAAAAGAGAGCACCGTGCACCGTATTTAAAATCGGTAAAGTTTGTCATTTTCGTGCAGCGGCGCTTTCGCCAGCGCCTCAACATTGGTCGTAATGCTTCAGTTCCGAGACGTGACACAATCATCCGATGGATACGGAATTTCAGAACGACTGCATCAGCAATGAATCCGAAACCTCAAGGTCATCCCCGAAGTGTAAGGACGCCAGCTTCCGTGGAAAGAGTAAGACAAGCTATAATTCAAAGCCCAGGGCGCTCCGTCCGAAAAGGAGCTGCAACACTCCAAACGTGTAGTCGAACTGTTCGCAGAACTTTACACCAAGACATCAGCTCTCACCCCTATAAGCTGATGGTTGTCTAGCAACTGAATGAAGGAGGTTTTGCCCAATGCCAGCAGTGAAGCAATCTCGATTAACCATAATGACAACATCATTGAGTCAGTGAGTGACATACGCTTTTTGGGTGTAACCATTGACTCCAGACTTGACTGGACCAGCCACATAGAGCGCCTTGCAAGATCAATTGCAGGATATTCTTATGCACTCCCCTTGATCAGCTCATTGGTGAATCTTCAAACGGCTCTGATATCGAATTATGCTAATGTAGAATCCCACATGAGATATGGGATTATTTTGTGGGGGGATTCCGGGGAGGTACTTCGAATATTCAGATTACAGAAGAAATGTTTAAGATCTATTCCTAACCTGGGATTTATAGACAGCTGTGAAGATCACTTCATCAATCACAAACTCCTTACTCTGCCATGTATATTCATATATGAAGCTTTAATGTTTGTTAAGAACAGTATCGAACATTTTGAAAGGGCAGAACATGGTTATGTAACAAGGCATAGAATGAATTTAAGAACTATTAGATATAACAGAGCATATCTCTAGAAAAATGTAAACTATACCATCATTAAAGTTTTCAATAAATTACCTTCACATATTAGGAACGAACACACAAAAGTATTTAAAAGATGTATTCAGGCACTTTTGATTAGAAAAGCTTTCTATAGCCTCCAGGAGTTTTTTGTCACAAAACTAGAAACTTAATTTCATATAACTGAAACCACAAATACGTGTACTTTTTCTGTTTTTTAAGATCTTTATCCTAGCCTTAAACTGTTTGTATTGTGGTGTCCTTTGTCCTTGTTTGACACGTTTTACGCCCAAAAGGCACATTTTTGTTATAGCGAAATTTTGAACTAATAAACTATCTATCTATCTTAACAGAACTGCTGATATTTGGCAGCAGAAAACCACAGCGAATTGCATCAATTCCCACTCCACAGTGAGAAAAACACCGTTTGATGCGCTATGAGCCGTCTTGGGGTGGTTGGGCCGAATTTTTTCGAGCCGTAACTGTAAACTCTGTGCGATATGTTGTCATGCTGGAGAACTCTTTTATTCCAGAATTGTTTGGTTCCAACAGAATGGTGCCACGGTACATACAGTTAGAGCCTTAATGGAGCATTTTTCCTGGTCATGTAATCTTACTGATCTTACTGCTTGTGATTATTTTTTGTGGGGAAAATAAAGGCTAAGGTCTACGTCAATAGACTTCGAAATCTGCAAGAATTCAAAGAAACCATCAGTAAAGACCGATCTGTTGGAGCGGGTGATGAAGAACTTCGAGTATCGACTACAGCAATGCATTACGGAACACGAACGTCGTCTGCCTGATGTCATTTTCAGAACATGATTCCTTTCACTTTTTCTACACTAAATGGTAACATTTAAGCTTTCATTTTACGTGATTAAAAATATTCTACCTTGAAGAACAGCTGAGTTATTCTCATTTCAAGAACGCCCTTCCATTACGCCCCACCCTGTATGAAATTGAAGTAGAGGTTTAGAGAATAATTGATCAGAAGAAACTCATTTCAACAAAATTTACCGGGATGTACTCACAAATACAATAATGCAACATATCACTTAATAAGTCATTATGAGAAAAACTTTTAGACACATTTCAACCTTATTAACGTAGTCTCCGCAAAGGGGATTCGATATTTCAAATGTTGGTAGCAGAGTAATTACACTTTTGAATGTAATTATTCCACTATAATATACTAATCGATTTTATGTTATTAGGTCCACAATAAAGTTCCCCCTGTTTTTTCATGAAAGTACAACTTGATTGTGAAAAATAATGACAAATGTAATCCATTAATATTGCCCATCGCTAGCTACAACTTGTTCCCATCATTCTGGCAGAGCTCGCATACTCTGACGGTAGAAGTGTTCGTCTTTTGAGGCTATCCACGAATGAAGCAATTTTTCGAGCTTTTCATATGAGCGGAACTGCTGATCAGCCAGACCATGTGTCATCGAACGGAACAAGTAATAATCGGATGGTGCAATATGGCGGTTGGGATCGGAATTCCCATTTGAGCGTTTCCAAGTAGATTTTAACGGGTTTGGCAACGTGAGGCCGAGCGTTATCATGCTGTAGAACTACTCTTTCGTGTCTTTGCTCGTATTGTGGCCGTTTATCGCGCAGTGCTTTACTCAATCGCATCAATTGAGTTCGATACCGTTCTCCAGTGATGATTTCGTTCGGTTTCAACAGCTCATAATAAATAACACCGACTTGGTCCCACCAAATACACAGCATAACTTTCGCAGCGTGAATATTAGGCCGATGCGATGACTAAGAAGCATGACAGGACTGTCCCTAAGTTTTTTTCCCTCTGGATTGCTGTAATGTATCCATTTTTTATCACCCGTTACGATGCGGTGAAGAAAACTCTTTCTTTTTTGCCGTTTGACAAGTTGTTCAAAGGCGAAATAACGACGCTCAATGTCTCTCGGCTTCAGATCATTCAAATCAGAAGGAAACCAAGTTCCTTGCTTTTGAATCATTCCAACGAATTCAATCGCTTGGAAATAGCCGGGCGGGTAACTTCTAAGGCTGAAGCATACTCTTTTTTTTTCACTTAAAGCAGCATCTGTGTAAACTGTTTGGAACTCTCTACGAGCTTCAGCCGCTGTTTTCTTCTAATGAAAGAAGAAAATTAACACTTCCCGCAAATGACGATCATTTAACACCAAATCAATCATTTTCTCACAACTAAAAGTATATGACGCAAAAACAAAATCACTAATGTGTCACAGTCGTTCGTTCACCATATGCCTAAGCTTAGTTCAAGACGTTCTTGATATTAAAAAATCGACCAGCACTTACTGCTGGAGCCATCTATTGATAAACAGCGAGAACTTATTTGCGCACCTAATACATTCACAAAATTTTTTGTCGGCCAGTGTGATTAGCTGCCTACCATAAAAGAGATTTTAAATATTGAGATTGTAAGTTTTTTTTGGATTAAGGAAGGAGGAACGCGGGCAATTCGTCCTGCGTCTGGACTTGTCAATTTTCGACATTATCCATCAATTAATCATAATAACCTCTAAACAGATGCACATTCACAACACTCATACCCTTGCCGGACCCGAACCGGTAGTCGCATGTGTGCAAAGTGGAAGAAAGTGTTATTTCCACCAGGACACATGCGGTGGTGAAATTGTGAGTAAATTGCTTGGCGCTCAGAAATAAAACCCTAGAGCAGGGATGAATGAATGTATCATACTGTCATAAGCCACTCGGAAAAGATTTTTTCATTGTGCTGAAACATTTCCATACAGTGTTTGTTTTTCTGATCAACGTGAACAAACTTGGTATTTGTTATGAATAAGTCATTCGACAAAATAGTAAACACATTGGCTTCTCATAAGTTTCAAGCACTTTTCCATGTTTTCTGGAATTTTTAATATTAAATCATCAAACTTTGTTTGGATATTTTTCCCCATGAAGAAACAATGTTGATATGATTGAGGAGGTCGTCACTTAATGAAAATCGATATACATATTTTCAATTAAATAAAACTATAGTATTTAGATTTTCACTGTATTAACACAACTATGACCGGTTTCACTACACTGGCTACATCAGATAGATAAAAACTGATGGACAGAGTTATTCCTTATATAATATTCTTATTTCCTACTTATTATTACGTTAGGTACACGTACAAAGGGTATGGTAGAAAACTATCGGAGTTGTTTACTTAATGAATTGAAAACATTGAGTACTGGAGAAGGATTTAGATCTGATTGACTATCAAGTGACCTACCTGAATTCTTTTCCTTGTTAATCTCTAAAATTTCCTATAGATTGAGTTTTTGTTTATTATTTTCATTGTGTAAAATTTTGAAATTATTATTAAAGTTATGGTTTTCTTCGAGTAGGTGATTAGAATGATGGGAATCTGATTTATGATAATTAAAACTACGTTTGTGCTCGGATAATCTAACTTTGAAATTTCTGAAAGTTCTACCAATATGAATTATACTAGGTCACAAAAATCGTCCGAAATTCGAAAAGTAAGTCGTAAGACGGTGCCTCTTATTTTCTCCCGCTAAGTAGGACGAACGAAAGAAAACCCCTTATTCTGACAGCTCGACGTTCCTTAATTTCGTCAATTTCTGGCTATCGCAGATTCTCGGAATGAGAAAAATAGAGCGAAATTTTGCCGATAACTCTTTAATGGATCAAAGATTCTACCGTTTTTCCGTGATTTCTCGGAGACCAAAATATCACGGCGGGACATGCGAAACTCGAGGTTTCGTCCTCGTCCCGGTTTCGAAACGATCGAACGTAATAGAAAAATGTGTATAGACATACAAGTCCAGTGAAATTATATTATATATATTCGAAGAAATCTCACCGTTTCGACTTTAGTTCGCTAAAATTTTTCGAAAACTCCTCAGGGCTCCGTCGATCTGACTAGGGGCTCTAAATTTGAACCTTTCTTTGACCCTCCCCTACTGCAAAAAAAATAAAAAGCAAAAAAAAGCCTCACGACTTTATTGTAATACATTACAATCCCCGCAAGACACTTTTTATGCTTGGAAAAACTTCATGGACTGTTTTTTGAAATTTTTTTCGTGAAATCATGTTCTCAATCATACTAGGACTGTAACCGTTATTGACTGCTATTTGTTTAATTATATTTTGCTCTTTTATAAAATTATTTTGTGGCATTGGGATATTAATGAGTCTATGTACCATATTGTAAGCAGCTAATTTATGTGGATAAGGATGTGTAGATGAGCTGTGAATAGTACTATCTGTATGCGATGGCTTATGTAAAATAGAGAAATCATGTTTGCTGTTAATTTTAGTAATAGTTAAATCGAGAAAGTTAATGGAGTTTTCTGTTTCTATCTCTAACATAAATTTAATATTATCGTGAATTTTGTTACTGAATCTTATGAATGACACTAACTGTCTGTTTGTGCCAGTGAAACAACAAATTATATCGTCGACATATCTAAACCAATAAATGAAGTATTTAAATAACGGATGTTCTTGGACAGTTTTTTCAATATCATCCATGAAAATTTCCTCTAGGCCCTCTACTAGCTGAAATTGTCATGGATAATATTGAAAAAACTATCAAGACATCTGTTATTCAAATACTTCATTAAATGGTTTAAATGAAATCACAAAGATAAAAAATGATGAAAATATAATAGTGAAAGATAAAAAGCATATTGCCGATGAATTTAATAACTATTTCGTTGAACTCGGGGAAAAATTAGCGGGCAAGTTTCCATGCAAAGACGCGACAGGTGTAAATTCCCGTAGGAACCCCAACTCAATTGTATTTTTAAAAAACGATTAAGATGAAGTTATCCATGAGCTCAAGAGCGGAAAAGCTCCAGGTCCTGACGGCCTAAGGTCGGAAGTTATAAAAGAAAATTTCTACTCATATTATTGCACCTCTAATATACCTCATTGATAAAAGCATCATCAGTGCTGGTTGTACCGCTTCACAAGTCATCGGATAGAACAGTAGTACAGAATTATCGACCGGATCTTCGACATCCAATTTTGCAAAAATATTCGAGAAAATTATAAAGAAGCGAGTTTGTAGCTTTATCGATTGATTTCAGTTATTATCAAAAGGCGCTGTTTGATTTTCAAAAGGGTAGGTCAACTGCGGATGCCATTGCGAGTTTGGTGGGGTTGGTGACGAGAGCAATTGATGGAAGTGTGCCGGCGTTATGCATTTTTGTTGACCGGGCGAAAACCGTTGACACCGTCAACCAGTCAGAACTCCTAAGGACACTTGAATGCATGGGTTGGAGGAGTGTGGCTTATGAATTGATGAGGAGTTACTTGAAGCGAAGACGTCAGGTCGTTAAAATAGGGGATCAAATCAGCGAGGAGAAAGAGGTGACATGCGAAGTGCAGCAAGATACGGTGTTGGGCCCTACTTTTTTTAATATAAGTAGAGGAATTGTTTTCGGCTAAAGTGTTGGATGAGATAACGAGTTTCGCAGATGATACTGCCATTTTCTTCCAGGGAAATTCCTGGCGCGAGTTAAAAATTAAGGATGAGTATGAGTTTGTTATTTCATTAATAAAATTAACCATGAATATGAATAAAACGAAATTAATCCCTTTTTCCAGGTATAGGTGCGGTTTACCTGCGTATAATACATTCGAAATCAAGTCTGAAGGAATTACCACATTAATAAACTCTGCAGAGAGTATCCAATGTTTGGGGGGTTAAAATCGACAGCCACCTGAGGTATCCCACCGTCCCGGACATACAAAATCGCTTGTCAAAAAAGTAAGAGTATTTTTACCTAAATTCGAATATTTGAGAGAAATTCGTGAGATATCGGAACTTGAAAAATTTATTATGGGTTCGTGGATTATTTTTTTTCCGAAGAAAAAGGATCTGAGGAAGGTCCGTGCCAAATTTGGAGACACTAGTTTAGTATATTGGCTATTTAGATATAAAATGCGATCTTAATGGGTTCACTAGTGTAATGTAATGTAAGATTACCTATTTCATGAATTATGAATAAATATTATCATTATTATTTTAGATATGTCGACGATATCATTTGTTATTTCACTGGCACAAACAGACAATTAGAGTCATTCAAAATCCACGATAATATTGAATTCATGTGAGAGATAGAAACAGAAAACTTCACTAACTATGTGGATTTAACTATTACTAAAATTAACGGCAAACATGATTTTTCTATTTTTCATAAGCCATGGCATACAGATATTACTATTCACAGCTCATCTACACATCCTTATCCACATAAATTAGCTGCTTACAATAGTATGGTACATGGACTCCTTAATACACCAACCTAGTTTTAATTATCATAAATCAGATTCCCATTATTCTAATCACTTACTCGAAGAAAACCATAACTTTAATGATAATTTCAAAATTTTACACAATGAAAATAATAGACAAAACCTCAATCTATGGGAAATTTTGAGGTTTAACAAGGAAAATAATTCAGGTAGGTTACTTAATAGTCAATTAGATCTAAATCCTTCTCCTTTACTCAATCTTTTCAAATCATAAAGTAAGAAACTCCGATCGGTTTTCCAACATACCCCTTGTACTTGTACCTAGTGTAATATTAAGTAGGAAATAAGAATATTATATAAGGAATAACTCTGTTCATTAGTTTGTATCTATCTGATGAAGCCACAGTGTAGTGAAACCGGTCATAGTTTTGTTAATATAGTGAAAATGTAAAGACCATAGTTTTATTTCATTGGAAATAGTTGAATTAATCATCATATGAAATCCAGCATTGCTTTCAAAATTATTAACAGCGATACTAAAAGCAATATAACTTAAGAAATAAAAGTTTTGAAGGTGGAATTCATATGGATTTTTATTCTATATGCATACTAGAAGTCTTTCAGCGAACTCACTGAATGATGCGTTAGATGACGATGAAAACTTCAAGAATATGAAATCACTTGGCAAAACTTCAAGTCCACCCATAAACCCGAGGCCATTTAACCAGCACCAGATGATTATATAACTCTTCGAAACATCACCAATATACTTACAAAAAATATGAGATAACGATATAATAGTAATGTATTTTACCTTTTGTTCTATCCTTATTGTTTAAATGTCGCCTAGGAACCACAGTAGGGTGGCCATTTTCAAATAAACTTTGCCTATTCCTTGGAGGAACTACAGGCTTCACTACAGTTTCTAATTCTTCATCTGAAGTTGATATGTTGTCCACTCCAACAGTATTTAAATTATCTGAAATTATTGAAAGAGATTTGAATTTTTATATTTACCTTATGTTTAAAGTATCATCATAAAAATTGAAAATGTAAGGATAAAAGTTTTAATAAACTTTGTGAAAGGAAGCCTCCTTGCATATTTGAGTAACTTTTCGAAGAGTAGCGAAAGTGCTCAGAATAAATAATATCTTTGGATTTGGTGACCTCTAGCGGCCCAACGAAGAAACTTTTCACTAGGTAAGTTGGCCTAAATCGATTTATTTCTAGCTGAAGAATCTGCGGTATAACGTTGTAGACGCAATTCACGGACACCGTGTATACCTGATAAAGCCACAGTTCCGTGAAACTCGTCATAAGCTTGATAATATTGTGAAAATTTAAACATCAATTTGTTTAAAAATACATTTTTATTATTTAAATTTGAATGTTACTTTCAATATGTTTGTTCCACTTATAGGCTACATTATTTCATGTTCATAATTGGTAAAACTGCATATTCTGCGGTTATTTTTGCCTGTCAGCACTTTTTAAATCACAAGTGACACCTTATACTGGGATTCACCAGTGGCGCAGTGCTCTGTAGCTCGTACATTCTTGAAGATTTCATTTTTGTTATTGTATTTAGAATGTAAAAATCTACTTCAGCAATTTATTTTGCAGTTAACAAGGTGTCCCAATTTTCTATAAAAAAATATTGGGTGCTTTTTTCAGATTGGAAGACCACTTTTTTGTTCAAGATTCAGGAGCGACCTAAAATCTATAATGTCTTTAAGTTATAAATTTTTTGGTGAGTAGTTTCGTCACAATATTTTTTTCGGTGAAAATTCATGAGAATAGGCTCTCACATCATCGCATGCTCCTTCGGTCAGAGAGGATCAATACTTTTTTCCTTTCGTTTTTTTATTGCCCAAGGATAACTTTATTGTTGAATTGAAATGGATTATCCTCATTTTATACAGTAGTAACTCAAAAAAATTATTGAAGATTGTAATTTCAAAAATATCATATCTTGATTTTTTCAAATGGAACACCCTGTATTTCATTATTAATGTCAACGCATAAAATATAGTGCTATATTTTTGCAGAAGTAACCTTATCTTTATCTTCGATAATTTTCGAAATGTTCGATTATTTGTGAAAATTTTTGATGAAAATTCTACAATCCGTATCAAACGCATCAACGTGCATAATTATTCGCACAAAAGTTTTTTTTCTGTAATGATTCAAGTAGTAGATTTTCTGCAAAATTATCTACCAATGTAACTTGCCGATGTACCAGAGCACATAAGACAAGATTTGTGGTTTCAACAGGATGGAGCATCGGCACATTACTCACATCAGATTAGAGAGCATTTGAATCATGTATTTCCAAACAAATGGATAGGACATGGTGGTCCTGTAAGATGGCCAGCTAGGTCTCCGGACCTTACAACTCTAGATTTTTTGTAGTGGGATTATATTAAGGGCATCGTTTACCAGATTACTTCTACAACACAGTAGAAAAAAATGAAACCTAAACAAGATAATTCTTTTAACGAATGATCAAATCAAGATGATTAAAACGTAAATCGAGGTGTGTTGAAATTTTTTTATTTGTGCCTTCTGTCAGTTGTCCGGACATATCACATTCTGCATTTCACATGGTAAACTTATCAGGGTTTCGTTATTAAACATGGTTAAAGTAAGGTTTGAACCCAATTTTCTCAATTGACTGCCATGAAGTTCTCCAAAGGATAAATGGTTGATATGATTTTTATTCTTGGTGAGTGTGATAGAATTTCCTTGTTGGCAAGTAGAGTTCATGCACGAAACATTCTTGATAAGAGGCATCCTGATGCAAGATGCTTTGAAAAACTTCTAATTAGATTTATCGAAACGAGTAATATCGCTTACAAAAAAACATGAAAAACCAAAAACTGCTACAGCTGAAGACAACCAGTTATCAGTTTTGTATACAGTGACAGAGGAATCAAATAAACGCCAAAGAGAGATTTCTCAGTTAACAGATATAAGTCAAACTTCCGTCCAGAGAATCTTGAAAGCGAATAAATTTCATGCATATCATGTACAGCTGCACCTGGAACTGAACAATCAAGACTATGAAAATCGAATCAATTTTTGCAATTGGGCAAGTGGGAAAGTAGCGGAAAATCCAAATATGTTTAGCAGAGTTCTTTTCTCAGACGAGGCAACATTCTACAAGAATGGACTTGTTAACAGGCACAATTTTCATTATTACGCCACGGAAAATCCACACCTCATGAGACAAATAGATCACCAGCATCGTTGGTCATTGAATGTATGGGCCGCTATTGTAGATGGGTATCTAATTGGGCCGCACTTTTTCGACGGGCACCTCAATAGTGAAATGTATTTAGATTTTCTGCAAAATCATCTACCAATACTACTTGCCGATGTACCAGAGCATACCAGAGCATATAAGACAAGATTTGTGGTTTCAACAGGATGGAGCAAAGGCACATTACTCACATCAGGTTAGAGAGCATTTGAATCATGTATTTCCAAACAAATAGATAGAACGTGGTGGTCCTGTTAGATGGCCAGCTAGGTATCTGGAATTTACAAGTCTAGATTTCTTTCTTGTGGGGTTATATTAAGGGCATCATTTACCAGATTCCTTCTACAACACAGTTGGATATGAGACAGAGTATAGTCGACGCCTTTCAGTCAGTTAATCCACAAATGTTGTCGAGAGTTCAACAGTCTTTCCTCAGAAGGATTGAGTTGTGTCTACAAAGAAACGGGCAACATTTCGAACACTTATTGAAATAGTTCAACACCTTGTAGATCATCTCACCAAAACCAATCTATTACGTATTTCATACAAGAATACCTTAAAATATCTCCATTTCTCTGATAAAGTAGAATGATATGTACTAATGAACTCTTCTGCCAGCTCGGTGGCGTATGGTATATGATACTCGTCTCCTGCGCATAGTTAACTGGGTTCAATACCCACAAAGTCGGTGCGATTTTTCGGATTCTGGGAATCGCTTGAGTATCCATATTTCGGAGGAGATGTAAAGCCGTCGGTCCTGTCTAACAGAGATATGTTGGACACTAAAGATCCCTTCCCTCGACAAGAGAGGGGTTCGGCAAAATTCCCGTGTTAGTGAGGTGACAGAATTCCCCGGCGTGTCATTGGCCGAAACACGGAAATAGATCGTGTTAAAGGAATAACAAACAAACAAATAATAAACTCTTCTTTCGCAACCTCTGCTTTTATTATTTTAGTTTATTTCTTTTATTTCGAAAATGGTCGGAGATAAAGATAAGGTTAATTCTGCAAAAATATGGCACAATATTTTATGCGTTGAAATGAATAATAAAGTAAAGGATGATCCATTTGAAAAATCAAGATATGATATTTTTAAAATTATTTATTTACTTATTGTTTATTGTCCCAAAGTATTACATAATTACATGCAAATACTTCACAGAGAGTAATAAAACTCTATGCGTGGTGAGGCATGAAAACTATAGAAAAATAAGGCTAAAGAAACAACCATAACTAAAACTAAAACAATTAATTAACTGAACGTACTTAAATACTACCTTAACTATCTACTTCAGACATTTAAGAAAAACCCAAGTACCACTTTACCAATGATTTTAAATTTTATAAATTTTAAAATCATTTTCCATATTGAAACATCAAAGTCCCCAGACTTCAAAACCCTATTCTATCTCTCTCCTATTACACAGATACAAATTTTTCAATATATTTTTTAATTTTTTCTTATAAGAACCTGTCGTGGTTTTAGAGCCTTTAAATCATCAGGAAGATCATCAAATAGTTTAAGAGCCTTGATATAACTATCCCTGAATCGTATTATCTTGTTTATTTTAGGTAGGACTAAATTCCTATTTATGATTCTTTTGTCAGTGAGGTAATTTTGTTTGAATGTTTCATAATGGTATTGAAGTGACTCATACGCAAAAATCTCTCTAATGTTCAGTATATTTTCAGGAGAAACAACTGATTTTGTTTTAATACTTTCAATAATTTATGCTTAACATATCGTTTACGTAAAGAACAAACAAAAGCGGTCACAATATCGTACCTTGAGACACACACATCTTAACATATTCACCATTACTCTCAGTACCATTCACTCTCACTTTTTGTTCTCTGCCATTAAGATAACTTTTCAACAAGTCAACAACCTTTCCCCTTATTCCCAGAAAATATAATTTGTCCAGCAGAAATTTGTGATCAACTGAATGAAAAGCTTTGACCAAATCTAAGAAAGCTATTATGACAGGTTTACTCTGATCAAGTTTTTTATATAATATACTTGTAATGAAATATAACGCATTTTTGGTGCCCCTTCGCTTAACAAATCCGAATTGGTTTTTTGAAATTATGCCGCGAGTTTCTACAAAATTATAAATTCGATCATAAACAATTTTCTCAAGGATCTTTGCAATATTTGAAATTAGAGAGATTGGCCAATAATTAGTGACGCAGCTCTTGCTGCCTGATTTATGAATTGGTATTATATCAGCACTTTTGAGTACTTCTGGCCAAACTGCCCTTCCTATACACATATTAAAAATATGGGTTAACGGATCAACTATAAACTCTGCTAATGTTTTCAGTGTTTTTGTATCAATCATATCTACACCTCCTTTTTTAGGTTTCATATTTTTTATTATAGATCCTACTTCTGAACTGCTGGTTGGCTTAAGATACAATGCATCACAAACCATGCTTGGCACTTGAATTTGTCTTCCGGATGGCTGTATAATCGAATAACTTAACTTTGCCCCAACCTCGTTAAAATAATTGTTCAATTTATTTAATATCTCAAAATTATCTGTAATCTTAGTTCTATTTTCATCAATTAAAAATTTTACATTAGTACTGTTACCTGGTTTTCTATTAATTGTGTTGTTTATTAGTTGCCATAAATTTCTAGGATTAGTGATATTAGACTCAATGGCTCTTTTATCAAAATTATTTTTGCTTCAAAAATTACTTTGTTTAATGCCTTAAGATAATTTTTGTGTTCATTTTTCAAAAGTTCAGAGCCCTTGTTTGCTGCCCACATATTATATAGAGTTTCCTTAGTTTCACATGACTTTATAATACCAGCAGTGATCCATTTTTTGTTAGATCTTCTAGATTTCTTTTTAATGAAACTTGCACTATCTGCACAATACCTTATCTGACCAATTAATGTATTGATAGCTATGTTTGGATCCTGAATTAACAATAACGAATTCCAGTTGTTATATTTAACTACATTACATAATTAATAGTTCTACAACTGTCCTGTTTCACACCTGATAGTGTTGATTTTTTAATTTTAACTAGAAGTGGGTAATGGTCTGTGTTCTTTAATGCACACATTTTACTTTCGATGGCTGCAGTTTTATGGAATACATTTTCAATGCAGATTCCCCGCGAATAATTTTCGGCTGGTCTAGTAACTTCCCTAAATCCTTTCCTATAACCACGCTCCAAACAAGCACACAATAGTTCTTGACTACTCACATCGTTAGTGAGTAGATCTATGTTGAAATCACCAACAATATAATGGTTCTCAGTAAATTTTTTCTTCACGAGATAAGATTTGAAGTTCTCAATAAAATCAAACTTTGCCAAGTCATGAGACCTATATAATGAAGAGATCTCGAGATTCTATCCATCATTCGTAATAATACAAGTGTAAATTATGCTAAGATTTCCTCACCTCACAACCTCGGTATCCTCCTGTATATTAGCGCGAACGTGAGAAACAACACCCTCCGCTATGTTTAGACTACTATTGTTATAGTATATTTTATACCCAGGAATATGGAAATATCTAAAATGTTCTGAATTTCAGGATTCAACACAAACGATATAAATAGGTTTAACCTTCAAACTATCAACAAAAGTTAACAATTTTAAGTGAATCGCATTAAGGTTTCTTATATTCAAATATAAAATGATGTAATTAAATTTTTTTCTCGTTTCTGTTGGTAACACTTGTACCTTTTAAGCGATCTCGTTCCAGAAATGATATCGATTCGGGTGTAACTAAGTGATATTTATTTGATCATCATACGGTGATTTTGGTTTACTTTGTAAAGAATATCACAAAATTAGGTGGAAAATATTGAATTAACAAACGTGATAGCTGTTTCGATATTTCTATCATCAGACGTTTATAAATTGTGTAAAGCTTTGCAACTGCGGATTGACGTCTCTCAGATCTAGTGTCCGACATTTCTACTGAATCTGATTCTTGACTGTTTACATTTCAGTGTTTTCGAAACGGACACTGAAACACTGAAACATTCTTCGTGTTTCTCCATTTCGGGTGAGCCGTCTTTTATATTCTTATCACATGAAAAACAATGAACACATGCGTCAACTATTCCAAACAAATCTCTGACCGTGAGACATCCAAACTGCAGTGCAGAGAAAAGATCCATCAACCCATAAAGATTGATAGTATTATGATTTATTTATTTTATGGAAATTCATTTTTGAAGTAAAACGAAATGAGACACTTAGGTCACTTCCACAATTTATTCAATAGTCACCACCGGTTTCGACCCTACGGTCATTCTCAAATGAATAACAATATAATACATGAGTAGGCAAGTACGAGTACAGAATGAAATTTATTCTGAATATTGAGTAGTGAGGATCCATTATGCTCTAGTTGGCTGTTGAGGGTAATAATTGTAGGTTTTTATATAGTTTGTTAATCTCCAAACTTTCCAACAAATTTATCTCTCTCCCTTTGTTACATTTATGAAGGATTTTAAGATTGTTCAATGATATCGAGTGGTTAGTTTATTTAATGTGTTCAAATATAGGCGAATTTTCATCTGAGGAAATATGTTCCTTGAATCTAGCTTCAAAACTTCTCCCTGTTTGTCCGACATAGGCTACCTGACATTCATTGCATTTGATTTGATAAATTCCTGAATATAAAATCAATATTAAAATAAGTTAGATTTCAAAAGAAAATTACGAAAACCTGCATAGAAAATTTCAACTTTAGGAAACAAAAAAGAAAAACAGAAGCCTCAGCAACCTATGATCCAAACAGATGTTATCGAACGATCAGATATCACTCTTTATCCTAGATTCACAAATCTATCGAACAATTTCTTTGATGAAGTTCAAACGGATCTGCTGAACAAAGGAACGAAATTCACCCCGGAAAACGGCAAATTTAAAACAGACAAGGAATACACCGAAGTGCAAGCAGAGCTGGCCATCCAAAAACATAAAGATATCATCACCAACCCAAGCCTACATAAACACATACTAACAGAAATTATCAGAAAATCTGACATAACAACTAACAATCAGAAGCTGTTGAAAATAATAAAGTCCATATCAAGAAGTATCCAAGCTGAAGATCTCATAATGACTAAAGCTGACAAAGACAATAGTATAGTATGCCTCAATAAAGACCTATACGAAGAAAAGATGCAGGATGTACTGAAAACAATGGATATCACCGAAATACCAAAAGATCCAAACAAACACAAAAGAAATCAAAGAAGAACTAAGTTTGTCAGAAAACCTAGCACACACAGAATGGGAGAAGAGGAAACTGATTCCAATGAATGTTCAAGCACCAAATATGTACGGATTGATTAAACTATATAAGGAAGAAAAATCTGCAAGACCTGTAATGTCACATATAAACACACCATCAGGTAAACCAGCAAAATTCCTGAATCAAAAATTTCTAGACCTCTCGAATTTTCAAGCACAACACACTATCTCTAATTCTGTAGATCTCATACATAAACTTTCAAATCTCAAAATCTCCCAAGATATTAAGTTAGTCTATTTGATGTCAAAAATATGTACTCGAACATTCCAACGAATGAGTGTCTTCCCCTTGTTACAGATATCTTATCCGAGTCTAACAAACCGCCATATATCACTGATGAATTTAGCAATCTTCTTCAAATATGCTTATCTCAAAGTTACTTTCAATTTCAATCTAAATTCTTCAAACAAAATTCAGATTTTCCAATGGGTTCACCTCTTAGCCCTCTACTAGCTGACATTTTCATGAATAATTTAGAGAAAAACACACATTACTTTCTGGTGCCAACTAAAATGTCATCTATGTAGATGACATTTTAGTTGGTTTTCGTGGTTCAAACAGACAAATTCAGCAATTTTTAAATTCCCTGAATAAAATACATTGCCGCATCAGCTTCACTTCTGAATTAGAAGATAATTGCTCATTTTTGAATGAGTCAGCCATATTGGATTTCACCGGAAGTTCAATTTCTGAAAAACCTAGTCCTTTGGCTTTCCAATGAAACAAGAACGACTGATCTAGCAATTACTAAAGTTATACCGGAAAAAAAATTGCCTGGTTTTCTCTGGCGCATCATATATATAGTGTAAAAATTGAACCGTACAGTAATGCATACTTTGTGAATAAATTCTGAGTTTGAACGGAAAGTTTGAAAAGAGTGTCTTATTTGAAGATTAGATTAGAATGCTAATGGGACGGCCAAGCGGGCTTGGCGACGCTGACGTCATCGAGCCGGGCCGCATTTCTCGTAATCCCTTCCGTATTAATTCAGTATCCGTGGGTGGGACAACCTTTGATATCAGTGCCAAGGTGCATATCGAAATATTCATTAGTGTTTGAGATACTCTTCGTTTTGTAAGCTCCTAGAAGTGAATTTTTTGATTTTCATAATTTCTGCATTCGTAAAGTAAAGATTTTGCATTAAATTTTATTTGCGGAATGAATTTTCCGCTGCTGACCTTTTCAGGATGGTAAAAGAATCCTTTGAAGATGAAGCTATTCAAAAAAAATGTTAACAAGTGGTATAAAGAGTTTCAAAATGGTAGAGAACGTGTTGAAGACGAAGAACTCGACCGATGTGGCGTAACTCACGTCCAAAAAATCAATGATTTGTTGCTTGTAAATCATCGATTAACAATAAGAGATCTTGCTGATCATGTTGGCATTTCAAAAGGAGCAGTCAATACCATTTTGAAGAATGTTGAGGGCCTCAGACACGTCAAATCCCGATTGGTACCGAAAACACTAAATTTGAAAGTTACTGATTTTGAAAATCATTGCGCCAGCAAGGTGAAACCTCTCTAGAGAAAAGGAACGACCAAATATTCAATTTCAATTAACTACTTTCGCAAATATACCAACAGATCTGACCTAAATTTTACTAATATTTGAATATAATAAATTGAAACCTAGAATTTCATTCCTTTAGATTAGTCCATTAGTTAGAAGAGAATATTTTAATATAGAGAAAGAAAATTAATGGATTAGAATATAATCATGCATGCAAACCACAAGAACAGAAAAGCAACCGAACAAGAAGCAGCACAAGTGATTCGTTTCAACGTCACTATTCAAACGTCAATATTTGACAATTCTAAGGTGAAACAAAAACTTATATGAATTACCACTGTCAGATATTGATTTTGAAGAGTGCAGATGAAACAAATATACTCTCACTTACTGGGCTCATTTTTGCGTTTATAAGTTGTCGCTTTTTGCATACTTAAATCGCTGAGACTATACGATCTTCTTAAGCTGCTATCTGGACTGCTTTCATCTAAATAAACTGCTGCAAAACATGCATATCAAACTCAAAAAAAATCTACAATACTCAATTTCGAATACATTTGATATTTTCAGTTCGAAATAGACTAAAATGTGTATGAGGTGGCAGAGTATTTCATTATATATTATCTTTTCAATATCAATCAATCAATAAATCAATCCATTTATTTCTTCCTTATGAACATGAATTGTTGTAGAACACGTCATCATAAACATATAATACATAGAAACAAATAGTGTAAACATAATAAAGACCTAACAATAAGAGACGGAATCAGTTAAGACAAATATTGTCCTCAAAACACTCCTGGAGAGTGTAGTATGGTGTTCTCGTAAGGTAAGTATTTAATCTTCTTCTCAATTTATTTTGTGGCCATCCTCGTGCCTCCTGTGGAATGTGATTATAAATTTCACCAAAGCATAAACAGAGTTGTTCTGAAGGTAAGTATGCTTAAATCTGAGTAGCCTCATATCATTCTTAGCTCTCGTGTTATGCTTATGTTCACGCTTAGTCTCCACAAACATTATTAACTATGAACATAGCTACTTCATAAACATACAGACTCACAACAGTTAGCACTGATCTTTCCACAAAGTGAGCTCAGCATGATTGTGTTTTGCTCAGCTTAAGAATCCCACGAATACATCTCTTCTGCAACAAAAGGAGCCTCAAGATATCCGATGAATTCCCCCATATAAGTATCCCGTATCTCAGTCTACTATCAATATACGCATTGTATGCGGTAAACGCTGTAGAAACATTCACAAGTTCGAAAAGTTTTCTTAGTGGATACACATATCTGGCCATATTATTTGCAAGTTGGTCTACATGATCACCCCAATCTAGTCGATAGTCAACCGAATCACCCAGAAACTTAAGGCTATCTGATGAAGCCATTGCAGTCCTATATCTATGAGATATGTGTTCTTTTCATATGCAAACCTGACAAGTTTGGTCTTTTAACTGTTCATATTCAACTCATTTTGAGAAAACCAGGCATCAAGATCGACCAGCACATCGTCCACTACCGAATCCAAATTGGACCATGAATTCAATTGTACAACCAGGTAAGTAATTGGTATAGATCAGGTAAAGGAGGGAACCCAAAACTGACCCCTGCGCACCCCCTCCTATCAATAGCCAACATCGTTGACTGCAGTGTCTTTCCAGTTGTAGGCTCTTTTTCAGCAACACATTGATATCTTCCTCATAAATAAGACCGAAGCAGATCCATGCCTCTAATTCCAACCGCATATATATTCTCAACAATCGTCATGGTTGACGGAGGCAAATGCTTTTCTGAGATCGATACAAATCAGTGCTGTTATTTTACCACGGTTTAAGTAGGAGAGAATCTGTGTTATAGCCTGATACATAGCTCTTGTCATAGTCCTACCCTTTCTGAAGCCATTTGGTATTCTGTAAATCTCAAAAAAACCGACAATTCTGTTGTAAATAGCTCTTTCAAATATCTTGCCAATGTTACTGTTACCTATATCACTAATAGAAACTGCACATGGCAAAAATATGAAGATTCTCTCTCTGGATTTCTAAACATCATATAGAATGAAGCACGGTTTTTTAATGCGTATGCACATTATCAAAAACCTACAAAATCAGGGTTCAATTTGGCGCGTTGATCATTGCGGCGATATTCGTAGCGATGCGAGAATGATTGACGATTGATAGCCACCGTGAGATTTATCATGAAGGCTTTCTTTTCCTTGCGGACCTTCAGGTGTAATTATCGTATTGCAGTTTATCTAATAAAGTATAGATATCCTTTGATATTGTTGAAGAATCGTTTTGTGTATTTAGTGCCTTTAAAAAAGGACTGAGTATCTTTCTCGTTCTGTACTGAATATTTGATCAAACTGCCTTTTAATTTTCCTTGTTTATTGAAATTGTCGTTTAATGGCTAGATGTTTTACTTTTCAGTCAGCACTCATTTTGTGATTCTGTTTCATAAAATAGCTACAATTTTTCGATTGGGCTTGGCTTTTCAGTTTTTGCTTGAAATTAGTATAGATCGGTTAGATGATACTGAGTAGCAAAAGTCATTTTGGTTCATAATTTTTTCATGTTGACCATATTATCTTGCATTAGTTCTAGACTACCCAATTATCTTGTTTTTCTAAGTTTTTTATTGAACAGATCACGCAGTGAGTTGCACTTATTTATTTGTAAGGCTGCTCGTTCTGAAATCTTTTAGCTTACCCTTGGGGTGAATACTTTGCTGTTTGAGAAATTACCGTACCCTTAGGCTGAATACATTACCGTTGAAAAAAAATTACCGTACCCTTGGGGTGCATAGTTACTAATAATTTGCCTCGAATCTCTATTGAATATCAACATTCAATTACTATATTTTATCCTATTGTACAGATTACAGGTATTCTTGAAAATTAGAATTATAAGGAGAAAACAACGATACTCATTGTTAGGTTCACTTAGAAAAACCCCTTCTAACTGGTGTTGAGTCTGTGACTCACTTCTTTTTACTCAAGTAAAAGAAATGAATAAATGATTCGTTTAACACTTGGCAAAAGTATCACAAATATTTACTAAAAATACTCGACATGTTTCGGGTTGTTAGCGCATTATCAAGAGTAATCCATATAATACTAAAGCAGTAAGCCTTATTTCGAGGAAAGCGGAGGGGACAGTTGGAGTTTGAACTGGGCGGGAAGAAAGGGTCGGCGCGGAAAAGCGGGGCCGTAGGCTCCCGCGAATAATTTTTTTCCGGTAGAGGAACGTGTCAGGAAGATCCGAGCGAAATTCGGAGTCCCTAGCTCAAACGACGACGGCGCGACGATTTTACGAAAAATTTCGCCGAAACGTCGCCCAGGGCGAACGGCGAGATTTCTTCGGAATCGATAACTCGGATCTTTCGGAGGGAGATCGAAGAGGTCGATCGGGCGAAAATTCCGGAAAAAAGTTCCGTAAAAGCGTCTCCGAAATCTCCGGGATGGAGGAGATAATTTCTATGGACTTTTGCAGCTATACAAAATATTTCTATCGCCTTCGATCGCTACGAAACCTGGGCGACGAAAAAGCCTCGAGTTTCCTATTTTGCGCTGCAATAGTTAGATTCTCATAAAACCACGGGAAAACGGAAAAATCTTCCATCGAACGGATGGCTATCGGCCGACTTTCGCAAATTTTCGCTCTACTTTCCATATTCCGAAAATCTCCGACGGCCAGAAATTCGCGAAATAAACAAACCTCGAGCTGTCAAAATACGGGTTTTTGTTTTAACCATCCTACTTAAACGGGGTCACCGGAAGAAAGGATTCGACCTTCGAACGATTCCTACATATCTCGAGCTATCCACTTAAGGCTATATGTGTATTAAAATATTTCAAGCTGGATATCAATATGACCGTGCCATTTCAAATTGAATTTTCGTTTCAGTTTATTCAAGTGGAAGTAAGTTTCTATTCTACAATTATTCCAATGTAAAAGTTAATGAGATTCAATGTGTTTGACCATGTTCAAGTTTGAACCAAAGAAAATAAGATCTCAAATTTGCACAAAAGGTACAAGGGAAAAAGACCGGAAACACGGGGCGGAGCCAGTCACCGCTCCTTCTGCCCCTTGTATCGCTATACTATGTGAGCGTTACCAACGTGTAAAATTTAATGCTCTCTTCTGAACGAAAATAGTGAGATGGAAATATTAAGTAACTCTAATTTTCACCAACATAATTTCGGTACTAACAACATCTAGAATATAGTGCTCTCTCTCTTCTGAGTGACAATCGAATCTAACCTTATTTCAATTAGTTTTATATTCGATCTGTCAAAATAAGTGATTCCGAATTTTATTTGAATGAAAAGTTTGACGAAACTTGAAATAAAATTTTAGAGATGATCGTAGTTTGATGTTTATTTTATCCATGTTAATGTATATTTTGTTCAAGGAAAGAAACGACATACTTTCAAATCTATAAATTCAATATTTTGTGGTTATTCTAACCTAAACAATATTATTCAAATGGAATGTTAAAATAAAAAGGGGTTAAGGAGACTTACAACAATGTTTGAAAGGTAAGTGAATGTAATTTGAGGATTATTTATGTATTTCAATGTATATTTTTTAGGCATGCTCAAGAAATTTACTCAGAATTTACATATTTCATTTTTATTTCATGGTTATTTTAAACTCTATGCGTAGAAAAATGTTACTAGGATTTTTCAATGAATCAATTGGACGATCTTACAAAATGATGGAATATCCTTTGAGTTGCTATTAATAGGTATTGAGCTCTTTTGTATGATAATAATAATAATAATAATTTTTCTGTAAGGAACTCGATAAAGTTTTTGTTAGGTCATTTAGAGTATGTATCATATGAATATTGAAAGCTATCTACTAAATGCTATATATGTATAAAAATATTTAAAGCTGGATGTCAATATAACCGTGTCATTTCAAAGTGAATTTTCGTTTCAGTTTATTCAAGCGGAAGTACATTTCTATTCTACAATTATCCAAATGTAACAGTGAATGAGATTCAATGTGTTTGACAATGTCCAACTTTGAACCAAAGAAAATAAGATCTCAAATTTGCACAAAGGTAATTATTGTGAGTTCCTTCTATTCATAACTAATAGTTACTGTTTCTCAGGAAATTTTATCAAGGTTGTTGAATGAATGACAGGAATTCCTCATTGATTTGAAATTGAAAGTTTCTCTGTTATAGGTGTCTGATAGTGGGAAACATGATGTTCAAATATGTAGAAGTTGCATATAAGGTTTTATTTTGTACAACCACAACTTTCAATCCAAGATTTATGAAGGTCACAGGAAACATGTAGCTGCTTATGTGAATCATATTTTGGAAAAAATTCAACTACTACTTGGAGAATGCTATGCAATATGACAATGTTCGTAATAGGTACTTGTACTATAAGTATTTTATGTAATTGTGTAAAATGAGTATGTTCATCACGTAATATGGAAATATGAAGTTGTTTTAATGCAATTTCTACCTTTCATTTTCATTTCATAGTACATTATAAAGTTTCACAAAAAAATGAATTGAAGAGAAGTAAAACTGAGGAATACAAATTTCAATTATTAGATAGCAAGTTTATAAGAAGCTGACTGCTCGAAACCAACTTCTAACTCGACAGTTAAGGATCTAGAAAATTATCAGTTACAAGAAACAGTTTCACTGGAACTGATATATAGTTAACATCATTGTATTGTATATGAGGGTCCATAATGTAATTTACAAATTTGTGGATCTCATTTCTGCTTTCCACAAGAGCATTTCAATTCAGAAGATGTTTGTTCTTTCTGGTAAGCAAATTGTGTGAATTTTGGACAATTTGAATTTATACAAAATAGTTACGTACCACATAAAATTAAATTTCTATGTATTTAGTAGTGTTCCTTTATTTGTTAACTAATTTCTCGCTTTTTTCTTTTTAATACTCCCAAGAAATTTCAATTTGAGAACTTTTATTTTCTTTTTCATTAATATACTTGAAAAGTAATTCTTCCATCTTGCTGTTTCAAGCTCATATTTGTTGTTTATTATAATTTATGAATCTTATCGGATTCTTATCTGATCTAAAACGAATCAGAACTGTTGAGTAAAAATTAAAAGTTTGAAACTATAGATCTACATATATTGATCTTTCTGAAGTATATATTTAATACTTTTGGAACTAAACATAATTTGGAATACTGTGAATCAATATTAGAGTTGTTGATGATTGAATTTCTATGCTTAAAGCGTGATTGAACAATTTGTTTTTCCGAATCAATGTAGAAATGTTTTTAATTTCATCTTATGCTAGCTCAAGTGGATACAATTGAGATTTTCAAATTGAATGTGTCGATTTGAATTGGGAAAGTAGAGAATAGTGTTGAAATTTGTGTGGTTGATGAGTCAGTATCCATGAAACAATACTGGAAACTGCATTACTCTAAGGATGACTGAGGTAATATATGAGAAATTTCCATGTAACATAAAGAACTATTAAGTAAAAATATGAATAATGAAGTGAATATAATGAGGCGTTCAGTATAAATAGAGTTGGATATGAAAAGGCGTTCAGTACATAAAGCGTTTAGTATATTGGCTATTTATATATAAAAGGCGATCTTAATGGGCTCACTAGTACAATACTAAATTCAAAATGAGTAATTTCACTTATGTATAACGACATTCACAACAGGAAGTAAATTGAAATCTAGTAGTCGTTGCAAATTGGCTGGTTTTTCCTATGAGCGGACGTAAATTCAATAATCTCCAAGATGTACATCCTTTTTCCTTTATTATCTGGATGCATGCGTTCGATATTCTCGAAATCTATGAAATGATTTTTATTGATGCAGTGGTCCGAAGAACCCGTAGAATTTTTAATTCTGTGTCAAAGCCATAATTAATCAACAACTTCAATCTAATAGTACATTAAGCCCCACTCATATAGAAGAAACGATGTCAGCTGTAAATATATGTCTCCAAAAAAGTTCTTTTCAGGTTCAATAATAAAGTATATCAACAATTAGATGTTTTCCTTAAGAGTTATCCATTGTCTCCGTTAAGTGAAATATTTATGACAAATTTAGAAGATAGAATTTTAGTTTCCTAATCAATAATGTATTTTTATGGAAAAGATATGTAGATGTAGATGTAGATCTTCTGTATTTGGATTGGCACAGAGACAACTCAATAGTTTCTTACAGTTTTTAAATTCATTTCATCAATCGATTCAATTTACAATGGAAAATGAAATTAATGAAAAATCTTTGAACTTCTTGGACTTGTCGATTAGTAGGGCTCATGACTCACTCGTCTTTGAAATATACGGAAAACCAACCTATTCGGATACCCTGATTCATAACAGTAGTTTCCAATCCGAGAGTATCAAATTGAGTGCTTTTCATTCATTTGTCCACAGATTGCTTTCTCTTCCTTTGTCAGCTGTCGATTTTGAGAAAGAAGTTCAAGCTTTAAAATTAATCGCTATGAGAACGGCTATGAACCAAAATTGTTTGATACCTTAGAAAGACATAAACGACATAACCATTTGTTGCAGAGCATTTATCTGATGCATACTGAGAAATCTAACAGAAAATTTCCAATTAACTATATTTCTAATATTAGCAACAAAATATGTAACAGATTACACAGAAATAATATCAACACTTTCAGCAATAATAAAAAGAATTTGGTTTCATTATTGGTTAATAATAAAGATAAAACAATATTATTGGATAAACGCAGAATATATAAACTACACTGCTGTGAATGTGAGACATTCTATACTGGGTGATTCACCAGTGGCGCGGTGCTATGTAGCTCGTACACTCTTCATGATTTCATTTTTGTTCGAACGGTATTGTATTAGGATAGTAAGAATCTAGTTCAGCAGTTTATTTTGCAGTAAACAGGGTGTCCCAATTTTCTATAAAAAAATCTTGGGTGGTTTTTCAGATTGGAAGACCACTTTTTTGTTCAAGATTCAACAGCTGCCTAAACTTTGTTGTAATGTATTTAAGTAATACGTTTTTTTCGTGAGTAGTTTCATTACAATATTTTTTTTCCCTAAAAATTCATGAAAATAGGCTCTCACATCATCACATGCTCCTTCGACCAGAACGGATGAATACTTTATTCCTTCCGTTTTAGCTTTATTGATGAATTGAAATGGATTATCCCCATTTTATACAAGAGTGACTCAAAAAATCATTGAATATTGCTATTTTAAAAATATCATATCTTGATTTTTTCAAATAGAACACCCTAATTTTATTATTTTGATGAAAATTCTACAAACCGTATTAAACTCATCAACATGCATCATTATTCGCACAGAAGTTTTTTTTTTGTTTGTAATGATTCAAGTAGTAAAAAATGAAACCTACACAAGATAATTCTTTTAACGAATGATAAAATCAAGATGTTTAAAACGTAAATCGAGGTATGTGTTGACATTTTTTTTATTTCGGCCTTCTGTCAGGTGTCCGGACATATCATATTCTGCATTTTACATGGTGAACTTATCAGTGTTTCGCTATTAAACATTGTTAAAGTGAGGTTTGAACCCAATTTTCTCAATTGACTGTCATGAAGATCTCCAAAGAAGAAATGGTTGATATGATTTTTATTCTGGGTGAGTGTGATGGAAATTCTTTGTTGGCAAGTAGAGTTTCGGCAGAAAGGTTTCCTGATAGGAGGCATCCTGATGCAAGATGCTTCGAAAAACTTCTAATTAGATTTATCGAAACGGATAATATCGCTTACAAAAAACATGAAAAACCAAAAACTGCTACAGCTGAAGACAACCAGTTATCAGTTTTGTTGACAAAGATAGAGGACCCATATAAAAGCCAAAGAGACATATCTCACTTAACAGATATAATTCAAAACACTTCCATTATCACGCCACGGAAAATCCACACCTCATGAGACAAATAGATCATCAGCATCGTTGGTCCTTGAATGTATGGGCCGCTATAGTTGATGGATATCTAATTGGGCCGCACTTTTTCGGCGGGCACCTCAATAGTGAAATGTATTTAGATTTTCTGCAGAATCATCCACCAATGTTACTTGCCGATGTACCAGAGCATACCAGAGCATATAAGACAAGATTTGTGGTTTCAACAGGATAGAGCAAAGGCACATTACTCAAATCAGGTTAGAGAGCATTTGAATCATGTATTTCCAAACAAATAGATAGAACATGGTGGTCCTGTTAGATGGCCAGCTAGGTCTCTGGACCTTACAAGTCTAGATTTCTTTCTTGTGGGGTTATATTGAGGGGATCGTTTACCAGATTCCTTCTACAACACAGTTGGATATGAGACAGAGTATAGTCGACGCCTTTCTGTCAGTTAATCCGCAAATGTTGTAGAGAGTTCAACAGTCTTTCCTCAGAATGATTGAGTTGTGTCTACAAAAAGAAATAGTTCAACACCTTACCTTGTAGATCATTTCTCCAACAACCGATCTATTACGTATTTCATACACGACTACCTT
This sequence comes from Cryptolaemus montrouzieri, assembly GCA_013387265.2. Classification (NCBI taxonomy): domain Eukaryota; kingdom Metazoa; phylum Arthropoda; class Insecta; order Coleoptera; family Coccinellidae; genus Cryptolaemus; species Cryptolaemus montrouzieri. The sequence continues at coordinate 39,662,183 of JABFTP020000124.1, read as the reverse complement.
AAAATATCTCTATTTCTCTGATCAAGTATAATGATATGTACTAATAAATTCTTCTTTCGCAACCTCTGATTTTATTATTTCAGTTTATTTTTTTTTATTCGAAAATTGGCGAAGATAAAGATAAGGTTACATCTGCGAAAATATGGCACAATATTCCATCCGTTGACATGAATGATAAAATACAGGATGTTCCCTTTGAAAAAATCGAGATATGATAGTTTTAAAATTACAATATTCAATAATATTTTTTTGAGTCACTCCTGTACGAAATGAGGATAATCTATTTCAATTCATCAATGAAGCTATCCTTGGGCAATAAGAAAAGGAAAGGAAAAAGTATTCATCCTCTTTGGCCGAAGGAGCATGCGATGATGTGAGAGCCTATTTTCATGAATTTTTACGGAAAAAAAAAATATTGTGACGGAACTACTCACCAAAAAAACGGATTACTTGAAGATATTATAGCAGAGATTAGGACGCTCTTGAATCTTCAACAAAAAAGTGGTCTTCAAATCTGAAAAAACCTTCCAAGATTTTTTTCATAGAAAAGTGGAACACCCTGTTTACTTCCAAATAAATTGCTGAAGTAGACTTTTACTTTCTAAATACAATACCGTTCGAACAAAAATGAAATCGTCAAGAGTGTACGAGCTACAGAGCACCCCGCCACTGGTGAATCACCCAGTATAGGCCAAACCGGAAGATGCATCGAGAAGAGAGTTGAAGAACAAAAAATCTATTCTCCAGAATGAAAATTCTACACTACATCAATAAAAATCATATCATAGATTTCGAGAATATCGAACGCATGCATCCAGGTAATATAGGAATAAGGATGGATATCTTGGAGATTATTGAAATTACGTCCGCTCATAGGAAAAGCCAGCCAATTTGCACGACCAACTAAACTTCAATTCACCTCCTGTTGTAAATGTCGTTATACTCAAGTGAAATCACTCATTTTGAATTAAGTATTGTATTACTCTCGATAATGTGTTTAGCGAGAATTCCATACATATTATCAAAGTAATTTAAATGATTGAGTACCTTGAAATGCCATTTGCCTAAGAGGGATAATTTTCTCAAAAAGTCCTTATACCGAAGTTGATAGCTATTTGACATTACATTGCAGAACGTATCATTCATCTTACTTCCTCCGCTTGCTATCTCTTTTGTTCTTTGCGCATCTTATAGAAATCTCAACCACACAGATATTCATGTCGACTTGTAGTAATTTAATTTATTCGTTGGGAATGAAAACATTAGAAAATTCTTTTCTATAAAAAAGAAACGATAAGTATTGGGTTTGATACTGTTGAACAACTTATTGAGAATTTTTTTAGTAATACTGAAAAAGTTTTATCCCCTGCCACCTCTTAATAAATTCAAAAATAAAAGTAAAATAGTAATTTTTCAAAACGACGATCAATTCTAATATCCTACCACCTCTGATTACTAGGTATTGTAGATTGCCAACATGCAAAAAATAGTTGCATTGCGAAAATGAAACTGAGATGAAAGAAACGAAAAAAAAAAAGGATAAGATAAAGATCATCTATTTGGTGTCGCCTTGTGCAAGCTAGTTTCAACATTGATCATGCCCATCGATTCAATTCTTTTAATCACCTTCAACTGCTTGGATCTCTTCTTTCCTCTCTACAACGTCTCTTTCCTCCTCAACGTTCAATATTTTCGGTTCGTAGTTTAATCTCCTCTCAACGAAAGTGGGAAGACTCAAATTTCTCCTTCTGAATTTGATCGGTGTCGCCTGTAGATTCGTTAGATCGTTGTAATAACTCTGGGAAGATTGGAAGCTTTCATACATGCTGGATAGGGCGTGAACTTTACCCCCTGTCATGTTTTTTTGAACACGTCTACCAAGTTATTAATCTTGTGGATTTTCCTTTGAATTTCATTCAGTATTTTTATGTTTTCTAAAGCGAATTGTATTTTATCATCTGGACTTTGTCTTGGGAATATGTTTTCCAATTTTGAGACAGCCATGTCACTGGATGTGGCAATAGTTTCAAACTCTCTTACCCAGATATTCCTTGAGTCGATTTCTAGACTATCAAACATTCTCTCTTCGTTTTCTTCAGGAATATTAAGATTAATTTCAAGGGAATCATGATCCATTTATGAATTAATCAAAGTTTTATCTAAACTATCATAAATCTCATGTAAAATATTAACATCAGTGCTACTAGGCCTAGTATTGGAAGTTTCTAAACCTTGTTCCAAATTTTTTTTCCTTATAAGCTACCTCTATAGTATTTTCATCACTAACTTTCTCGTTATTATTCAAAGCATCGTTTTTCATTTTGGCGAAAAAATCTTCTTTTTTAATATACTCATACGACGTTTTCGGTTTTCTGGATTTGGAACTGTGACACCGGATTGCTTTAGGAGGTTTATGGGTAACCTTTTCATTCTCAATAAGACTTCTGGTGAACAAATGTCTGTCCAAACTAGACGTTTCTTGAATATGATTACTTTTATTAATGTTTCTCTCAAAATTCTTCAAAGTTTATATATTCATATTTTTATTTGTATCTCCTTTGTTCGAATTAGATGACTCGAACATTTCTAGGTTAGGTTCCAATTTATTGTTCCTTTAACCTTCCGTAGAATGTTAAATATTCTCCCTTGAAGGAGCTAGTTTTCCGATCTACTCTTCATAATCACCGTTAACCGGGGCCACAGGGAAATGGTACAGCACGGTCAGATGTCACGAATAGGAACAACGGACTGCAGTTTCGGTCTCGTTCGACCTCGTCAGCATTGTCTACCCATTCGTAACACAAGGCTATGCCGTTACCTACTCATCTCAATTATGAAGAGTAGATCGGAAAACTAGCTCCTTCAACCTACGGAAGGTTGAATATTGTCCCTTGAAAAATAATTTTCTTCAAGTAATATTCCAAAAAAATCTTGTAACTTCAAAATATCAGCTTCTCAAAAATTTTTACCGTAGTTTCGTTTTTCAATTGTGTTCTTAGAATATCTAGACGGTTGATATAATCATGCAATTCATTTATACTAAGGTCAGTTGTATCGTCAGCAGGGCCCCCGTGACGGCTACTGGCGCCCCTTAAGGCATTTTGGATCATGTTTTTTATTTTTTGTTTGAAGGTAGGAGATAGGTAGGTGCTTGAAGCAAAGCAAATAACTGAACTTTAGAAGTGATATTTATTTGTATACTAAAATATCAAAATGAAACAAACAGAACAGAATCATAACAAACCAAATTCTTGTTCACACCCATTTTAAAACGTTTACTTAAGTAATGGGATACAGACACGTTGACTTGTTGTTTATAAATACTAGAAAATAACCTAAAACTAAAAATCACATTGTTTTAGGAACAAATAACAGAAATATTGCCTAATATATATATATATATATATATATATATATATATATATATATATATATATATATATATATATATATACATAAAAATTAGCGGAACACTCCAAAATTTAACCAAATTCGAAGTTCGATATTTTCCTGATTCTCAACCGATTTAGATGACTTTTTCGGCAAGTTATAGATCAACTCTTCCGCTTTGTAGAAATCATAAGAGAAAACAAAAAAAATTTGAAAAAAATTTTAGACGGAGGCAAAACTAAAAGTGTTTTTTTTGTCAAAAATTCGTAACACCCTGTGGAATTTCGTGGTCCGAGTTGAAACGTACAATATCATGGTATGTCAAGACACATCTTCCTACAGTAACGCTCTTCTTGTTTTATGCATTTATCTCTATTTTTTCAAGAGATATCCAATTTGAAGCGAAAAGTCACAAATTTCAAGAATTTATTTTTAAATCTTGCGTAGGTGCATAACATCGGAGGTTGGCCAAAAAATAAAATCAAAATTAGAGAAGCGGAAATCTAACGAAATGAAAAGTTTTGAAATTCACTGGCCAATTTCACGCTCCGGGAGAACTCGAATTATACTGGAAAAATCGTTAATTTTGCACATTTATTTTTGAATTTTTTTGTGTGACACTCTATAATAATTATCATTCCTGTCCAAAATTGAGAGCAGGTGTGTATCCTGGCGATACACTCGTGAAATGAAATGAACATGTCGAGAAAAATGTTCATAATGACCCACAAAAAAAAAACATTTGATTTTAGTAGCGAGTATGACCCCCCCGAGCTCTTATTACAGCGCGCATACGATTTCGCATACTCCCAATGATGTTGTCTATCATCTGTAGAGGTATGTTGTCCCACTCTTCAACCAAAGCCAATGTCAGCTCTTCAACGTTGCCTGGATTCCGTTTTCGAACCCTTCTTCCAAGAATGTCCTAAACGTGTTCGATCGGGTTTAAATCCGGTGACCGCGACGGCCAGTCCATTCGTGTGATCCCAACTTCATTGAGATATTCTATCACTATGCGCGCATTATGAGGGCGCGCGTTATCGTGCATAAAAAGGAAATTTTCCCTTTGTAAGGAGCAAAAGGCACAATATGGGGCTCCAAGATTTCTGTTATATACCGATGGGCATTAAGTGATCCATTGCCAATAATTCACAGGTATGTATATATATATATATATATATATATATATATATATATATATATATATATATATATATATATATATATATATATATATATATATATATATTTAAATAATTTTTGATAATTTTAACTTTGAAAAGATCGCTTGCCAGAAGCTACAGATACAGGCAATGTTAAAAGAATTCTTAGTGAAATGGTTACGTTTGGAAAGGTGAAGATTAAATTGTTTTCAAATATATATTGTAAAATACTTAAGGGCTCAGTATCATCAGGTAATGAAAACAATTTTAACGCTTTAATTTCGTTAAACAGATTAATGGAGTCTATATCCTTATTATCCTGATCTGTCAGTCGCTCTTCAAGAATAGAACAATGTTTTAAAATATCGCTGTCACTCAATTTGAATATGTCTCTAATAATCCGAAAATATTATCATACTCATTTAATAAGTCACATCGGTTTTTTAGAGAGCTTGTAGGTTGATCTATAATTTTTGAAAAGAAAACTAATTTTAACGGCGGTTTTTGGATCATGAGGGGTCTCATCTCGGTGTTCATAGTCAAACAGTTTTGGTTTAAATTTCCTCCTAACCGTTGGTAATGGTGGAAAGTCTTCCTCAATTTCGAGAGATGATGCTACTTATTTCGCTTGCACAAGAATTTCTTGAAATGATTGGTCATATCTATATTGCTGGAAGTGATCAACTAAATTTTTTAGGTAGGTTTGGATACTTTAATATTAATTGTAGCACTTTGCTTTCGTTTGCTAACAATATTTATATAAAATGAAACGTGTTGCCAAATAATAATTTCACAAATAAATTGAATATTTTGTACAGACGTTAAGAGGGAACTCGTTCTATGTCTTGCATCAATGTGAAAGGAATTATCTTCAGCCACTTCTAGAAGACTTTCGCAAACCTTAATTCAATAAACTTTAAGGGACTTTATTTCGTCAATTCTGCTGGATCATCTTGTCTCACTTAGAGGCTTTAAACTTAACCTGGGGACATTTTTTCTCAAAACATACCACCTTTTTGTGGATGACGAAAAAAAAATTATTTAACTCTTGAACCTGGCACCTTAGAAGCGTCATTTACTGTTAAGTACAAAGTATGAGCCGCACAAGGTACAAAAAGAGCTTTTAGATTCGCATCAAGAATCTGTTTTTGAAGCCCAACATGTTTCCCTTCATATTTGTCACATTATCATAACCTTGTCCCCTAATGTGTTTTAATTCTAAATTTAATTTTTTCAAATTTTCTATCACAAATGTATATATCCCTTCTCCTGTAGAGTCCAGTATTAGATTAAACGCAACAAAACTTCCTTAACTTCAACCTTTTTTGAAGTGGTGTTGAGGACAACATACCTCAGAACAAGACTAATTTGCTCAGTATGACTAGTGTCTGGTGTACAATCTAATATTATTGAAAAATATTTTGAACTGCGAACCATTTCTAAAATATTATTTCTTACTTTGGATGACAATAATTCAATTATTTCATTCTGTATTTGCACGCCTAAATAATAAGTCATTTTAACAGATTCTTTTTGGGAGTCATACACTCGGCTGACGTGTTGTCCCATCACTGAATCAAAAGAGGCAATCATCTCAACAGCTTTTAGAAAATCTCCATTATGATGTTCGAAAAGCAATTGAGAAGAACCTTGAACTGCCAAGCATTGTGTAGATAAATACTTAACAATCGCAATAATTCTTTCCAACACGTCTCGCCAATATTTTTTTTACCGTTTCTAAAATCCGCAGATGATGAGCATTAACAGTCATAGATGTCTCCAACATTTTTTTTCAAATATACCCAATTCAAGTGTTTATATAACTGTTGTGTAAAATTGACGTTTCGTGTCTCTTAATTGGCAAAGACAAGTGTTGCCAATCAGATACTTCATTTGTATCACAAAAAGCGTTAGAAGTTTTACATTTACAAAACAACTTACAACAAAAACAAAATACAGAATCTTTAGAAATAGAGTAAATAAGCCAAGACGTTTCGACTTTTTCTCCATTTGCTAGATTTCTTCCGAAGTATTTGCGCGAAAACTTTCCCTCATCTTTATTACTAGGAAAGCTAAAACTGATGTCTATCAAGAGCGGACCACATTTAACCAATTTTCTAGCCATCTCATTGGTGATTCTTTCGGGCCACAAACCGGGGTCGGACGGAATTATATCGATACTTGCCTCATTACAGCCTTCATCGAAAGTGTAACTTGCAGCAGGTATTTCGTAGCTGACATTACCGAACTGTTTACACAAGCTGAATTACCTAAAGTGGATTGTTCAAGTGCTGTAGACGAGGATGGTGTCATCGCTTCATCGGGCTCTGCATCAGTAGAAGCTGTTTTTCTGCTACAACAGTGGAGTTTAAGGACCTGATGTTACTATTGAAATTTCAGATGGTCCACTCACTGTTATTGATATTACGGATTTAAAATCTTGAGATTAGGACGATCCGGCCGCACCAACATCGATAGTCTCCGTAGAATCTCGATTGTTTTGCAAGAAATGCTTTAAAGATCCAACCATTTTTTCCCCTTTCTTGTAGTCTCAGTTTCTTTTGCTCGCGAAACTTCGCACCTGAAGGTCTCTTTCTCTCATCCTGAAAAAACAAATAAATAATTAGTAATCATGAGAATTAGCAATTAACTTCTAAAGTAACATCAATAATAATCACCATGTGGGTAGGGTAGGAAATATTCTTAAAAAGTTAACTAAGTAGCCAATAGTTTTCAAGTATTAAGTAAGATATGGCCGATTAAAGTTTGCTTATTTGAGTAAAAAGCAATTTGTTTGAGCCCTTTCAGCTTAAATCCTTTCAAAAATAAAGGCAAAAAAGATATTAAGCTAACTTGATCTTAAAGCCCTTGAAAACCCTACAAAATAGTTTTTTAAAAACATAAATAGCGAGTTATGGATAAAACCAGTTGCTTTTTTAAACTCGTACATGACATTTCTATTAATGAAAAGATATTTGGTTTAAAAAATTAATTATAACCAATATCATATAAAGGGTTAATGTGATAGTATAAAGTAGGAACACTTACCATTTTATAAAAAATCAAGCCGTTGAAATTGCAGTCAGCAGGTATTCGTCACTTAATTTAAAAAAAAAAATAGTAAACAAAATATTACACAACACAACGCCACACTTGACGAATTAAAAATAACTTTATATGTAAAAAATAATAGGATTACTTGCTTTTATTCACTTGTTGCACGGTCCAGTGAACTAACTGATTTAAAAACGCCTGTGGAGATGCATCGCTTTTTTAGTGCTCCAGGCTTTATTCATTTCTGAACAGCAAAAATCAAGAAACTGCCGTCTGACATGTTCTCGCAACATAGGAATTGGCAGTAACTGGATGATATACAAATAAAATTTCGTGTGTACTTATACTTAATCCTATTTAATTTCTCAACTTTTATTTTTATATTTTTTTTGGACCCTATGTTTTGGCGCCCGTGTGCATTCCACACTTTGCACATATGGTTGCGGGGGGCCCTGATCGTCAGTCCAGATTGGTTGAACTTTTCAGTTATTTTGTTTTTAAATGTATTAAATTCGAAGTTTTTGATTTGCTTTATCCATTCTGAAAAGGGTATCATAACTAGTATCTAGTAAGATTATTTATAAAATGTCCTCATTTGATTTGAGTACAGTGTGACTAAATGGGTTACGAAACTTCATTTCTATTTAGAGGAGACTTCAGGGATTTGTCAAACATTGGCAAGAAAGGAAACACTACGAAAATTCTGCATTTTCCTAGAAGAAGTGTTGGAATCTGATCAGAACCAGGTCACTTATATTTTCAGTGAATTGATTATTTCTAGAACATTTTTTTTGCAGTTGTTATCGACAAAATGTTAATACATTGTATAGTTTGAAATGAAAACTTACGTTTCAATGTAATCATCTCTAACATTCATCTTTATTTCTCAGGTCTATTTTATGCTGAAAATGAAGAAAATTCAAAAGATCCGATTGAACACATTAAGTTTATATGAATTTGACTCAAATGAACAAGAATGGGAAAGTCTAACAAATAGTTTTGACTTTTATCCAAATTATTATAGTGCTTCTTCAGTAGTTTGATAATTACAAAATATTGTTATTTTATTGTTTTAATGTTTTAATAAAATGTCAGTATTTCCAATTCACACTTTTTATTACATTACCTTGTATCTTTACACAGAGTAGTCCACTAAAAATAATAATAGAAAATGTAAAGCCTTTGGCAAAAATCAAAGTCCCTAAAAACCTGTTAATTAAGGATATTTCGACCCCTGCTGGGAATTACTGCATAACATCCACGATTCATACTGACAATCAACGACCTTAAAGCATTCTGATCTATTTCGTTTCAAATTTCGATTCGTTTGCTTCCAACCTCATTTGCGGTAGCTGTCTTGAATCATCTATTGATATGTCCCAGATATGTTCGATGGGGTTGAGGTCCGGCCTTCGTGCAGGTCGGAAGTGATTTCGTGTTCTTGAAGGTAGTTCTATATATATATATATATATATATATATATATATATATATATATATATATATATATATATATATATATATATATATATATATATATATATATATATATATATATATATATATATATATATATATATATATATATATATATATATATATATATATATATATATATATATATATATATATACTACTTTCTACTTAGACTTAGATATTTTAAAAAATATGCAGATATGTCTAATAACAAATACTAGGGAACTTCGTTTCAAAATCAAATATGATAGCTAGCTCTAGGTGCAATAGAAAAATAAAAGAGAGCTATTGTAGTAGCGATATTTTCCGAGATTTTGCTTTTTTTGTTCAATTGCTAATATTGTTAGCCCAGACAATCTTTCTTGAATCATTGTCGATCTTAAATAATTTTTAATGATTTTTAACTTTGAAAAAGATCCTCGCCAGAAGCTACAGATACAGGCAATGTCAAAAGAATTCTCAGTGAAACACTTACGTTTGAAAAGGTGGATTTCGATTCGTTTGCTCCCAAACTCATTCGCGGTAGCTGTCTTGAATCATCTAGTGATATGTCCCAGATATGTTCGATGGGGTTGAGGTCCGGCCTTCGTGCAGGCCACTCCATTGAAGTGATTTCGCGTTCTTGAAGGTAGTTCCTAACAATGTTTAATTGGTGAGGTCTAGCATTATCATGCATTAATAGGCATTCATCAAGTTTAGCAGCTTGAAAATTTTTTTGAAAAATCAAAGGTTTGACTTGACTCAATTTTGCAACCCAAAAGCTTGACTTGACATAGAGCTTCTTCAAGGTGCGTGAAAGCTTGATACTTGTAAGAACGTACAATTAATTTAACTTCTAATCGCTCGTTCTATTTAGTCAATTGGTTTCGTAGTGTAAAAAGTAAATAAAAAAAGCTCCGCGAGGGAATTCAATTAATTTGACGGAAAAAGGGAAGGAACCAACCAGTAATTTCAGAAATGTAAAGAATTTCTGTGTTCAATAACACTACAAAATATTGATGTCGCCTATGATTTCTATATAATATTAAAAATATTGCTAAAAAATATATGAAAGAAATTTTTCTAGTGTCGCCACTTAGCGGCGAGAATTGTAAGTATAATGATCCATCGATTAAGGTTTACTAAATTTGGCGATATTCAGCAGAATCCATTCGGTGAGCTAGTCAATACCCGAGAATCAAGATTGAACGGTGATTCCCCGAGAATAGGGGAGTCCTGGGACTTCCCCCGAAACTCGTATGTAAAAAGAAATGCTTTTATTTTCTCACTCCATTTCTTGTGAATACATACTGTTGAAAAAATACCGGGAATTGGCCAATGAATCACAAAATATTAATTTTTCAACCAAATTTTCTGTATCGCCATCGAAGTAGGCCCCTTCCGAAATTATACATTTACGCCAACAAACAATCCAAAGACCAAAACATTTTTAGAACGCTTTTTTCGCAATCAACCTCAGTTCTCACCGCGAATTCTCTTTTATTATTATTATCGTGGACTTATGCACTATCTCAGCTGTTAGCTGGATATAATTTACCTCTCCCAGATTCAGTAATCAAAGGGAATGGGCTAAATTACAATATACTTGACATAAATTTCGTTACTATCCTACATGTATTAAGAATTACAGCTTTTTGCATTTCTATATAGGTATTTTTATGCAATTCTAATTTCTTAAGACTATCATGCAAAGTTTTGGGTATTAACCCAGTCGAGGATACGATGACAGGAACAATATCTATTTTATCGAGGTGCCACAGTCGCTTTATCTCAATAGCAAGGTCTATGTATTTGGACTTTTTCTCCTGGAACTTGTTCATCACGTTGTTATTATTCGGTATGGCGACATCTACCAGCATTGCTGTTCTGGCTCTCTTATCATACACCACTATGTCCGGCCTATTATTCGTCACCATTCTGTCAGTGATAACAGGCCTATCGTAGTATAATCTGATAGAGTAATTTTCCAATACGGGCGCCGGCTGATACTTGTAATATGTCTGGAAGGTGTTCAGAAGTCCGTACTCGTGTGCAAGTTTCTGGTGGATAATGTTGCACACTAGATTATGCCTCTGAAGATACTCCGTATTGGCCAGTTGTTCGCATCCGGACGTAATATGCTGTATAGTCTCCGATCTTATATGGCATTTTCTGAACTTATCTGTTTGCAATTATATAAATTTTTTGTAATTGTTTGTAGCGATCACTTGGTCTTGGATGGCCATAAGGAATCCCTCTGTTTCTGCGAATAATTCTTCTTTCATCAACCATTTGTTGGAAGCTTCTTTGTCGATGTATAGTTGATTAATCTCATATTGATGTCGTCCATGCAATTCCTTTCTTGACCATTGCTCTTGTTTTTCAGTATCTGATAGGAACGGTAGATTCAGCAGATCATCTCTGGTAGCAAGATTTAGTGGTGTATATCCCCTATCGGCCAACTATACCACTCTATTGAGGTCAGAAGTGAAAGCTTTTGCAGAGAAGAATTCTCTGAGATTTTTTATCTGTTCGGTGTGTAAATTGACAACATCTACTAATCTGCGTCCTCCTCCTTTCCGCTTCAAAGTTGTTCGTATCACAGACGATTTTGAATGATGATTGTTGTACTTTGTCACCATCGTTCGGGTCTGCCTTTGAATATCATCCAGTGCTGTCTTAGTCCATCTGATTATTCCAAATGAGTAAAGCAACACTGGAATGGTGTAGGTGTTAATTGCCTTGACTAGAGTCCCAGAGTTCAACATTGCTTTCAGCACAGTCTTCAGGCGCTGACTGTATTCTGAACGAATCTTCTCCTTTGCCTGTTTTTGGTCTAGCAATCTGGCTTGTTGGTATCCTAGATATTTGTATGTTTCGCCATGCACTGTATAATATCACCGTTTGGAAGTTGTGTTTCATCATCTATGACCTTCCTTTTTTAAATGTTCAGGGTCTTACATTTCAATCTCGAATTTCATATGAACATCTGCCGAGAACTTACTGACAGTTTTCAGTAGGTCATCCAATTGCTTCTTGTTCAATCCATATACAGCAGGTGGGAGATTGTATGATAATTCCTTTCTGCTTTTACCCTAAATCTGTACCCTGTTCTATTGATTATTGAGGACAATGGGTTCATAGCTAAGCAGGAGCCATAGTGGACTCAAAGAGTCTCCTTGAAAAATTCCAGGACGTATGGGTATCTCGTCGGTTTTAATTGACTTATTTTTCATGTTGACCTGCAGAGACGTGCGCCAGTGTGTCATTGTTGTCTTCAAGAATTCTACCAGGGCTGGATGAATTTTGTATATATGCAATACTTCGACAAGCCAAGAATGGGCGGTACTATCGAATGCTTTCAGATAATCCAGAAAAGCTGAATGAACATTCCGATGCCCTACGTGTGCCTGTTTCATTTTCACAGAATCGATGATGAGTTGTTCCTTGCACCCGTGGTGTTTCTTTCTGAATCCTTTCTGCTCTTCTGCTAATATATTGTTGTCGTCAAGGTGTTGGTATATTCGATTGGAAATGCATGAGGTGAGTATTTTGTAGAGTGTTGGCAGGTAAGTGATTGGCCTATATTGAGACGGATCCTGTGTCCTATCGCTCTTAGGTAGCATATATGTTAAGCCTTCTGTTAGGAAAGTGGGTGTTTACCTGGGATGTTGAAGAACATACGTGAACTGTTTCGCTAGGGCTCCATGGAGCTTATCAAACTTCTTGTACTAGAAGTTGTGGATATTATCTATACCTGTGGCTTTCCAATTGTTGGTCGCTCTAACTGCTGTTGTGATTTCTTCCTCCGTTATTCCTTCAAAGTCCTTATGTTTGATATCAAGACGTTGTTTTTCATTCGTGATCCATTCCGCATTTTTATTGTGTTTTTTGGTGTTCGACCATAGTGATGACTAATAATCAGTCAAGCACTGTGCGTCAGGTACTTCTCTGTTATTGTTGGTCGCCGTTTTGTTATTTCCCTTATGAAAATTGGCCGCGCTTTGGGGGAACCATTTGCTTGGAGTTTCTGCTTCAAAGTGTCCATATACACGTCGATATGTTGTTTGTGATCAAGGTGTTTTGTGTTCCTACCAATTTTTCTATGCATTTTGCGTATAAGGTACTGGAGGTAAATATGGGCCGGAGGGTAATATGGACCAATGCTCACAATACTAAAATGACACTTTTTCTTACACATTGTGGCAACGGTGTACAATTGCTTTCAAGTCGGTGAGTTGAGATTTGGTTGAATCGCGCCCTCTAACTAAAATATGTTTATAGTAAATTAGGTTATGTTCAACCGACCGTGAGGCTAGACATGTTTATATGTATGTTTTCTTCTTTGTTTACGAATTAAATTCAGTGTTGAAAATAAAAGGTTTTGATTTTTAATAACGCAAAGGTAAGTTGTGTAGTATAGACCATTTTTTGATGAACTTTATAACGTTTTTTGTAAAAAGTTATTTTTTTTTCTTATATAAATTCGGTACATAGTCAATTCGGGCAATATGGGCCATGTTTATGGCGGGTTATATGCACCGCGGCGCATATAGCCCGACTTCAGTTTCTTTGGAGATTACTCGATAAAATCAAAATTATTTTTTTAATTGTTATCACAGATGGGTCCGCGAAAGCAATGGAGTCAAATTCAACTCGAAAATGACCTTAAGGCAATAAATGAGGGGCAAAGCCAAAGAGCTGCTAGTAAAGAATTTAAAGTGCCTAGACGAACTCTAAAAAGATATTTGGACAATGGTTTGTCAGAAAAACGACTTGGTCGCCCAAGCATTCTCAGTGTACAGCAAGAAAGGGATTTTGTTCAGCGAATAAAACGGTATTGCGAAGTTGGTTTACCTCTTACACCAAAGTTAGTCCGTCGTCAAATGTTCAAATATTGTAAAGTCAACAACATTCCCAACCAATTTAATGCAGAAAAGAGATTGCGGGTAAAGACTGGTTAAAGCTATTTATTAAACGAAATCCAGACTTGTCAACAAGAAGAGCGCAGGCTATGAACCCCGCTCGTGCGCAAAAACTTAACAAGACAATTGTATCAGATTATTTTATGAAGATCTCAGAGCTTATGAGGACTTTGCATCTTACAAACAAACCTCAAAACATATACAATATGGATGAGAAGGGATGCCGACTTACTATTCACCACCAACAACGTGTTCTCGCTGCAAAAGGAGAGAAAAGAGTTCATTTGGTAGCGCCAGAGCATGCAGAGAATGTTACAGTAGTTGCTTGCTGTAATGCAATTGGTAACTCAATCCCACCGATCGTTCTATTCAAAGGTAAGCGACTTAAAAGTGAGTTTCTTGACAATCTACCACATGGAGCATTGTTAAAAATGGCTCCCAAAGGAAGTATGACCACAGAGCCCTTTATTGCCTTCTTAGAGCATTTTTCTAAATATAAATGTAACAATGGTCCAACGCTGCTTGTATTTGATGGGGCCTCAAGCCACTTGGATTTTACCATTGCGGAAAAGGCGGATAATCTTGGCATTACTCTATTTTGCCTACCATCAAATACAACCCATGAGCTTCAACCACTGGACAAAGCTGTTTTCGGTCGTTTGAAGCTCATTGGGACAATGAACTTTGCGTAACTGGGACGCTAATCCACAAAGATCACTAAATAAGGCTAGATTTAATATTATTTTGTCCGAGTTTGGCCTAAATGTATGACTCAGATAATATTATAAATGGATTTAAAGCGACAGGATTATTTCCTTTGAATTCAGCAGCAATTCATGAGTCAGCCTTTGCGCCTTCATTGCCATCGCAAAGGGATATGAAAAGAAGCATATTAAACAGCAGTCCTACACCTAATACTCAGAATCAGGTGTTACTAGATTATGATACTCATTTATCGTCGGATGAAGATGATATGACATTGGCTGTTATAGCACACAGGACAAAAAAAAATTCTAATCATCTGTCTCCTGACATAGAAAAAAATGTATTAAATACATCATTTAAAGAAATGTTGCCGACTCCTCCTAACCCAACTGAAACAGTTGCAATTCGCAAAAAAGCATTAAATTACAAAGCTCAGCAGGTGACAAAGGACCTATTTAACTCTGTAAAAAGTCACTCGTCTCCGAGGTCTCCATACCCCTCAACTTCTAAACAAAGTGCCAAAAAACAGGCGGCTACTGAATCTTGGTTTTGTGTTGCTTGTCAATCTGATGACCAAAAAGATATGAGGATGTGTGTTAACTGCAATACTTGGTACCATGAGGAGTGCGTTGGTTTAGAAGAGGGTGATACAGAAAATTTTGAGTGTTGTTGAACTTTTTTTATGCGCAATATTTAGGATTTTTTTTTCGGTGAATGTTATAAAATTATTTTACTAATAGATTTTATTTAAATATAATCTTATAATATGTTGTGTTTAATAAAGTTCTTTATCAATTCTGGGTAATGTTTTTAGGTGGCCCATAAAAAACACTGTGAGGATAATATGGGCCGAAAGAAGACTTTACTAATGTAATAATTTTTTCTAAATTAAGTTACCCTTACGAAATAATTAATAAAGGAATAACATAATGTATTATATGAGTTTTCACTACCGTATTAAAATATTATACTCAACGCAAAAATATTTATGTAAACTGAGTGTAAAATAAGGAGGCCCATATTTACCTCCAGTACCTTATGGGATTTCAAGCGCCTTCAGGGCTTTTTGATTCTCAGGAATTCTGTGAGGCGACTGATCTCAGCTCTAATATTGTCAATATCCTTCTCCAGTCGTTTTTGCCATGGTTGTTTTCTGACGCTTTTTGGCTCAACTCGAATCAGAGTTGTGGAGACTGGTTGTTTCATTCACAATGATATGTATACTTTATTCATCATCAACAACTGAACGTTTTATGACAAGAACTTAGAACTAATAAAATTATAAAATTAAAGTAGAACACATAATGAAGGTCATATAAAATTTAAGCTTGAAAGAATAATAAAATATAAACACTAAGACGCATAAGTCGTAGGGATATCAGTGGACATAAACCCATCGACATTGTAAAAACATTGATCTTGTATCATATACTAGTTTGAAGAAGTAACTGGTGTTATCCATAACTTGCTTAGTTTTTATGCAGTTTTTAAGGGCTATAAGATCAAATTAGTTTAATATCTTTTTTGCTTTTATTTTTAGAAGGATTTAAGCTGAAAGGGCTCGAACAAATTGCTTTTTACTCAAATATACAAATTTTAATCAGCCACTTCTTACTTAATGATAATCTGCCCTATAAAGGGTTAAAACTATTGGCTACTTAGTTAACTTTTTAAGAATATTTCCTACCCTACCCACATGGTGCTTATTATTGTGGTTACTTTAAAAGTTAATTCCGAATTCCCATGAGTACTAATTATTTATTTGTTTTTTCAGGATAAAAGAAAGAGACCTTCAGGTGCGAAGTTTCGCGAGCAAAAGAAACTGAGACTACAAGAAATGGGAAAAAATGGTTGGATCTTTAAAGCATTTCTTGCAAAACAATCTACTGTTGCAGAGTCCGATGAAGTGATGACACCATCCTCGTCTACAGCACTTGAACAATCCACTTCAGGTAATTCAGCTTGTGTAAACAGTTCGGTAATGTCAGCTTCCGAAATACCTGCTGCAATTGACCTTTTCGATGAAGGCTGTATTGAGGCTAGTATCGATATAATTCCGTCCAACCCCGGTTTGTGGCCCGAAGAATCACCAATGAGATGGCTAGAATTAGAATAATTAAACGTGGTTCGCCCTTAATAGACATCAGTTTTAGCTTTCCTAGTAATAAAGATAAGAGAAAGTTTTCGTGCAAATACTTTGAAAGAAATCTAGCAAATGGAGAAAACGTCGAAAGGGCTTGGCTTATTTACTGTATTTCTGAAGATTCTGTATTTTGTTTTTGTTGTAAGTTGTTTTGTAAATGTAAAATTGGTAACGCTTCTTGTGATACAAATGGAGTACGTGATTGGCACAACTGTCTTTGCTAATCAAGAGACACGAAACGTCAATTTTACACAACAGTTATATAAACACTTGAATTGGGTATATTTGAAAAAAAAATTTTGGAGACATCTATGACTGTTAATGCTCATCATCTGCGGATTTTAGAAATGGAAAAAAATATTAACGAGACGTGTTGGAAAGAATTATTGCGATTGTTAAGTATTTATTTACACAATGCTTGGCATTTCAAGGTTCTTTTTAATTGCTTTTCGAATATGATAATGAAAATTTTCTAAAAGCTTTCGAGATGATTGCCTCTTTTGATTCATTGATGAGCCGAGTACAACTTCCAAAAAAAATCTGTTAAAATTACTCATTATTTAGGCTTGCAAATACAGAACGAAATAATTGAATTATTGTCGTCCAAAGTAAGAAATAATATTTTAGAAATGGTTGGCAGTTCAAAATATTTTTCAATAATATTAGATTGTACACCAGACACTAGTCATACTGAGCAAATTAGTCTTGTTCTGAGGTATGTTGTCCTTATCACCACTTCAAAAAAGGTTGAAGTTAAGAAAAGTTTTATTGCGTTTAATCCAATACTGGACTCTACATCAGAAGGGATATATACATTTGTAATAGAAAATTTGAAAAAACTCAATTTAGAATTAAAACACATTAGGAGACAAGGTTATGATAATGGGACAATAATAAATGACGCTTCTAAGGTGTCAGGTGCTACAATAAACTTTTTTAATCTTTTGCAAGAGTTATATAATTTTTTTTCGTCATCCACAAAAAGGTGGTATGTTTTGTTTTATTTAATTAAGGTTTGCGAAAGTCTTCTAAAAGTGGCTGAAGATAACTCCTTTCACATTGATGCAAGACATAAAGCAAGTTCCCTCTTAACATGTGTACAAAATTTTCAATTTGTTTGTGGAATTATTATTTGGCATGACTTTTTATTTCATATCAATAATGTCAGCAAACAAATGCAAAGTGCTACAATTAATATTAAAGTAGCCAAACCTACCTAAAAAATTTAGTTGATCATTTCCAGCAATATAGACCTGACCAATCATTTCAAGATTCTTGTGCAAGCGAAAGAAGTAACATCCTTTCTCGAATGAACGAAGTGACAAGTGCATTAATTTTAGACACCTGTCAGGTGAGCGTAGCCAGTTCAGCTACTTGATTCAAATATTTCAAAGCATTCTCTGTTAGTTCTTGCAAAATCATCAAAATTCAATATATTCCCAAATTATTTCAGAACTATAAGAGATGGGTATAGTACATGCTGACACAATTCCATCTGAAATTTGACGCTTCATCTGATGGCGATATAAAAATTAGCACGTGCAATTCGAAAAAAATTGAGTTATTGCTGTTTGAAAAAGGCCAAATTGAAAAAAATACAAAACAACGCAATGAACATTTGACATGTGTAGATTGCTTTAAAAAATTCCTTGATCCTTCTTCTACCCACCCAAACAAAAATTGTGTCTGTAGTGCAAAAGATCTACGAGCTACAGTTTTTTTAAATGTTCCTAAAATATCGAGTTTATAACAAAAATAATTAACTCTGTCAAAAGGTTTGACAGATAAGTGCTGACAACTTGGGTATTTTATGCCTTGCTCAAATGTCGGTTCCAAATGTATAATAAAAAAGGTAGCTTGTCATTTGAAATAACAAAGTGATGACCCACTTCCGGTATAACCGGAAAAGGTACCACTTCCAAAATATTTCACTTCAATTGGAAATCGCTAGTTATGGCCGCGTATAAAATATTTCTGTTATTTGTTCCTAAAAAATGTGATTTTTAGTTTTAGGTTATTTTCTAGTATTTATAAACGTGTCAACGTGTCTGTATCCCATTAGTTAAGTAAATGTTTTAAAATGGGTGTGAACAAGAATTTATTTTGTTCTGTTTGTTTCAATTTGATATTTTAGTCTACAAATAAATATGACTTCTAAAGTTCAGTTTTTTGCTTAACTTCAAGCACCTACCTACCTATCTCCTACCTTAAAAAAAACATGATCCAAATGCCTTAAGGGGCGCCAAAATCCTTTTTTGCACACAAGCGCCAGTAGCCCTCACGGGGGCCCTAGTAAGTACTTTCGTATATTAGCACCAATAAATACTGAATACTAAAAGATATTAACTATGAATTTTGCGAAATTTCTGGGGTATGCTTCAATTGTTGATCAGTTTATTTTAGTAAATTTTCAGTCATTTTATAAAATTATTCTGATAAATTTCATAGTAAAATATAAAAAATTAAGATTGAATACAATTCAAATATATAATATAATATAATAATATAATATATCACATCCTATTTTTCAACCTTTCAAAAAGAGAAGGTAATTCTGGAACATCAAAACTATCATTTGTTTTTCTGTCATTTAAATGTTCCAAATCAGCCATGTCCTCATCACTACTCATATATTTTTGGTCAAAAGTTCTTTGGAACAAATCATTTTCCATCAGCGAATTCGTGAAAAAACTTGCACTATCTCTATTTTCTGCATGAAATTCTCTGTTGTTATCCTCCCAATTCTTCTAATTTGTCTTTGAAGCATTGAGGAATGTCTTCACCCATAATTCCATCCAAAATGTCTGAAAGATCAGACTCGTTTTCATCTTCAAAATTCGATATGTTCAACATACTATCCGAAAGATCCACTGAAGCAGTTTCACCTCTCTTCTTAATATAGGAGTCGAAGTAAATTCCGTATTTTTATTTTTAAAATTATTCACGATAGCTTTTTTCAAAAAGCTATCCAAAGTTTTCATATTTTTATTCTTGTTTTGTTTCTTCGATTACGTGGTTTCCTCCGAGTTGATCTTTTTAGATTTCTTTGATTTTTTAGCAGCTGGTTCACCCAATGAAATATTTTTTATACTATTGTTCAGTTCATCAATTTGATTCAATTTCTTGTTTTTCCTCCGTGTTGGCTTTTTAAGCTTGATTTTGGATATTCGAAAATCTTCAACCAGTTTCGGATATGCATTTTCGACGAGGTTCTGAGGTTCGATAGTAGAGCAAAACTTATCCATATCTTTTATTTCGAGAAGTTGACTGTCTGGAATGAGACCCTTGAAGAAATTATCTTTGTCCGACCAAACAATTTCATAACTTGGAACCCCTGAAATTGCAAAAAGACCTTAATATTTCACTTTATTAGTATTATTATTAATTTAGGATACTAATGGATTTAGCCGGTACTGTTTGATAGTTAACCCATATAATCCCAACGCGCCCCATTCAAGGTGAGCATTTTATCGAATACTAAGTACAATTTTTCCCGTGTGTGGTTGCTAGTCCTTCATCGGGCGCCTCCCCAGGTGGCGGATGGGGGAACGCCTCCTACATATAGGTGGTACCGAGGAAATGAAATACTCGGGGCGGGCCAAAACTAGCACCTGATGAAAGGTTTCATCAGTACCAAAGCATGGCGTAGGAAGATAAACTTCTCAAAACGTTGTGTAACTTGGACGCCAAAAGTACAGCTGAAACAGCCTTACCGGTTTACGCACTGCGGTGTAGAAAGTAAACTGAACTCCTACTACACTAATACTACTTCCAAATCATCCAAATTACTAGTATGAACAGAACCAAGGCTCTCAGTCCGGGGACACCCCTTAGGTGGGGAGAGGATGCTATGAATCCCCCCGTCAAACATAATCAAACACCAAATATATAAAATATATAACAAAATAACACGAATTGCCAGGTGGAATGTGCGCAGTTTATACATGACCGGAAAACTCGTCAACGTCGATGCAGAAATGAATTGACTACAAATCAAAATATTGGGCCTTAGCGAAGTCCGATGTCCCGGCTCAGGAAAACAAAATACCAAACATGGTGTCATATATTATTCTGGAGGTAATGATGCTGAACACCGTTATGGGGTGGCCATCATGATCACGTCCGAATCAGAAAAATCTGTTGTGGATTTCATCCCGTTAGGAGAGCGAGTCATGCTACTAAAGCTCAAAACCTCTCACCGTGTTCTGAATATCATACAGGCGTATGCACCAACCAATGATAAAACGGATGACATGGTTGAAAACTTTTATGCCGGTCTCGAAGAAGCCTTAAAATTAACAAAAAATGGCGAGATTACAATAATTCTTGGAGATTTTAATGCAAAGATCGGATCAGGAAATGACGATGGAGATTATGTCGGAGGATACGGTCTGGGAGAACGGAATGAAAGAGGCGATCGACTTGCGCAGTTTTGCTCAGAACAACGACTACGCATTGCCAACACTTTTTTCAAGCTCCATAAACGACGTTTATACAGTTGGCGTTCACCTGCTGACATATTGTAAGAAATCGAATAGATTACATTCTCGTAAGACACGAATATAAAAAGTTTATTAAATGAGTCAAAACATATCCTGGATCAGATATCAACAGCGTTGTGATGGACATTAAAATACGCCGCTTTATCAAATCTAAACTGGCACAACGGCAGAAATGTATTGATATAAGGAAACTCGAGAATCCTGCAGAAAGAACACAAATTAGTCAAAAACTTGAGAACAGGTTGAAAGAAGTTGAGAGATGATGACATGATGATTTAATCAGTTAATTACAAAAAACATTGGTATATATCATTATATACTGATATTGGTGTGGTCCTAATGACCCATTATTCATCTATAAACATACATAAAAGTTATGAACTCCATTTATTTTTTACATATATAGTGCACCTCGTCCTGAAACACTTAAGGGTTCGACTATATTTCACATTACGTGGTAAACCATTGTACATTCCCAGTCCATTAAAGAAAATCTGATTGTCCGCAAAACCTAGTGTTTGTCTGAGGCAAACGTAAATTCTGGCAATTGCTTGTACTATACTCATGGAAATCTTTATTAAATGTACAACGACCCACCAAATGTTTTGGCAGGACGTGATGCAACATTCTATAAATAAATACAAAAACACTTAAATAGACATTTTGTCTCACGGATAAAAGCTTCGAGTTTTCCAACATATAACGAATAGAAGTATAATTATCAGTCTAGAATATAGCGCATATCTTCATTTTGAATAACCTGAAGTCTAGCTATTTCCTTCTCTTTGAACATATAAATAATTGTAAGATAATACAGAAAATGTGGCAAAACAATGGTATTGTAAACCAAAGATTTGGTGAATTCACTCAAATATTTTCTAATTCTTCCCAGAAAACCTACCTTTTTGTAGATATAGTCAGCATGCTTTGTTAATTTTAAGTTGTTATCAATTACTATTCCTAAGTATTTGAACTCAGTAATATTTTCGATGGAATAATCACACTGTGCTAGTTCAAAATTGTAACACGCGGGAGTCATACCTTGTAAATCTATATCGGGTACGCTGAATCCAGTGGTAACCACCGTTTTTGAAAGTTAGCTCTTGTTTAGGAGATATTCGCCTTTGAAGTTAGCTGATTTTAGTAGGGTTCGTCGCTTATAACTTCAGTACATTATAGCTTGTAATTCCCAAACCGTTCAGAATATCGCTTTACTGTCTCTGGTGAAGTTTTAGCTATTGTCATAGCCCACAACTTTTCTGAATATACCAACATAGAATAATCTCATTCAAACACCGTTTTTTAACAAAATGTCCAAAAAACTCCATTTCTTTGCAACTTTTTCGTTAATTTTCGTCTAAATAATAGAGAAATCGAGGGAATTTCGCTTTAAAATCTCAAAATAAGAAAAGAAAACATATATCCTATAGTTAAATCAAAAAATTTGAATGCACAATCATGATTTTAACTCAAATTTTTATTCCAATTACAACAATTTTCAACAAGTAAACATATAAAGTCATGTTCATTCTTCTTCTTCTCCATCTTCATCTTGCTGTGAATTCCAGCAAATGTCTCCTCATAGAGAATCAAGTTTTTTTCCACTATACCAGTGCTCAAGCCTAGCCGTCACCTGATGAAACCGTTCACTATGCTCATCTGATTCACATGGTGATTGTTCGGCAAACTTGTCTGTATGGTAATGCATGACTTTTCAGAGACATTTTCACACCGATGTTACGGAAAGCAACGAGCATATTTTCAACGTGTATGCGCCAGTTTTCGTTACCATGAATTCCAAGTACATTTTCGATGACTCCTTTGACGCAATCCCAAGCAACGAGCTGCAAATTCGACAAACTGTTTTTAAATTGTTGGTCTCTCATCAAGAGTCGAATATCAGGTCCATTGAGTATGCCTGTAATAAAATAATTCGAAAACATATGTGTTAAATATTGAATAAGTTAGGTTGATTGGTACGTATATAGTTTCACACAAACCTTCTTTTATTTTCATTCCACTCAATCTTGGGAAAATTTGCTTCAACTCATTGAATGCATTGCCTTCAGGATCTAGGGCTTTGATGAAAATAGGGCCTTGATGAAATGCATATCAAGCTTGATATGCAGAGGTGGAAGCAACACTTTTTCGATTAGGACAAGTGGATATAATTTCGAAATGAATGATGAATCATTTCATTTTACCTCTTTTCCATCCACTCAATCTTATGACACAACCAGTACAAACGATTTTTGGAGCCTAGTTCACATCTTTGATTACAGTTTGGTTGAAATAATGTGTGTACGATTCAGCAATTTCTTCAGAAATTGGACGCTTGCTTGTCATTATAGTAAACTTTCCACAAATGTAGCAAAATTCGTTTGAATTGTGGAGGCCGTTACTTGATGTAGATCGATGATATAAATGAGATAAAAACACAAGGTTTAACTTTGATCTACACTTTATTTGAAAAAATTCGACGACGTTTCGCTGACACAGCAGCTTTATCAAGAATGAAAAATAGAATGAAGAGTATGGTATTATAAACAAATCGTAGAACAAGTTGAATGAATAACAGGAAAATCCACACCGAGCCATTGTACAGTTAGTATGGAAGGTAATAAAAACTAATTAAACAAGTTAAGTAGGGGTGAGTAATTCAAATCTACCTGTTCATTCAAAAGCTTGTCCGAATGTTTGTATCGATTTATTTCTAATGCTTCTAGGCGATCTAATTTTGAACTTTTTGATTTTATATGTAATATGTCAAAGTCTTTGACATGACTTCCGCGTGTTAGAATTTTGAAGTGTCATTTTCACGCACTGTGTCATTAATTTTAACACCATAACTTCTTTCAATCTGTTTTTTTTTGTATCATCATGATTTGAGTCTTTTCCAGGTTCAATTTGAGGTAGTTATCTTCAAGCCAAGTAAAGAGAATTTTTGATTCGTTGTTGATAGTTTGAGTTACATCGTCTATATTGTCGCTTATAAAATAGATGCATGTATCATCTGCAAACATCTGAACTTTGCATTTCTTACGAATCCTGACAATGTCGTCAATATAGGGTGTGAAAAGTACGGGGCCAGGTACAGACCCCTAGGCTACCCCAAATCCACTAAAATTTCCTCGAGATGTGGTCCTCATACTTGACCTTCTGTTTCCACCCTTCTAGGTAAGATCTGAACCGTTCCACAACGTTTCCCCTCAGACCCATTTTCTCCAATTTTTTGCAATGTAATCTTCTGTCCGTTGTTTCAAAGGCTCTTTTGAAGAAACACTACACCGACTAACAAATTCTCATCCAGTGCCATCTTCCACTCCATCAACACACTCTGCACAGCCGTCTCCCAGGAGTTGTTATTTCGAAAACCTGCTTGTTGTTGACTCAGAATTTATTTATATCAATGAAAGCTGTGAGCTGTTTTTTGACGACTAGTTCTAGAAGTATCTCATAAGGAGGCTGAAGATTGATTGGCCGATACTCTACCGCCGAAGTAGTACCTGGCTTCTTTTTAATCGGTACAATTGTTGATACAATTGTACCGATTAACACAATACCCTCTCTGAGGGACATATTCAATATTTTCAGAAACACGTCTCCCTTCCCTTCAATACACTTCTTCAGGATATATGTATTCACACCATCCGTGCTGATTTGTTAATCAGACATATGGTGTAAAGTTTCTTTAAGTTCTTCTTATATTACGGTTGTAAACTCTGTCTAGAGATTGTCTGCTTGTCTTACATTTTCTAAAACTCATTCTTCATTATTTTGTCCGAAAATAGTAGTATTAATTTCATCTATACTTCGTATAAAATATCGACTGAACGTATCCGCTATATCATTGTGTTTGGTGAGTAGACCCTCTACCGGAAATTGAATCCCTTCATCAAGTTCCTGACATCCATTATGTAATGATCTCTGAAGTTTTCCACATTTCAACTCATCGATCTTCCTTTTATAATAGTCTGCTTTCTGTTTTCAGATTATTTCCACAACTTCATTCTTTTTTTCTTTGAAATTTTTCCAGTCTTCTTCTTTTTTGTTATAACAGCCCTTCTATATAGACAATCTCTTTTCTTCATATTCAAGCTTATGTTTTCGCACCACCAAGCTTTGTTATTCTGATAAGGTTTGATTTCAAAAAAATTCTCATGTCCATGTTCATACAAGACCCTCAACATCCCCTCAACCCTATCCATCCTTCCAAAATTTAATGCCATGATATCATTTTTAAAATCGTGCTCGTTAAAATTTTTGAAGCATCTCAGCTTTCTCGTACGTATTTCTCTTTTGCCTTCATCTTTGATATTCAAAGATATAATCGAATGATCTGTAAACTTTGGTGTCAGATGTACGTTGTATTTCAAACTTGGATCATTAGTTACTATAAGATCAATCATTGAACTTCTTCAACTACCAAAATACTATTCGTTATTCTAGTGAAATGTTGGTTTATCTGATACAATGCTAATCTTTGAATGGCGCCCATTAATTTATGTACATAGTAACTGTTATAGACATGTCTATATTGAAATCTCCCAGAATTATGATCGAATCCTGTTTGAAGTCGTGATTATGAACCATAATTTCGAAATCCTCAATGAATGATACAGTGCAATGATTGAATATATTTTCATACCAATATTTACTACGATTCCTATAATCCAGTAATTTCTCTCCAGTACATTTTCTATGACTATTTTATATTTATAGCCCGATTTTATATAAATTATACAACCACCAGTATGTCTGCTTTCAGATAATCAATTCACACATCTATAGACAACGAATCGGATGAAGACATTGAGTCTTCATGGGAAGTTCTGAAGAAAGCGTTGATTACGACTCAGGAGACAGATATTGGATTTGCAAATAACATCAAAAACAGGAGTGGATGACCGATGAAATCCCCACACTATTGAATGTACGAAGAGAACAAAAATACAAAAATATAGATAAATATGACGAAATTAACAAGCTCATTCGTGCGAAATGCAGACAAGCCAAATAATCATGGCTGGAAATAGAAATACTCCAGAAGAAGCACAATCTCTTTAACTTACACAAGAATATCAAAGAGCTTACTGGCAGGCAGCAAAATATTAAGGGGCTCCAACAATGAAATTCTTATAGGAGTAGATGAGAAACTAAAAAGGTGGAAAGAATATACCGAAAATCTCTTTAGTGACATAAGACTAGACTCACCCCCGGATATAAACGAAATCAATGAAAGGACTCCTGAAATAAGAAAAGAAGAGGTCAAACATGCAATTAAACTGCAAAAGAACAGAAGAGCAGTTGGTCTTGATAATGTACATGCGCAAACCTTTATATTTGCAGCTGTCGAGGGGGGGTTCGTCTAGATCTCATTATTAATGTATTTAACCGAATGTACAGAGTCGAAAAAATACCCACAGACTGGCTGAGATCCACTTTTATCACTTTACCAAAGAAGAACAAGGCATCACAATGTGTGATCTTGCGGATCATTCATACCCGTATATACAAATAGTGTGAGTCCGTAATTGATCGTTCGTAATTTGGCTCTAGGAACGGAACAGGTACCCGAGAAGCTCTTTTCTCTTTGAATGTGTTAACTCAGAGATGAAGGTACATGAATGTCGATGTATTCGCATGCTTTATTGATTGAACTCTATTGGCGCCAAACAGCAACAGTCAAAATCGAAGGGTCCACATTAGAAGAAATGGCAATAAGAAGTGTGCGACAAGAATGTGTACTATCCCCACTGCTGTTTAATCTCTATTCTAAGACAATATTCGTCGAAGCTCTCGAAAATTCAACTGCAGGCATAAAGATCAATGGAATCAATATAAATAACCTTCGATGCGCAGATGATACTGTCGTGATAGCCAGCAGTGTAATAGAACTTCAATCCCTTATGGACCTTATTGTGGAGCATAGCGAGAACTTTATATGAATACATTCAAGACCAAACTACTAATATTCTCAAAATCACCAAGACCTGTTACTCTAGTGATCAACGAAGGGAACATTGCACGAGCGCCATCTATAAAATACTTGGGTATACTCGTCAACCAGCAATACGATACAAAGTTCGAAATTAGATCAAGAATTGCGCAAGCACGGAAACTCTGAATAACATGAGGACACTTCTGGAAAACCGAAACCTCAGGCTTGAACTCCGGATCAGATTACTTCGCTGCTACATCTTCCCTGTTCTTCTATACAGATGTCAGAGCCACAGAATAGACCCTAATAAGAAGGTCGAGTGACCGACCAAACCATTCAACACCCCCTCACGACCCCTCACCAATCTATCTAGTCCTCCCATAATAGATATAGATGGCACTAATTTAACCACGTCAAGCGTCAAACTCTATCGATCAAACTTCAATCGCCGATAAATGAATTGGCAAATGTCTGTCAGTGTCAAAGTTTTCAGTTTCCCGCTAAACCCTTTTATTTTTGCGGTTTGTGCTTCCAAAATCATTTACTTTTCAGGTGTTTCTGTTGCTGGTGTCTAGGACTCAAGTTTAGAAATTCTCGTGTATTTTTAGATAGCATGGTGTAGGAAACGCAAACCCTACTTGCCACCAGTTTATTGCTGCTTTAAAAACATAAATGGCTTAACGTCACCCATAATTAATGGAAATCGTAAAAGAAATGAATGTGAGAATTTGAATGTTTTGTCATTTTTTTGCAGACTAACTCACAGAACATACTCACTGATTCTGAGGATTCAGATTCATGAAGAATATAATGAGATTTTTGGAAATGTACCAACTCCTATAACTGACAATTACTCTACCTATTATTGGCAGGATACCTTTCGCCACAAATTACAGTCCCAGTATGTCAAGTATGTAACGAAGAACTTTTTTGCGAAGTGCCCCAACAACAGCGCACCTTTATTACATTCAAGGAATTATGTGATAATAACTTATTGTATCCTTCAGTAAAAGTTTTTCAATTCTTAGAAGACATTCACAATGAACTCACTTGTTCCTGAATTATCAGGAGCATCAGGAAAATCTTGCTTTGAGATTCAAAGATATTTACGAATCTCATTTTTCTCAATTCGATTTTTGTCAATTACATTCGGCGAAAGATGAAATTTTTAAAAGGGCTACTTAGTCTTCTAATTTTTAAATTCATTAAGGATAAAAAGAAGGAAACTGTTACTTCTGGGACTGAAAGCAAATCCAAAAGTTTCAGAAACAAGTAGAACAGCAACCTTTGACGGGTTCAATTATAGGTGTTTATTGTGATTTTAAAGAGCGGGTTATCTACACCCTACTATGTGCGTGTTATTTATTTACCATCGATCCTATACAGTCGGGGGTACTATACATGTTGTTTCGTCTGGGCTTTTATATCCTTTTATAATGTACAAACATGTTTTCTACTCTGTGATATTGTTTATTTTCCTGCATGCACCTTTTACACTCATGGGGAAAGAAATTGATCTGTGACCAAATAATTGAATTTTTTGGGTCCTTTACACCCTACATTCCCTTTGTTATCTATAATTCATGTTTATTTTGTGATATACACATTGTTATTATTCATTCAATTTCCTGACTTTATATTGTTTTTTTTATATATTTGGTTTGTA
Source organism: Cryptolaemus montrouzieri (assembly GCA_013387265.2). Taxonomy (NCBI): domain Eukaryota; kingdom Metazoa; phylum Arthropoda; class Insecta; order Coleoptera; family Coccinellidae; genus Cryptolaemus; species Cryptolaemus montrouzieri. Next base: position 39,633,240 of record JABFTP020000124.1, on the reverse strand, counting down.
TTTCTACTATGAACCTATCAATTGAACCCATCAGGAATATTAATGCAACCATAGTTTCCAAGATTAGTAATGAAATTGCCTATTTTTACCATATTCAACAATTTTGAGTGATCTCAAATTCATTTAAATAAAAACTTCTTGAGACAGTTATTACTGCGTTTTTTTCTTTTTTCAGAAGCAGTATGGGGTAAGTGCCATGAAGATGGCGGTGAAAACAGTTTCTGTTTATTTTGAATATTAGAATGTACCTGTTTTCTGTGATATGTGATTTATATTTTTGATTTACATGTGTTAAGAATTTATTTAATTTTTGGAAATGTTTTCTGTATATATGGTTCAAGAGACTTTTGTTATTTTAAAATAAAAGTATTACTATGAGAAAATACTCATTATTTTCTCAATTTTTGAACAGTCTAATTGAGGCAGAAATACTCTGCATCGATTCGACCAGTTCATACACCCCATTTCAGTCAAGTTAAATTCGATCGTGGGAAATCTAGAATTCAAATAAGGCGCCTTCGGTTTAGTTTTCCATAATGGCACGCGTAGCGCTAGTTTCTATGCAGAAACGGTCATATTGTTTCCTATGTGGAAGCACTGAGTTTTTATTTCTCATTAGGATCTGTTCAGTGGTCAGAGCTGGACTATTGATGCAACCACATAAAAGAGAATCGATGCGTTCGAAATGTACGCCTACAGGCTAATATCTTGGACGGCACATAAGACAAACATAGAGGTTATGCAGCAAATGCGTAAACATAAAGAATTCCTCACGACAATTAAGGAGAGAAAGCTGCAGTACCTAGGACATATTATGAGAGGCGAACGATATGAGATTCTCTGCCTGATAATAGAAGGAAAGATCGAAGGAAAATGGTCAGTAGGACGTAGACAAAATTCATTGCTGACAGACGCAGATGGTTCGGACAGACATAGAGATTTTCAGAGCTGCGGTTTCCCGCACAACAATAACCATTTGGATCGCCAACCTTCGTAGGGAGATGGCGTTCTAAGAATAAGAAGTAAAATTTGACAGATGACATTGAGGTTATATATTTTTTTATGCTTTGACGTATTGATCTATTTCCCGCGCATAAGTTGAAAGTTTCTATAGCTGTAAATAAACTGCAAAAAAAATCAAATATTCAAATTATCAATTATGATATATGTTGTATTTTTTTCAATGATTTTTTGTCTTTTGTAGCGACCATTTAACCCTGTGGTGGTCGCGTACCTAAATGAGACAATAGTAGTAGCGCGGATTACATACATAGTCCATTTTTAAACTGAATTTAATCGAAAATTAGAGATAATTTCTTCATTTTTCTTATGAAAATTCAATCCGTACAGTATTCTCAACAAGATACAATTAACAAAACGTAGTCACATTCTCTATGGCATAATTAATGAACAAAATGAATATCTTCTCGAAATTGGCACAAAAATCACAGGTTTCTCTCATAATTGAGATCATAATAAATTTACTTATTAAAATTTGATTGTTCATAACATTTCCTCCACAGGAAAAACGATCGAATGATCTCCACAAATGAACTTTTTGCAGCTGTGCATTACTTTCGAGTATTTTTATTACGCGCTCTTCCAAAATCATGACAACGGCGCACTACGTAACTTGTCGTTTCCTCCGAGGTTGGTGGGTGTCTTTCTGCCTCCGTAATACCTAGAAAGTCGCTTTATACAAGCGAGAGCCAGAAAGCTACGACGGCAAACACTTTCATAGTTTTTGTTTGCTGTGTAAATGCATAATGCATTGAGTGTACTCGAATTTAGCAAGTCAAAGAACACTGTTAGAGGCCATCTTCTAGAGTTTCTGGAGACGCTATACTGGGTATAACAGTGGCGTGGTGCTCTGTAGCTCGTACACTCGTTAAGATTTCATTTTTGTTGGAACGGTATTGTATTTAGAAAGTAAGAATCTACTTCAGCAATTTATTTTGAAGTAAACAGGGTGTCCCAATTTTCTATAAAAAAATCTTGGGAGGTTTTTTCAGATTGGAAGACCACTTTTATCTTGAAGATTCAAGAGCGTCCTAAACTCTGCTATAATGTCTTTAAGTAATAAGTTTTCTTGGTGAGTTGTTGCGTCACAATATTTTTTTCCGTAAAAATTCATAAAAATAGGCTCTCACATCATCGCATGCTCCTTCGGCCAGAGAGGATGAATACTTTTTTCCTTTCGTTTGCTTATTGCCCAAGGATAGCTTTATTGATGAATTGAAATAGATTATCCTCATTTTATACAGGAGTGACTCACAAAAATTATTGAATATTATAATTTAAAAAATATCATATGTTGATTTTTTCAAATGGAACATCCTGTATTTTTTATTTATGTCAACGAATAAAATATTTTGTCATATTTTTGTAACCTTATCTTTGTCTTCGACCATTTTCGAAGTAAAAAATAAACTAAAATAATAAAATCAGAGGTTGCGAAAGAAGAGTTTATTAGTACATATCATTATACTTTATCAGAGAAATGGAGATATTTTAAGGTAGTCGTGTATGAAATACATAATAGATTGGTTTTTGGTGAGATGATCTACAAGGTGTTGAACTATTTCAATGAGTGTTCGAAATGTTGCCAGTTTCTTTGTAGACACAACTCAATCCTTCTGAGGAAAAACCGTTGAACTCTTGACAACATTTGCTAGGTCCGCAGACCTAGTTGACCATCTAACAGGACCACCACGTCCTATCCATTTGTTTGGAAATACATGATTCAAATGCTCCCTAACCTGAAGTGAATCATGTGCCCATGCTCCATCCTGTTGAAACCACAAATCTTGTCTTATATGCTCTGGTAACCAACGATGCTGGTGATCTATTTGTCTCATGAGGTGTGGATTTTCCGTGGCGTAATAATGAAAGTTGTGCCTGTTAACAAGTCCATTCTTGTGGAAAGTTGCCTCGTCCGAGAAAAAAACTCTGCTAAACATATTTCGTTTTTCCGCTACTTTGTCACTTGACCAATTGCAAAAATTGATTCGATTTTCATAGTCTTGATTGTTCAGTTCCTGGTGCAGCTGTACATGATATGCATGAAATTTATTCACTTTCAAGATTCTCTGGACGGAAGTTTGACTTATATCTGTTAACTGAGAAATCTCTCTTTAGCTTTTATGTGGGTCCTCTGTCACTGTCAACAAAACTGTTAACTGATTGTCTTCAGCTGTAGCAGTTTTTGGTTTTTCATGTCTTTTGTAAGCGATATTACCCGTTTCGATAAATCTAATTAGAAGTTTTTCAAAGCATCTTGCATCAGGATGCCTCTTATCAGGAAACCTTTGTGCATAAACTTTACTTGCCAACAAAGAATTTCTATCACACTCACCCAGAATAAAAATCATATCAACCATTTCTTCTTTGGAGAACTTCATGGCAGTCAATTGAGAAAATTGGGTTCAAACCTAACTTTAACAATATTTAATAAAGAAACACTGATAAGTTCACCATGTAAAATAAATATGATATGGCCGGACACCTGACAGAAGGCACAAATAAAAAAATTTCAACACACATCGATTTACGATTCAATAATCTAGATTGTATCATTCGTTGAAAGAATTATCTTGTTTAGGTTTTATTTTTTACTACGTGCATCATTACAGAAAAAAAACTTCTGTGCGAATAATGATGCATGTTGATGAGAGTGATACGGTTTGTAGAATGAATAAAATGATTGAAGATTAAGATAAGGTTACTTCTGCAAAAATATAGCACAATATTTTATGAGTTGACGTGAATAATAAAATACAGGGTCTATGTGAAAAAATCAAGATATGATATTTTTAAAATTACAATATTCAATATTTTTTTGAGTCACTCCTGTATAAAATGAGGAATATCTATTTCAATTCATCAATAAAGCTATCCTTGGGCAATAAGAAAACGAAAGGAAAAAAGTATTCATCCTCCCTGACCGAAGGAGCATGCGATGTGTGAGAGCCTATTTTTATGAATTATTACGGAAAAAAATATTGTGACGAAACTCACCAAAAAAACTTATTACTCAAAGACATTATAGCAGAGTTTAGGCCGCTCCTGAATCTTAAACAGAAAAGTGGTCTTCCAGTCTGAAGAAACAATCCAAAATTTTTTTATACAAAATTGGAACAACCTGTTTACTGCAAAATAAATTGCTGAAGTAGATTCTTACTTTCTAAATACAATTCCGTTCGAACAAAAATGAAATCTTCAAGAGTGTACGAGCTACAGAGCACTGCCCATTGGTGAATCACCTAGTATAAAGAACACATTTTACCAGATCAACTCCATTTTTTGTTCTATTATAATAATTAATAATTTCTGGCTTTCGACTATATCCAGTAGAGGCATCAACTAGGGCATGATTGACATGAGTATAGCAACTTTATTGGGTTTCGGCATATACTACACCATTGTTCATGGTGGGTGCCACCCAAATTTTGACGAACCTAAGGAATTTCCTCTTGCAAGTCGAAATTCTCGTACCCAAACATTGCCGACAGTTGAAGCACGATTTGCCTTAGATTCGGAGATTTTTCATCCGATATAAAACAGCAGAAATTTGTATCAGATGATGTAGCTTTGAGATGTATATCTGCTATAATCTGCACCAACTCATTCTCAACAGAACATGAGTTATATTAAACTGACTTGCTATTTAAGTAGTTAATTCCCCAATGTTTTTACATGAAAAAGGATAACTCATAAATGGTGCTATTTTTACCAATTTACTGCAATCATAAAAACGTACTTCGAATGTCCCAAAATATTTGATTATTCAGCCTCATACGTATCGTAATTTATAACTGAGGAATCCTTGCTTTAAAAGATGGAAAATGTTTCAGTTGATCTATCATATGTTGCAATTTACTTTGAATGCGTTTTCCTATATCTTGAAGTTCCAAGTTAATGAGGTTTAAGTGCATTGCGATTACAGTAAAAAATGCCAAATCAATCAGCCATCTTTCGTTTTTCAACATCTGAGTGTCATCACCTCTTTCGTTTAGAAAAACTGTTATTTCTGGCAAAAATTCTTGAAACCTTTCTAGGAATTTTCCGCGACCCAACCACCTGACGTCCGTGTGAAGAACTAAATCAGTGTGTTCAGTTGACTCCCTATCTTTCAACTGCAACTCAAAGAGCCGCCGTTGCAAGCTACATGCACGGATGGAATTCACAATTTTTGTTGCAATGCCCATAATTTCCTCAGTGTTTAAAAATTTTGAACACAAAACTTGTTAATGTATAATGCTATGGAATGAAAAAAATGATGGGATATCTTCATTAGCTCGACACAATGCCACAAAACCATTTTTGTTTCCAGTCATTGCTGGTGCTCCATCGGTTGTAATGCACACTAATTTATATATTGGTAGCTTGTAGGTTTTTACAAAATTGAAGAAAACGTCAAATATTTCTTCGCCAAGGGTCTACCCCTTCAGATGAATGATTGTCAAAAATTCTTCCTTATCCAACATGTCATTGAATACCATCCAAATAAAAATACACAGCTGGGCAGTGTCTGTCATATCGGTGGATTTGTCGAACTCTAAAGAAAAGTATGTACATTTCATGATATCATGTTTTAGTTTATATGCCATGTCCTGACTCAAGACTTCAATACGCCTTGTGATGTCGTACGAGATAACTGAAGTTCTCTAATAGCAGACATGATTTCTGTTTTATTTTTGAAATCTCCAAATAAAGTCTTACCCGCTTCAATAAATGCTTCCTTCACAACCGATCCATCTTCGAATGATTTCTTGTGTTTCGCCAATATATGAGATATTTCAAATGATGCGATCGTAACAGCTTTTGATTGTTTTGCTGGTCTTATGATCATGGTTTTTTCATTTTTCAAACAAAATATCAAATCACGTACCTATCGTTTTCTTAATTCAGTCTGTGGCGGAAAATCCTTTTCATAGTTTTTATGAACCGTTTTATGATGCCTCTCTAAGTTACCAGGTTTGAGTATTGCAACTGACGCACGACAATAAGACAAATGCACTTATCCTTCATCATAAAAAAGAAAAATTCTTCCTCCCAATCTTCGCTGTACTCATTTTGTACTATTTAATAATAAACTTTGTATCGACGTGAATATACCTTCAATCGCGATCGACCGTTTGAGCACCCCTGGTGTAGATTATTTAATGAAAAGATCATTGGATCAACTTTTATGAAGATACTCTGATAATAAGAAGGTCGTTTTGTAAATATTCACTCACCTTTCAACGTTCTTATTCTCTTTATACATTCTGGACACAAGAAACCCCGCAATTTCTGGGTCTGTTCTAATACATCTAGGCTGCTATGATTTAGTAACTGCCATCTCGTCAGAATTGGTGAAAATTTTTCAAACGAATATACTTCTTCCCAGCCAAGATGTTTTGTGGTGAATTTCTGAAAATAAAATGGGTTGTGTTTAATAGAGAATGGAAGAAGTTTATACGAGGCGACTTAACGGAACAGGGGTGTCCTATTTTTGATGTTTTAGTACAGGGGTGCTCAAACGGTCGATCGCTAGTGCTTTTTGAGTAGATCTCGAGATGACAAAAATTTTTAATAAGTAGGTAACTAATCTACAAAAATTTACTACGAATAAAATAACACTCTACTAGCATTTAAAGGCGGCTTTATCAAAGGAACGCGCTGTACTTGTCAAAGAAAATCCGCGTTTTTATTCTTGCCACTTTTCTAGAAATTTCGGGCAGCGCGTTTGACGTGAACATTCGAGATTTTCGTTCACGCCGATATAAATGTTGCGCCTGCAGGAATTGGAACCATTCTGAATTGTAACTTGAAGGCAATACTACGTCGATACAAAGTTTATTATTGAACAGAACAAAATTAGTGCAGCGAAGAAATCTAAAACGTATCATTTTAATAACGATTGGGAGGAAGGATTTTTCTTTTGTATGGTGAAGGATAAGTGCATTTCTCTTATTGACGTGAGTCAATTGCAATACCTAAGCGTGGTAACTTAGAGAGGCATCATAAAACGGTTCATAAAAACTATGAAAAGGATTTTCCGCCACAGACTGAATTAAGAAAACGATAGGTACGTGATTTGATATTTTGTTTGAAAAATGAAAAAAACATGATCACAAGACCAGCAAAACAATCAAAAGCAAAAGTCAGGTGATTGAGTCGCGGGAAAGTCATAGAAAGGTTTCAAGAACTATTGCCCGAAATAACAGCTTTTCTAGACGAAAGAGGTGATGACACTCAGATGTTGAAAAACGAAAAATGGCTGACTGATTTGGAATTTTTGACTGACATCACAATGCACTCAAACACCATTAACTTGGAGCTTGAAGGTAAAGGAAAATTTATTATTGAGATGATCGTAAGTAGTCTAAAAATATTGAGGTAGATCGCCAGCAATTTAAGTTTGAGCATTCCTGATCTAAAGAGTACGGTTTATCAGAAATAGACCGGCTGGTAACATGTGACTCATTTTGTATAATGTAAATATTTTTTATACTACTCACCACAAAATTGACCAAATCTGGCTGCGTCCGTTTCAAATTAATACTGGAGACTTCATCCTTACAAGTTAAATATTCCGTAATTGATTCTTCATTGGGAAAATTAGGATCTTGCAGGGCCTTTGAACGAACACTAATTTCATTTTTGATATACAGTCTTTCCTCTTTATATTTTGAGAAATCGCATCCAGAGGAAGTTCCACAAGTCTTGCAACCTATAAAAACACACTGCTAAAACATTACTGAAGAGTAATGAGTTAAAAATTATGTTACCTGTCTTATTATGAGACTGGACTCTTCCGGAATGACCGCAAGATGTACGAATATTTTTATCACCTAATTTTCTCTCGAATTCTTCGAAAATCGACGGTTGATTTCTCCATTGTCTCATTCTATCCAATATCTCTTCGTCCGAATATTTTTCAAAAAGTTCCAAGAAACAATCTTTCCCAACACCTTGTACTCCTTCCGAATAGTCACTGCCACACAATAAAGCTAAGGCTATGATTTTATTGCGACCGAAACCTGAAAATATTGGCATTGAATAATTAATCTTTTTTTCATTATTGTACAGGGTAGACAAATTTCGATGTTTTAGTTCGGGCAACTATGTTAGGTTAAAGAAGTGAAATGGGTCTATAACTGTTTAATATGCTTGTAGAATCTTTTTTTTTGAACGAGGCGAATCCATGCTTCCTTTAATTTTTCTTGAACATTTTGATATTGGTGTATAAATCAGGGAGATGCTGATTTTCTCCTTGCAATCTCAAATTTAGTTCGCTCATATGATTTATGAAATCAACATAGAATGCTAATCTCCACAGCCATTCACTGTTTCCTAAATCGGCACAAGGCCGATGCTTCTCATTCAAAAAAATTTCGATCTCTGCTCGAAGTTCAAAAAAACGCTTAAGGACTTGCCGTATGATACGGCAAGTCATTTTCTCCAATCTCTTCAATAAACTCGCGGAATTATCGGTGATTCGGTCCTGTGGATCTGATGAAGTTAACAACTGATATGAATGGTTTTAGAACTTCAGACAAATCCAAACATTTTCCACACAAGAACTGTTGATGAATGATAAAATGTAAGACTAATAGTTTTGAACCACCATCATTTTCTACAGCCTTTGACACAAGTGCGACCACTCCTTTATTTTTTCCACACATAATTTTGCCTCTATCGGTGGTGATACATTTAAAGTTTTTCCATCGAAGGTTCTTTTTATTGATGGCATTTTCAACTCATTTAAAAATATCTGCCCCAGTTGTAGTGCCGTGAATATTATCAATATCAAGCAGTTCTTCATATATGTCATAGCTTTTATCTACTGCACGAATAAAAATCAACACCTGAACAGTATCTGACACATCCGTTGACTCATCCAAGGCTAGAGAAAACCACTCAAGATGTCCATTTTTGTCAGACAGTTGAGATGATATATTTTCTGCAATGTCTTGCACCCTTTGAGTCACGGTGTTTGCTGAGAATAAATTTACCTTTTCGGGGCATATTTCTTCCGCTACTGCAATCAAGCAGTCTTCTATCATTTCTCCATCGGAGAATGGTTTTCCACTATTTGCAATTTCAAGGGCCACACGAAAGCTATCGCGAATTGCAGACACTTGCTCAGCATTTGCTTTGGTAAACAAAGATTGCTGCGATTTCAATCCGCGGTTCAAAGTTTCAAATTTTTCCGTCCGCAAACTTCTTGTTTATTTAGAGTATTTTTGAAGATGTTTCGATTCATAGTGACGTTTAATGTTATATTCTTTGAGAACAGCTATGGTTTAATTACAAATTAGACATAGCGCCTTATTATTGCACTCAATCACAAAATACTGGAAGTTCCATTTATCTTGCAACGTTTGGCATTCACTGTCTATTTATCGCTTCTTTTCCATAATAATAAATCGAACATAAAACAAGTCTAACCAAAATACTATTACTTATGCATGGGTGTTACTTTATTTCACAATAGGCAGTTTCGCTTCCTTCGCCTTTCCAACGCAAACTGACTCGCAATGGCACCGCTAGCCTTTTTATACCTTTGCAATTACTACCATGTAGAAGTGATCTAAAAAACTAGTCAGAACCAGAACTTCTCGTACCAATGCGGAAATTCTTAAATATGCCACCTGTTAGTAGCCGAACTAGATAGTACCTCCATCACATATCTGCATAGTATTACTACTCACCACTAGATGTCCCTACTCGTCACAATATACTGAATACACAATCAATAGTAATTGAAATGCAAAACGCCTATGTTTGCTTAGGTGGGCAGAAAAATTAAAATTGTTTTGGCCCTTGTAATGTACCGAAAAAAATATTATGGCCCTAATGCTTCAAAGTTTGGAGACCCCTGCATTAGACGAACCTTCAAAATCATATTGGATAATATGGAATGTGATCCTGATATGAATGTTATGGAATGATGGAAGAAATTTGACTCAACAAAATGCATCTCAACATGTTCGATGCTGATAATGTAAACAACCCCGGTTCTTTCACTGGTGGAAGTCTGTGATATTTGAAATTTTTAGTGACTTAATAAAAGAAAATAATGAAGTTGCCTTTCTTGGTGTCAGGCTGGATACTAGACTTGACTGGTCTCAACATATCGAATACATATCAAACTCTATCAGTAGATATTATTACGCTTTTAGAATCCTTTCCATCTTGGTGGATTTAGAGACAGTTTTCTTGACGTATTAGGCGCTTGTGGAATCAAGGCTGAGGTACGGCTTGATTTTTTGGGGAAATGCACAGGAAGCAGAAAGGGTTTTCATCTTTCAAAAGAAGTGTTTAAGATCTATTTTGAATCTTAAAGATCGCGATAGCTGGCGAGTCTTTATATTTAGGAGTGTGTCCATTTTGTAAAACAAAACCTAATGACAATATCTATGACATAAATCCAGGCTGAAAACTTATAAACACAATTTTACTCACCTTCAAAAAAATGCACATTTCTCATCTATAAGTGTTTCAACAAAATTCCAGCTAATATTCGACAACTTTCTTTGAGAATCTTCAAATTTAAAATAAAGCAGTTTTTATTGGGGAAAGCCTACTATGGAGTGCAGGAGTTTCTGATGGATAACATTGATATATTGTGGTGCTGCATGTATTTCCTTTGAAATTGTATTGTATTGTATTGCATGTGTATGTCACCTATATGTCAAATTTGTTGTCCATATTTCTGTGTTGTGCTGTACATACTCGTACTCTTTTAGACATGTTCATCACCCGTATGAGCTATTATACTGAACGAATAAAAATATTATATATTATATTGAAAAATTTCGATGAGCTTAGTTTTCAGTTGGACCTAATAGATACAGCATGGGATGGAGACACCACAGATACAAATATAATGGCAGAAAACGTAGAAAAATCTATACTGGAAGTATTGAACAAGCATGCTCCTTCAAAATTACGTATAATACAAAATAAATGGAGTGATAATAAGTGGTGGACTAAGGAAATCGAGGAGAGTATGCGTCTGAGGGATAGAATGTATAGAAAAGCTATAGCAACACGATCCATGTAGGAGTGGAACACATTTAAATGCCAAAGGAACAAATAGTTGAAACTGATCAGGGTTCGGTAAGAAAATTACTACATGAAAAAAAATCAATGAAAACACTAGAATTCTATAGAAATGTGGAAAACCATACAAGAATTAGTCGGTCGTCACAAAGATACACAAAAAAAGGAAATTGTTTCAATGGAATCCCGGTTAGGGAGGATATTGCAATAGCTAATGAGTTCAATAAATATTTCATAGATAGTATAAATGATATTGTTCCTACGACCACTCCTGATAAAATTGAGAAAATATTGGACATGATCCCGCAAGTTGAATGCAAATTGGAGGAGTTTAGGTTGACAAGTTTTGCTGATTTCAAATATATAATTGGGAAAGTGAAAAGTAAAAAAAGCAGTGTGGATGGTATAAATAGCAAATACTGAAATTAGCATTCATTGTCATAGATAACAGATTTTTAGAGCTTATAAACAGCAGCTTGGAAACCGGAACATTTCCAGAAGCGTGGATATTTTCAACGATTGTCCCCATTGGAAAAAACCCAATACAAATAGATGCGAAGAATTCAGAGCTATCAATATGGTGCCCGTTCTCGAGAAGTTTTTGGAAATGGTAGTAAACGAACAGATAGTTGATTACATTGAGAAAAACAAACTACTCACCAGATATCAGTCTGGATTTAGAAGAAATAATTCTTGTGAGAGTGTGTTGCAGTCAGTTCTTTTTGAGTGGAAAAGTGCCTTAGAAAGTAGGAAAATCATTGGAGTCGTATTTTTGGATTTTAGAAGGGCTTTCGAAACAATATGTCGCTTGTTGCTCATAGGGAAATTGAAAAAACATGGCTTTGGCAAGACTGTAATAAAGTGGATGGAAGAATACCTGAGTGATCGTTCACAGGCTACTAGATTTGGAGAGAAAATATCAGCTTCTTTAGCGTCGGAATTTGGAGTTCATCATGGGACTGTGTTGGGGCCGGACTTTTTTTTGCTGTATATCAATAATCTTGTTCGGTGTGTTAGAGAGTGTGGTGTACAGTTTTTTGCCGACGACACATTGCTCTTCTGTGTTGGAGATGATTCATAAAGGGGTCGTTGATGTTTTGAATAGGGAACTTTCAGTGATTGGTGAGTGGTTGGATTGTAACAGCATAACTATTAATATTAAGAAAACGAAATTTATGATTATCAAAAATAGGTATAGTTCAATTGACACAGATAACCACACAGGAATTTATATTGAAGGAGAACGAATAGCGCAAATTGAAGAATGTAAATATTTGGGAGTAGTTATAGATGAAAATCTGAACTTTTCTGGTCATGCTACATATGTAGCAGCTAAAATATCGAAGAAAATTTATCTTGTCAATAGAATTGGAAAATGCCTATCTGTATGGTCGAAAAAATTTATCTATAAGACTATAATAGTGAATAACAAATATAAACTTTTTGTAGGCCATCAACAGTGTCAAGAATTTGATTATTTCAACCTAATACCTTGTACTAAATGTGGAGCTTTCCGACATAATAAAAAAAAATGCAGGAACAATATCACCTGCCTCACATGTAGTAATAATCACCTCACTGAACAATGTCATAATAGAGAAAATATTCAATATCCCAATTGTACGTATGGTAATAACAAGTTTGAGACTACATATAACACAATACATCTGATAATGGATACTGAAAAATGTGCTATATTGAAGTTGAAGCTTGATAAACTCATAACATCAAAGGACTATCCTTGTAAACCAATAATACCTAAACACATTGATGATGATTTGTATAAAACAATATCTGGTTCATCATTGCCTCCCATGGAACATGGAAAAACAGAAATCCCTAAACGACAACATAGTGAAAACAATGCAAGATCCAAAGTTTCTAAGTGAGATGGCAGGTAATCATGCTTTCGACTATTTGGACAATTTGCTGGAGGATCTTTTTCAGACGGAAAGATTATATTGAGATGTGCGATGATCAATGATCAATAACGAAGATATCATTTTTTATTTAAATATAAGAAGCCTTAATGCGAATTACTTAAAATTGTTAACTTTTCTTGATAGTTTAAAGGTTAGACTTATTTATATCGCTTGTGCAGCATCCTGGAATTCTGAACATTATAGATATTTCCATATTCATGGTTATAGAATGTATACTACATTCTACAATAGTAGACTAAACATAGCGGTTGGTGTTGTTGCTTACGTTCGCGCTGATATACAGGAGGATACCGAGTTTGTGAGGAGTGGAAATCTTAGCATAATTAACACTTGTATTATTACGAATGACGGATAGAATCTCGAGATCTCTTCATTTTATAGATCTCATGACTTGGGTAAGTTTGATTTTATTGAGGACTTTAAATCTTATCTCGTGAAGAAAAAATTTACTAAGAAACATTATATTGTTGGTGATTTCAACATAGATCTACTCACTAACGATGTGAATAGTCAAGAACTATTGTGTGCTTGTTTGGAGCGTGATTATAGGCAAGGTTTTCGGGAAGTTACTAGACCAGCCAAACATAGCTATCAATACATCAATTGGGCAGATAAGATATTGTGTAAATAGGGCAAGTTTCGTTAAAAGAAATCTAGAAGATCGAACGAAAAATGGATCACTGCTGGTATTATAAAGTCATGTGAAACTAAGGAAACTCTATATAATATGTGGGCAGCAAACAAGGGCTCTTTTGAAAAATCAATACAAAAATTATCTTAAGGTATTGAACAAAGTAATTTTTGAAGTAAAAATTCATTTTGATAAAAGAGCCATTGAGTCTAATATCACTTATCCTAGAAAGTTATGGCAAATAATAAACAACAGAATTAATAGAAAACCAGGCAACAGTACTGATGTAAAAATTTTTAACTGATGAAAATAGAACTAAGATTACAGATAATTTTGAGATATCAAATGAAATGAACAATTATTTTAAAGAGGTTGGGGCAAAGTTAGGTGATTCGATTATACAGCCATCCGGAAGACATATTCAAGTGCCAAGCATGGTTTGTGTAGATATGATTGATACAAAAACACTGAAAAAATTAGCAGAGTTTATAGTTGATCCGTTAACCCATATTTTTAATATGTGTATAGGAAGGGCAGTTTGGCCAGAAGTACTCAAAAGTGCTGATATAATACCAATTCATAAATCAGGCAGCAAGAGCAGCGTCAGTAATTATAGGCCAATCTCTTTAATTTCAAATATTGCTAAGATCCTTGAGAAAATTGTTTATGATCGAATTTATAATTTTGTAGAAACTCACGGCATAATTTCAAAAAACTAATTCGGATTAGTTAAGCGAAGGGTACCAAAGATGCGTTACATTTCATTACAAGTATATTATATAAAAAACTTGATCAGAGTAAACCTGTCATAATAGCTTTCTTAGATTTGGCCAAAGCTTTTGATTTAGTTGATCACAAATTTCTGCTGGACAAATTATATTTTCTGGGACTAAAGGGAAAGGTGCTTGACTTGTTGAAAAGTTATTTTAATGGTAGAGACCAAAAAGTGAGAATAAATGGTACTGAAAGTAATAGTGAATTTGTTAAGATGGGTGTGCCTCAAGGTACGATATTCGGACCGCTTTTGTTCGTTATTTACGTAAACGATCTGTTAACTTCTCAATCCGACGAATCAATAATATCCTATGCTGATGATACAGCTATTATATCAGCTGAAAGCACAAGGTCAGAAAAACAAAACAATTTTAATGAATAACTTGAAAAAGTCGCCATTTGGTCAAAACTCAATAAATTGTCATTGAATGTTGAGAAGTCTGTATTTATATCTTTTGGAAACTATTGTGAGGGTGTCCCGAGGGAGGTAGATATAAAAATTGAGTAGGTCTTTGAGAAGAGTTGAACACTGTAAATATTACTTATTTATTACTTAAAAATGGAATAAACATATTGAATACATCGTCAACAAAACGAAATACTTGGTTTTCGTTTTTCACAGGCTTACTCGATTTATGTCCACTGCAACGTTAAAATTGTTTTATCCTGCTTTTTTCAATAGTATTATCACATATGGTAGTATTGCTTGGGGAGGTGTGTACAGCAATTGTCTGTCTTTGTTGGAGTAACTATAGCATAAATGATTGAAAGTAATTAAAAAATCAGTTGTTTCTCCTGAAAATATACTGAACATTAGAGAGATTTTTGCGTATGAGTCACTTCGATACCATTATGAAACATTCAAACAAAAATACCTCACTGGCAAAAGAACCATAAATAGGAATTTAATCCTACCTAAAATAAACAAGATAATACGATTCAGGGATAGTTATATCAAGGCTCTTAAACTATTTAGTGATCTTCCTGAGGATTTGAAGGCTCTAAAAACCACGACAGGTTCTTATAAGAAAAAATTAAAAAAATAATTAGTAAAAAAATAATGAATAAATAATAATTTGCATCTGTGTAACAGGAGGAGAGATAGGATTGGGTTTTGAAGTCTGGGGGACTTTGTTGTTTCAATATGGGAAATGATTTCAAAATGTATAAAATTTAAAATTATTGTTAAAGGGGTACTTGGGTTTTTCTTAAATGTCTGAAGTACATAGTTAAGTCAGTATTTGAGCACATTCAGATAATTTATTGTTTGAGTTGCTTTTCCTTCTAATACACATATTGGATACACTTCCATGAGTAGTAAATAGGAAGTTCTGAAGTAGAGGTTCCTTGAACAGCAAAACATAAACTACAATTACATAGGAACATTTCAGAATATTTAGAAGGCAATGTTAAAGAAAGTTTCTTAAGAACTGACCTGAGATACATCTTAGGCTGCACTTGATATTCAGATATATTTTGAGCTTCGCATATCCAACATGATAGATCTACAGCAACTGTTTTTCCTTGTAATTCATATAACGGTTTTCTTTCACAAAAAGGTGTCAGAATAGTCCATAAATATTTTATTCCCATTATGAACACGGTTCCCTTAATTTTAAATTTCAACTGATAGGAGACATAGACCAAGTATAGAAGAAGACAAAGCACCCCATAGAAAACAATGAAGCTTATTAGCCAGTCAGAATCGCGATCCTGGCTGGTTAGGATAGGTCAGGATTGAAAGATTGAGATGAGGTTCATAGATGGTCCATAGATGGCTCTTGATAAAACAGAATATTATAATTTTTTATTTTCAGTTACTACTATCAGATGGCTGCTAAAAATTTCAAAGTTATCTTACAATGATAATCCATGGGCGTACTTTTTCTTATACAGTGGATAAAAGAGATTACTATTAGTGAATAGTTAGATTCTTATTACAGAAATAGAGATATGACTTTTTAAGAAAATTATAACAATACATTTTTAGAAGTCAACTCTAAAAATTCAAAATAGTTTCATTATGAGGATTGCGAATGTTATTACTACGTAAAAATATCACTGTTTAAGATGGAAAAGTTTATTCAACGTTATAACTAATTCGAGCTTTCGTTTATCATCAGACAAGTAGCGAATTCATTTATCATTGCCAAATTTTTTCACATTCCACGATATATAACAATTTAGTACGTATCCCGTATTTTTGATGGAAGAGTTTCTAGACCAATATTCATATGAACTCTCTATCCTCAATTCACTGAAATTATTAGCTCCTGATGTTTGGTTACATATTTAAAGAACACTTGTATATCTTCGAAAAACTTAAATTCTATATTGCGTTCATTATTAAAAATACATTCTAAACTGATTCGAACTTCGTAGACAAACTCCAGAACATCATAGAATATATGATTTCTGGGAAAAACTATTACTTGAATGTCTTTGCTTATTGCTACAGAGCCTGCAACCAAAGGCAACCAGTGTTTTTGAAGAATTAAGATTTTCGGACTTTTTTCATAGCATTCTAAAGATGGGATATTTTGTACTTGAGAAAAGATATGCTGGCGATGATGGGAGATTATATCGTTGATAAGTACCACCAACAATCTAAATTGGAATTTTTATAGCATTTGAAACAATAACTACAAGACAATTTTGATATAAGAGAAGTAACATTTAATGAATAGATTTCCATCGAAATATTTATTAAATACCTACGAGAGTGTTGTAATCTTCTAGGTTCTCATAAGATATAATTTCAGTTTCTGAACTATAAACTACTTCAAATGCATAAAATTATTCATTAAAACAACCCTTCGAAACGGTTAACCCTAAAAAACTGTGGCCATGATTCCCTGTATTGAAGCAAATCTTGGTAAGCCCATTATTTCGCCCACATCAACAACAGAGAGTTTTTAGTGTTTGTTTTCTTTCTACAATCTAGTGTCACCACGCCAACCCGGCGACCGGCGAACGATGATTGTTGTCCGTAACTTTGCTGCTGGTGCCTGCTTTCGGGCACCGCCAGAGGCGTCAGACTAAACACACAGTGTTGTCAGATTGATTATGGATAGAAAATATCAATTGTTTTATAGATGAAGAAAATTAGTGAAGTGCAATCTTCAATGTAGATATATGTTTCCTTTCAAATTTCATAGTATATGGAATACGAAAATGGAAAATTTTGTGAATAATTCGAAGCCATTAAAATTTCAAAGTTACGTACCTGAAAATGCACGTTTCATCATATCGTTTATTAATAAAATAGATTGGAGCTTTCATACGATTTTATACTTTCGGTTTTCGGTAGCCCCCTCTGGATTATTTTGAAGAAAACCATTTGAGTTCCAAGACGTGATGAAATGATTGATTATTGAATTCTTTTTAAATCAAGATAATTTCTATTAAATTTTCCATGTTTTGTCTCAATTTGGAAAAAAGTCAATTTCACTAAGAATGGAATGGAAGGAGAACAAAGTATTGTTAGAATAGGAACGGAAAAAAAAGAAGTCTGGATATATCCTGCAATCCTACGATTATCGTAAGATCATCTATGCTCGAATTTCCGAAATCACAACATACATTTGTGGTAAAAAAAAATACGTCAATTCCTTCAACATTTAAATTCTTCTGAAAAGTAACGTACGAGAGTGAAGTGTAGTGAATTTTAGACATTACTTTATTCTCATGCATCATTTGTTATGTACTTCGATTCACAATATTCAGTATCCGATTTTCCATAAGTTAAAACATTTAACTGTATTCTTTTAAATTTTTGAGTGCTGATTGATTGATTATATATTTGAATATATTTCGTTAAATCTACTGCAAGTTCTTAATTCGAATTATCGACACTCTGATCATAAAATTATGAATAATTTCTGTCAATGACCCTGTATATTTTGATTTATTAATAAATTAATGTTCTTTGGTAGGCCCGCCGTAAGCGGGCGTGCAAGGCGTGCAATGCACGCGGGCGGCGCATTCAGGGGGGCGTCAAATCAGACAATCATCGACTAAAATTCAGACATTGTCACCTCACAATACTAAAAAGATTATCCTTATAAAAATAATATGATGAACGGCGCCCAAATATTTCTTTTATATTGTAGCATTACATAGCGCCATCTATTGAAATTCATGAGAACAAAGTTAATCTATATCGTGCTCTATGCGAAATAGGGAAATCCCACAGATATCAGGGGAAATCCCCTTAAAACTATATACTCATTTCTTTGTTTTTATTTATTTAACACAAATGCGAAAGTGATGTGAGTGAACAACAAACTTCAATTATTTGGTTATAGCCCTAATGTGAGATCCGGAAACGGTCCAGGGTACTTAAAATTAATAATATTCTGTATATTTTTGTGCGAAGTGTGACTATAAAAATAATTTAGAAAACTATTTATATTATCCGTCGGCGCAAAAAGTCATAATTATTTGTTTAATTAATCATCATATGGGCGCATCCATATAAACAGCAGGTATTCATGTAAAATTTAAAGGTTATTTTACTGAAAAAACTTAAAGTAAAGATTTATTTAAAAAAATGTATTAAAATTATTACAGAGTGTAACAAAAGTAACTTAAGTAACGAAGGGGGGACATTCCATCTAATCAATACGAACAACTTTTACTATGGGGTCAACTCTGAAGTCGCGAAAAAAAAATTAGTTATTCCATTACATTTGTGTGCAGTAGGTATGAACATTTTTTTTTCGCAGTAGTATTGTGATTATTATTGTGATTTAAAGGGTATTTTTTTCTATTATACAACTTAAGAGTGAAGATTTATAAAAAAATATTAAAATTATATCTATACAGGGTGTAACAATAGTAACTTAAATCCCGAAAGGAGTCATTCTACATAAATACGAACAACTTTTACTATAGGGTCAACGGTGAAATCGCGAAAAAAAATAACTATTCCATACAAAATGTATGGAAAAGCTGATTTGTTTTTCGCGATTTCAGTGTTGACCCCCTAGTAAAGGTTGTTCGCAATAATGGGTGGAATGATCGACCCCCTTTTGGGATTTAAGTTACTTTTGTACAACCGTATACTAAACTTTTTCAAAAAAATTCCAGGAACCCCAAAAAAGGAAAAAAATTTCAGGAGCTCAATTTCGACGGCAAAAATGAGAAAAAGATACAGAGAAAAAAAATCTAGCGGGATCTCTTGAGAAATTTTTTAGCAAACCAGAAAATAGGGACTCTGAATGTCAAGAGAATGTTGACGTAGATGTAGCTTCAACAAGCGCAGCTTTAAATCTAGAAGTTATGGAGGTATCTGAAGAGAAAAATGTTAGTCCTTCAGAAGCAGACTCCAGTGAAACTAAAAAAAGAGAAAGTAGTGCTAAAGAACCTGTAAGCAATTTATCGTCATCAAGTAGCTGTTTAGATTGTAGTGATGATCCCGGTTCGTGGCCCGCCAGTATGACTAATGATATTGTTAATATTTTGGTTAGCCGTGGTCCCGTGCAGCTGTTTAACCACAATTTTCCTGCTAATATCGATGGAAGAAAATTTTCAAACAGTTATTACTCTAGAAATCTTACTAATGGAGAAAAAATTAACAGAGAATGGCTTGTTTACTCTACGTCAAAAGATTCAGTCTATTGTTTTTGTTGTAAAATATTCAGTAAAACTGTAAGTAGTCTGTCAGCTCCAAGCGGTTTTTCCGATTGGAAACATCTCTCATCTACCTTAAAACGACACGAAACAAGCATTTCCCACAGCGAAAATTTAAAATATTGGGTCGAATTAAATCATATGTTAAAAAATAAAACTACTGTAAATCAAATGCAACTGAGACTATTAGAATTTGAAAAAAAAAACAATGGTGTGATGTATTGGAAAGGATCGTAGCTGTTATAAAACTTTTATCTCATCAATGTCTGGCGTTTAGGGGCTCGTCCAAAATATTATATGAGCATGATAATGGTAATTTTCTCAAAGCAATAGAAATGATAGCATCCTTTGATTCAGTTATGCGGGAACATATTCACAGATTTCAAGCCTCAAAATTCGATTCAACTCGCATGACTTATTTAGGAGATCAGATTCAGAATGAAATCATTGATTTACTCGCCACGACCATAAAAAATTATATCCTGAACAAAGTCAGAGAATCAAAATATTTCTCTATCGTATTAGATTGCACACCAGATGTAAGTCACACAGAACAAATTACAGTTATACTAAGGTATGCTGTTTCAAACAGTGAAACTAAAAATGTTACAAAATGTGAAAGTTTTATTGGCATCTGTCCGATAACCAGCTCCACAGGTGAAGGACTATTAAATTTTGTTTTAGATTTATTTTCGCAATTAAACCTTGATATTAAAAACTTACGTGGCCAAGGTTATGACAATGGTTCTAATATGCGTGGAAAACACAATGGATTACAAAAAAAAAATATTGGAAATGAATAATCGTGCATTTTACGTTCCATGCTCGGCGCATAGTCTCAATTTGGTTAACGATGCGGCAAATATAACGCACGACACGGTCAACTTTTTCAACTTAATTCAAGAAATTTACGTTTTCTTTTCGTGTTCTACCAAAAGATGGTCCATAATTTGCAAGCATTTACCTGATTTAAAACTAAAGGCATTAAGTGCCACGCGATGGTCTAGCAGAATCGATGCAGTCAAACCTTTACGGTATCACCTCGAAAAAATATTTCACGCTTTACTTGAAATATCAGATAACAATTCGTCGGAATGGGATTGTACAACAACTCACAAAGCACATTCGCTTGCTTTGAATATTCAAAATTATAGATTTATTTGCTTAGTTGTAATTTGGTTTGATATTTTAAACGAAATTAATGCTATTAGCGAAATGATGCAAAACCCCACAATAGATACTCAAATCTGCATAAATTTCTTAAATAAATTGATTCATAAATTCACCGAATATCGCACAGATGAGCATTTCAAAAGGGTGTTAGAAGAAGCTACCACTGTGGCTCGGGAACTTAATGTAGATGCAGATTTTCCGCCTATAGATACCGTTCGTCCATGAAGAAAACCAACTCAATTTCAGTATGAACAGAGTGATGAAATCTTACTAGACCCTTAAACAAGATACAAGGAAGCTAAAAGAAGTAGTGACGCAGATATTGACGGTATAGATATGTTTATGAAATCAATGCTTTAAAGTTGCATTTAACTGAAAACCAGTCTAATGATCCACAAACCCTATTGCAATACATTTTTGCTAATTAATTAATGTCAACATTTCCGAATACAGCAATAGCGCTAAGGATACTACTTACATTGCCGGTTTCAGTGGCATCTGGTGAAAGGTCATTTTCAAAGTTAAAAATAATAAAAAACCATTTGAGATCAACTATGCACCAGCAAAGACTAAGTAATTTAGCAATAATTTCAATTGAACATGAGATTCTAAATAGACTAGACACTGAAAAAAATTATAGCTGATTTTGCCAACATGAAGGCAAGAAAGGTGCAGTTTCTGTAAAATAACTTAATACCTTACCTACCTACATAATATGTATAAACTGCACCTTTCTTGCCTTCATTCTTTCATTTAATGTCGTATTAGTGTATCTATCTTGTAAAAACAACCTAATATAACATAGTTTTTCACTGTACAGCATTTTTTTTACATTTTTATAAACACCTAGGTTTTGTAGTTAGATAGGGGCGGCACGAAAGGAATTGCACACCGGCATTCAAACCGCTAGCGGTGGGCCTGTTCTTTGGTTGTGTATTCTCTTACTCGTTAGGGTTAGATCACAATCTTTCAAATGTTTCATTTTTCAAATTTCCGTTGGACTCACGACAAGGTGATTGGCCTCGGGCAATCGATCGGCGGGATTTAATTTCATTTGTTCCTCGTAAAGACATCAGATACAAAAGAATTGGCATACACTTTGCGGATTCGTGTTTTACTGATCATTCGAAACGTTATTTACGCTCTCATGCAGTACCAACTCTGCAACTCGATTTTATGGATTTCGGCGCTGATTCTGATAAAAATAAAAACATAATTACGTATCCCCTGTGAGGCTGAAGTGACTGGAAAACTACTTTTTGACGAACACGGAAGTCCACTATCGACATATTTCCCCTCTACGGCAAACTTAGATTCTTTATGTTCCTCTCGCGGAATTTTTCAATTCAAACGTAAATTAGCTGCGAAACAAAAACAAATCGATGAATTAAGGAAAGTATTGATGTCCTTTGTCAAAATAATCGTCGATTACGTCGCGGTCGCGCTAACGACCAAATCATTCTGAAAGAACATAAGAGAAGAGTGAAGCAACCATCACGAAGTGTCAAAACGTTCATAGATCTCCAAACGGAACATAAGCCACATACAGATTATTCAGAAGGAGAAAAAAAAATTTGCTCCCACAATTTTTTATAGAAGCACGGGAATATAAAATTTCGTTCGAGTTCGTCAGGGATTCACTCTCCCGCATAAAGGCACAATCTCGAATTGGTTCAATTCGATTAAATTAGAGACTGGTTTCCTTGATAGCGTTTACTTTCGAACATGTGCGTTTGAAATTTGACGGTTGTACGGAAGCAGAAAAAAAACTGTGTTATACTTATTATGGAGAATTCGGTCGACAACAAAACTTTGGAAATCACGTTCTTGTTTTTATGATTCGAGGACTTTATGCGTATTACAAAATTCCGTTAAGTTATTTCGTCGTTTCTGGAAATATGCCGGTAGGTGAAATAAAAACCATACTGATAACCCTTATTTCAAAATTTAAATCAATTGGAATATTGGTAGGCATTTTGTATCTTTGGGAGTCTATAGAACAGGAAAGTGAAAACATGGAATATTTGTTAACGAATCGTTTCAATCAGGACCCATTGGAACATTTTTTTTCAGTCATTCGGTAAGCTGGAGGTTTTCACTCCTACGGTTGAACAATTCATTGACAAGACTTCACATTGAAGTGAAGCGGATGCCAAAAAAATTGAATAGAGGCGGAAAGAAGTTTTTATAAAATTTCAATGCACTTTTGTGCATTTCTATTCCTGATTCTAGCAGTTTTAATAAATTTCAATAGAAGTCATTTCAAAAGTTTTTCATTGCGTGACAGCATATATAAATATATATATATATATATATATATATATATATATATATATATATATATATATATAATGTTTTGATGAGGAAGTTAATTTCCTTTCTAATGTAATATCTCATGTATGTTACCTGAAATATTTCATCTTATTTTTATATTCGTATCTAACTCAATAAACATTTTAATTTAATTTTTTGTTTATCAATTAACATTTGAAATCTATTAATAGAAATATATTTATGTAGATATCAACGTATATAATAAAACAAACGTCTGTTGTCAATTTTATTTCTCGTTACGAACTTGATCATTTGAATAAATTAATTTGATACACTTTACCACTTAATGAATATTTACGAGCACAAAAAAATTATTATAGGCCATAATTTTCAATTATGTAATCATATTAAATCTGATATATTATATACATATTAACGATAAATATAATTAGATTTTCAGTTTTTTTGACCTAAATTTTGAGACAAATATTTCAAATTTTTCATCTTTCAAATAGAAATAATGATAATAAAACCCATAATTGATAAACAGTACCCTGAGCGAAGTTAATTTTAAGGCAATGCGTCTTTTGTTTTGACGGCTTCGAGACACAGACGAGTTTATTGGGGTTTTTCGCTGTTTCCTTTGAGAGGCCACCGTCCGACAGAAATCAGCTAGACATTTCGTGCTGAACATCGGTCGTTATACGCTTTCAACTTGTATTCGAAAATAGAAATTAATTCTCAGCTTCACTTGTAACAGTGTAGTGAGTTGTTTGGATAATATTAAATTAGAAATTATTGCGGGTCGACTTATTGATACCCAATTTTTTCAATAAATCGTAAAAATTTCGACTAGAGTGACAGAAATCCATGTTATTTATCAACTCATTTCCACCAGAATTTACCGAACTAATCACATTTTTAGACGAATTCAATAATCTGTAACGTTTTCGCAATAGCTTCTTATTAAATAGATTCAAAATATCCATAATTTTCCGGGACTCTTTCTCTTTTGATTTCCTTTTTCATGAAAAGCTTCTTATGAGTAAGTTACAGTGTGAATGTTATGGAATAATGTAAATAATTGATTAAGATTGTAAATAGAATTTAAAACCACAAATGAATGCCAAGCACTTCAGTTGCAGGAAATTTTCGACCCTACACATTATCGCCATTCCTAGCTTTGTGTTCATTTGTAGTCTCTTAGAGGAATTGGAACCTAATTTTAGAAATTTCACAGTTGGTTACTACTCATGAAAATACTATCATTAATCAGTTTTCAGTTCAGCCCTATGTTCCTTATATTTATAATTTTGCTCATTATAAATAGCGGAACGCACACATATACCAAAATGAACGTATTCAGACGATCCTGCTAACTGGTGAATGCTTACAAAACGTTTAATAATTCTGTTAAAATAGCTGGGAAACTGCAATTTCTTTTAATCAATCTGCATTTTCAATATGATGGCCAGTTGGCTTCGACAATAAATTCTGCAAAAATTAAAACTTCAACCCCTTGCAATGAGTTAAAATTCAATTTTTCTTAGTTTTTGTACATCGTACGCACTATGCAACCTATTGCATGCTTTGCGACACTGACTGGTAGAAAATGGAGAGTGCGAAAATAGAACATGATAGCGTCGAATTGTTTGTCTATTTTCGTCTCTGTACAGATTTATTTATGGATAAATGAATTGATGTTTTGTTTCGGAATTGTTATGAATCGAATAGACATTTCTTTACCAGATATTTCGTCGTTCGCTTTATATTTTTTACATTGGTTTACCGATTACTTCTTGTCAAGTAAATGAGATAAAAACACAATGTTTAACTTTAATCTACAATTTATTTGAAAAAATTCGACGACGTTTCGCTGACACAGCAGCTTTATCAAGAATGATAAAGCTGCTGTGTCAACAAACGTCGTCGAATTTTTTTCAAATAAAGTGTAGATTAAAGTTAAACATTGTGTATTTTATCTCATTTATATCATGGACATACATCAAGTAACTACCTCCACAATTCAAATCTTGTCAAGAATGTTGTCGAAATTGCATTTGCCATTAATATAATGCACAGTAAATACCTAACTGATACAATATCTGCAATTTATTCATTTTCATAATGTATAGATGATATAATAATACATCACCTTTAAACAATTATTTAAAAAATATCACAATTATGTATTGAATTACTTCAAAAGTTGTTTTATTTAAACAAAATTAATCATTCTTTTCGAAAATGCACTTAACTAATGATATGAATATTCTTGATGTTTTAATACAATTTTCTGGAGGTAAAGTCGGGCATTGCACTTTCGAAACTGAAAATTATTCTCAAAGCAAAGTTCTGGGTCTGAATTCGAATTTTCTATTTTACATTCCTATTTTGAAAAAAAGCGCGCTACACTCTTCATAAATTTAAATTAAAATGCGTGTAACTTGTAATGGAGTCATATAATAGATGTCTGTTCTTCTTTCCTCCGATTTGAAAATTAAACATTTATAGATCGTCTGCATCTCTCTGAAAAGAGATGCTAAAGTAGGATGGATATTTATAATATTTTGTGTTTAAGTATATATGGGTTTGTGAAAACATATATAGGAAGCTATTGATAAATAATTGAACATATTCTTCTTTTCTGCATTTCTCATTCAATCCTAGACTACGAAATGTAAGAAATGAGTAAAACCCTTTTTTCCTATTCATGTCTACGCTCATGTCAGCTGAATATCATAGGTTCTTTCGATTTCACGCGTCATCTATGTGTCATATCAGAATAATTCACTCATTATTTTGTCGTATTGGTGCAGAACACTGCACTTATAGATATAGTACCACATATATAGTCTATTATCAAAGAGGGCGCCAGCAGACGGACTGATTTGTACGTCAAATTCACTACACTGTGTGAAAATTTTACGTTGAAGCGGGTTCCTCATCTAGAGTATAAAAATCATCTTTGCTGGTTAGGAATGGTAAGGATTGAAAGATTGAGATGTGGTTCATAGATGGCCCTTAGATGGCTCTTAATAAAACAGAATACTATAATTTTTATTTTCAGTTACTACTATCAGATGGCTGCCAAAAATTTCAAAGTTATCTTACAATGATAATCCATGGGCGTACTTTTTCTTATACAGTGGATAGAAGAGATTACTATTAGTGAATAGTTAGATTCTTATTACAGAAATAGAGATATGACTTTTTAAGAAAATTATAACAATACATTTTTAGAAGTCAACTCTAAAAATTCAAAATAGTTTCATTATGAGGATTGCGAATGTTATTACTACGTAAAAATATCACTCTTCAAGATGGAAAAGTTTATTCAACGTTATAACTAAATCGAGCTTTCGCTTATCATCAGACAAGTAGCAACTTCATCATTGCCAAATTTTTTCACATTCTACGAAATATAACATTTTTCAATACATATTCCGTGTTCTCGATGAAAGAGTTTCTGGACCAATTTTCATATGAACTCTTTATCCTCAATTCACTGAAAGTATTAGCTTCTGATGTTTTCCTACATATTTAAAGAGCACTTGTAAATTGAAAAAAATTACATTCTATATTGCGTTCATTATCAAAAATACATTCTATAATGATTCGAACTTCGTAGACAAACTTCAGAACATCAAAGAATATATGATATCTGGGAAAAACTATCACTTGAATGTCTTTTCTTATAGCTACAGTGCCTGCAACCAAAAGCAACCAGTGTTTTTGAAGAATTGAGATTTTCGGACTTTTTTCATAGCAATCTAAAGATGGGATATTTTTTACTTGAGAAAAGATATGCTGGCGATGATGGGAGCATTATATCGTTGATAAGTACCACCAACAATCTAAATCGGAATATTTTTACAGCATTTGCAACAATAACTACAAGACAATTTTGAAATAGGGACATTAACATGCAATGAATAGCTTTGCATCGAAATATTTATTAAACACCTACGAGAGTGTTGTGATCTTCTAGGTTCTCATAAGGTATAATTTCAATTTCTGAAATTTAAACTACTTTAAATGCACAAAATTATTCATTAAAACAACCCTTCGAAACGGTTAACCCTAAAAAACTGTAGCCATGATTCCCTGTATTGAAGCAAATCTTGGTAAGCCCTATATTTCGCCCACTTGAACAACAGAGAGTTTTTTGTGTTTGCTTTCTCTCTACAATCTATAGTGCCACCTCGCCAACCCAGTGCAATGAGGAGGAGGTTTTTTTCCTCTGGATACAAAAAAACGGCGGCGAACGATGATTGTCGTCCGTTACTCTGCTGCTGGTACCTCCTTTCGGGCACCGCCAGAGGCATCAGACTAAACACATAGTGTTGTCAGATTGATTATGGAAAGAAAATATCAATTATTTTGTAGATGAAGCAAATTATTGAAAAAAATTTCAATCCTCAACGTAGACATATGTTTCCTTTCAAATTTCGTATTATATGGAATACGAAAATGGAAAATTTTGTGAATAAATCAATTAAGATTTCAAAGTTAAGTACTTGAAAATGCACGTTTCATCATATCGTTCATTAATAAAATAGATTAGAGCTTTCATACGATTTTATACTCAAGACTACAACTAATACGACTACATATAGTGTAGGCGAATACGAATGTGTTCATAGAAAATAATGATAGAATATACCTTTTGTTCCAAGTCTTGAATATACCAATTCATTTCCTCTCAAGATTCTTTATGGCTGGTGGAAATATCCAATCACCTTTAAGTCTTAGTAATAGTGGTTAAATGAGGCCTTTCTCCATCAAGGTTTTCGGTAGCCCCCTCTGGATTATTTCGAAGAAAACCATTTGAGTTTCAAGATGTGATGAAATAATTGATTGTTGAATTCTTTTTAAATCAAGATAACTTCTATTAAATTTTCCATGTTATTGTCTCAATTTGGAAAAAAATCAATTTCACCAAGATAGAATGGAAGCAGAACAAAGTATTGTTAGAATAGGAACTGAAAAAATAGCAGTCGGGACATATCCTGCAATCCTACGATTATCGTCGGATCATCTATGCTCGAATTTCCGAAAACACAACATACATTTGTGGTGAATTGAAAAAAAATACGTCAATTCCCTCAACATTTGAATTCTCCTGAAAAGTAACGTACGAGAGTGAAGTTGTGGCATGTAAAATTTCTAATAAGATGTATTTCAAACTCGATATTGTCTATCCCTTTTACTACATTTGCTGATTATGCTCACTTCAGATATGAGTCCCAAATTAGGCATTTACTTGCTGAAGTGGAAACTCGATTGGGAGTAAGACCTAAAAACGCGTTAGAATTCAAATTTCAAATTTTTCTTATAGATGAAAAGGTTTCGAAATTGAGAGAAAAATGATGTTTTTGTTCCATTAATAGTTAAAGTGGACTTCACAAAAGTTGGTGGGAAATATTGTGGTTATAACCAGGGGAAATCTTTCGTCTAGTTCATCCTCTCAATCATCTGCTCTGTTTGAATGTTAATGCCACAATATTAAAATAGATGCAATGAATATGAGGAGACAATAGAATGTTTCAACGCCAACAGATGGCAAAAGATGATAGATAATTGAATGTTCATATTGAAAAAATCTATATTTGATGCTTTCCTCTGGAATATCTTCCAAACTTGACGCCGTACGCAACAGCATTATTAAGAAAACCCTTTTTCTATAGAATACAGGCTTTCCAATACCCAATTTAAATAGCGAAAACAGACAGTAGTGTAAAAGTCCCTCTTTAAAAATGATTTTTTGTCAATGTTCCATATTTCAGCTTGGATATTAAAAAAGAAGAAGCTACGGACCTACGTTTCTTCTCAAAGTTATTGTCATTTGTGATCAGCAGTCCTGGAACTCAAAATTGGAAAACCCAGTATTTATATATTACCCTTCCGTTTCGATAATTTCGACAGACTAGTTTTTCCGTAATGTATTCAACATTACCTAACTACTTTTTGAGCCACTATTTTCATTTAATATTAAAAAACATACAGCAGCACTTTCGGCAAAATGACTGTAATAATCCTAGTTATACAGAAAATGCCGAGCACTCCCAAATGCGAACGAAAATTTTCTTTTTTAAGTTGTTATGATATCATTGCTATCTAACTTACCCAAAAAAATTATTCGATGGGTATATCTACCATTATTCTGAAATTTTGTGTGTTGATTATAGTTACTGTGATGTCATAGAAATTCGGGTCGGAGTATTTAATATAGAGAGCTCACCGATATTTCATCAAAAATATCATTTGAAAAACTTAATTTAATAAATCATCTTTGTCGGAGTCATATACTAAATATACTACTATTATGATAAATGTTTCTTGTCAGAGAAATTACTTTCTAGAAATACAAGATCTGTGGTTCTAGATTGGAAACAATGAGGCTGTACTCCACATAGAAACTATCCCTTCCAGTAACATGGTGGCAAACTAAATTAGCGCGCGTAATCAAAATTGGAAAATATCGTTTATTTTGAATTGAAATGGACAAATAATTAGTCTAATCGTCAAATTATTTATTTTATTTCAATCAATTCAATTATTGAACATTTCAATAATTTACCCGTTTATTTACAAATGCTTTATTAATGAACATGTAAAATATTCTTAACGATTTCTCTTGTAGAAATACAAAGAATCCGTACGAGCAAGAAATGATATTTTCGAAAAAATTAGAGCTAATTCTTGATATCACAAATAAAAATTAAGCTCACAAGTATCATAGATCAATAAAATCAAAAGGAACATTCTTTCGATATAACACTGATGATGTAAACTTGTTATGAAATAAATTTTTTCTTATTAGATAATGAAAATAAAAAATATTTCTCATTACATGACAATAACCTAACCAAATAACTGAAATACAGAAAACAAAACAGACGATTTCATCTGGCACTTCTTCAACCCCCAATGGTCCCTTGATGGGAGAAAGCTGCCATCCTACCATCCTCATCGCAGCTATCGCTTTCAGCTTCAGAAAACAAGAAAAAACAGTAAAAACTCCAACAAGTGGTATATTTATGAAAAACAGTATGAGAAGATAACCTAAAATGAAACTTATGTTGAGGAAGGTAGGTTTTGTGATATTAATGATCTTGGAAACAAGAATTGCATTTATATTTCTTTCGGGCCTATAATATAACCAGGGTGAAAAAAGCCCACCGTAACAGAAATAAAACTCTTCAAATTATTTCCGGAGCGTGAAGGATTCGAAAAATTAAAGATAAGTATTGTATCGTAGGATTTTCCTTATTCCCTTGACTATTCAAGAAAAGGCAGACTCTTTCATGCACAAGTTTTAAAAATTCAGAAATTTCAACAGAAGGATATACTTACTTATATAATTATCACAAACATCTTTGAATGTAATTTTAAGTATGTTGTTCCTAAGGCTATTTGTAAAATGATTCATCATTGCTAACATTGCAAAATCATTCTGGGACTTTCATTTTACGTAAAACGTATCCTTTTACATATAAAGTAGCCATATTGTCACAAATTGGATAAGATAGACTTCCAGAGATTTCATTTTTTTAATGAACAGAGGTTGATTCTAAGTCATCAGAGTCTGTCAGATTGAAATTGCTGCTTGGAATGGTTTCCACCACAGAAGATTGAAAACCTGAATTTTTTCCTCTGTCTAATGCACTCTGTGCAGGAACCGTCTTAAAGCTCGTCTGGACAATGAAAGACAATTATTCAGATTTACAGTCTTTTACAGTTTTCACTGATCATGAGTCATGTTGGGCCATTATTGTATATGTTTTTGTGGTGCAGTGAACTGGTAGCAAGTAGGATTAGTGTTACCATCACCATGCTGTCTTATTATGCAGAATAAATTTTTCAATGGGATTGCAAAGAGAAATACTTAAATCCTCTTAACCAAACAATTTCAAATATAATGGATCTGGTAGTCGTCTGCCAACATTTAATGAATTAGTTGGTGACATTTCCATTATCTCTTTTGTCAATAAGTTTCCAATCAGAAAGTTCTCTTAACAACTATTACCTTCAGGAACTGAGAAGTTGTAATGATTCAATAAAGATTCAACTTTGTGAACAAATTCAGCTGTTTGCGCAGATTTAGAAGGCAAATTCCCTGAAGCTACCCATGTCTCAATACATACTGCAACAGAATAACTGGGTTGAGGTATATTGAGCTACTGCAACTTTAACTTTTATTTTCATATGACTATCCTTGAAATTGACATAATCATTCCGTAATTTTGGTAGCATCTTGAGTACGGTTTGGTTGATCTAAGGTAAATGCTGCTTATATATGATTAAAATTTGCCATTTCATTGCTACTAAATTGACAAAAACAACGAAGCAGAGCAGAAAATTTTACAAATGGGCCCACGATTGACTTTAAAATAAAGAGGAGTTTGATTTTGGTTTTCTTCCTTTGCTAATTCAGTCTGAGCTGCTCGATTAGTAGACCCCTGATCGCATTCAATGATAACAACTTCCAGATCAATTTTCTGCAGATATTCAATTACTTTGACAATGTAGGAACAGGTTTTGGAGTGAAATAATAGGCAACTGGTGGTTTCCAAAATTTTCGAATACTTCTTAACATAAATATCAAGGCATGGTCTGCTGCATTTTCACTTCTACCTAAATGACCTAGATCTTCATACCCAGAAATATACTCTTTCTGGTATTCATAATGAAGACCACTAGATAGAGATAATTCATCGAGGATACAAAATGTCCATCAAATTCATGCATTTTCCTACTTGTATTTTGAGCTGATTCATCATTGCTCTATTGATTTTCGCTCCCAATAGTATTTTTGACAAAATTTGTTTCAAAGTGGTTATATAGGGTAATTGAAAGAAATTTACCGAATAACGGTACAACCTGGGATTTATTATACATCTAGAACCGACATTTGAGCAAGACATAAAATACCCAAGTTGTTGGCTCTTATCTGTCAAAACTTTTGACAGATTTAATTATTTTTGTTATAAACTCCATTTTTGAGGAACATTCAAAAAAATTGTTGCTCGTAGATCTTTTGCACTAGAGACATAATTTTTGCTTGGGTGGATAGAAGAAGGATCAAGGAATTTTTTGAGCAATCTACACATGTGAAATGTTCATTGCGTTGTTTCGTATAATTTTTTCAATTTGGCCTTTTTCAAACAGCAATAACTCAATTTTTTCAAATGGCACGTTTCAATTTTTATATCGCCATCAGATGAAGCGTCAAATTTCAGATGGAATTGTATAAGTATGTACTATACCCATCCTATAGTTCCGAAATAATTTGGGAATATATTGAATTTTGATAATTTTGCAAGAATTCAGCCGGTCATCTCTGGTAGCAAGATTTAGTGGTGTATATACCCTATCAGTCAACGATACCATTCTATGGAGGTCAGAAGTGAGAGCTTTTGCAGAGAAGGATTCTCTGAGATTTTTTATCTGTTCAAAGTTGTTCTTATCACAGACAATTTTGGATTATGATTGTTGTACTTTGTCAGCATCGTTCGGGTTTGCCTTCGAATATCATTCAGTTCTGTCTTAGTCCATCTGTTTATTCCAAATCAATAAACAGCACTGGAATGGCGTAGGTATTAATTGCTTTGACTAAATTCCCCGAGTTCAACATTAACTTCAGCACAGTATTCAGACGCTGACTGAATTCTGAACGAATCTTCTTCCTTGACTGTTTTGGGCTAGCAATCAGGCTTGTTGGTATCCCAGATATTGGTACGTTTCGCCATGAACATCTGCCGAAAACTTACTGACAACTGTAAGCAGATCACCCAATTGCTTTTTGTTCGAAGCATATAATTTAATATCATCCATATATAGCAGGTGTGAGATTGTGTGATAGTTTCTATCTGCTTTTACCCTTAATCCGTATCCTGTTCTATTGAGCATTGAAGACAATGGGTTTATAGCATAAACAGAACCATAGTGGATTCAAAGAGTCATTGTTGTCTTCAAGAATTCTACCAGGACTTGATAAGTTTTGTATATCTGTAATTCTTCGTCAAGCCAAGAATGGGCAGTACTACAGCAATAACTCAATTTTTTCAAATGGCACGTTTCAATTTTTATATCGCCATCAGATGAAGCGTCAAATTTCAGATGGAATTGTATAAGTATGTACTATACCCATCCTATAGTTCCGAAATAATTTGGGAATATATTGAATTTTGATAATTTTGCAAGAACTAACTGAGAATGCTTTTGAATATTCGAATCAAGTAGCTGAACTGGCTACGCTCACCTGACAGGTGCCTAAAATTAATGTACTTGTCACTTCGTTCATTCGAATTTGATATTTCAACAAGAATTGTCGTCAATTTCAGTTTGAAAATATCCAAAAAATATGAAACATTTGGAATAAAAGCACTGGCTATTCCAACGAAAATATATTTAATCTTTTTTTAATTCATTTTAGAATGTCAAAAAGTAGTGGGTAGAAATTGCAGGCAATTCAATAACCAATTTCCAAATTTACCGTCAATGAGTAAAATAAAATTTCGAAGCATTAGAAACAATTTTCTACAATTCCGATGAATAAAAATTGTAGGAACTAAGCGAAAACCAATCATCGAAGATAATTACATTAATACGAATAAATGATAGCAAACATCATAGGAGAAAACTAATTTACGATCTGAATAAATGTTCAATGGGCCCCATTTTGCTTGAAAAACTTGACAGCTCGTATACGAACATGATGAGTTGCCCTTCTAATTTCCTCAGGATCAATATTACGAAAATCATTATGAACGCGCTCTAGTAACTCTTCTTTACTTCTTACAGGAATAAGATACACTTCACTCTTGATTTTGCCCCAAAAATAAAAATCAAGGGGCGTCAGGTCCAGAGAACGCCGAGGCCATAAATTTGGTCCTTGATTACCCCACCATCTATCCTCGAACATTTCTGTTAGCTGCCGATCTAAAGCTCGTGTTTTATGTGCAGGTGCACCATCCATTTGGTAATAGCAATCCCAGAATGTTAAGGGATAATCCATCTAAAAAATTTGCTAATGTTCCTCTCAACATTTTCAGGTATCTTTGTCCATTAAGATTTTCGTCATAAATGTGATAAGCCAACAAAGCATTCATTAAAATTGCAAAACGTTCACGCTGAATTTATTTTGGAAATCAATAACCTCAATGAAATGTGGCCCAAAAATGTCGATTTCTCCTGTTGGTTATTCCACTTTCATTGAACTTGGCTTCATCAGACCATATAATTTTTTGCAGAATTGTCTCATCTTCTTGAAGCCGAATTAATAAATTTTCACAGAAATTTAGCCGCTTGGGAAGGTCAGTTGGTTTCAATTTTTGTAGTCTGATAAAAGAATACGGGTGCATGTTATGTTTCTTAAGGATCGTTTAAATGGAAGTATAACTCTATCCAATATTCATTGATGCTGACTAATTGACCCATGTGGATTGGCACGCAAATACGCTAGCGTATTAATTTGATTGTCGTCGTCCTCGAGAATTGGTTTTCTTCTAGTTTCTATGTATAGAATTAAAAAGAGATTAAACATATCCTCGTTTGAATAATCAGCCATTTTATTATCAATCTGGTGTTCTTCAAAAATTTTCACTTCAAAGTACCAACAATTCTTGTTGAAATATCAAATTCGAATGAACGAAGTGACTAGTACATTAATTTTAGGCACCTGTCAGGTGAGCGTAGTCAGTTCAGCTACTTGATTCCAAAGTATTCTCTGTTAGATCTTGTAAAATCATCAGAATTCAATATATTCCCAAATTATCTTGGAACTATAAGAGATGGGTATAGTACATGCTGATACAATTCCATCTGAAATTTGACGCTTCATCTGATGGCGATATAAAAATTGGCACGTGCAATTTCAATAAATTGAGTTATTGCTGTTTGAAAAAGGCAAAATTGAAGAAATCATACAAAACAACGCAATAAACATTTGACAAGTGTAGACTGCTTAAAAAATTCCTTGATCCTTCTTCTATCCACCCAAGCAAAAATTGTGTCTGTAGTGCAAAAGATCTACGGGCTACAATTTTTTCAAATGTTCCTCAAAAATCGAGTTTATAACAAAAATAATTAAATCTGTCAAAAGTTTTGACAGATAAGTGCCAACAACTTGGGTATTTTATGCCTTGCTCAAATGTCGGTTCTAGATGTATAATAAAAAAGGTAGATTGCCATTTGAAATAACAAAGTGAAGACTCACTTCCGGTATAAGCGGAAATGGTATCACTTCGAAAATATTTCACTCCAATTGGAAATCGCTAGTTATGGCCGCGTATAAAATTTCAGATTGATATTGTAATTGGAATATTAAGTAGTTGAAATATTAAACCAGCTTAATCTATGTAAATCCCAAATTTATGATGTTTCAAATAATACCACCTCCTACGGCTACCTGATGGGGTCTTTCCATCTATCCTTCAATCACAAATATAGTTAGTAATTGCACTTTGTATTCAGTTTTCTTATTCTGTCTGAAGATGAATGGTAAACATTTGAAACTGCAGTAACAGCGTATATTTTATAATTTATCAGTAGTAAAGCATAGTAAACCTAACCCTGTGTTTTTCTAAAACGTTTCTCGCTCTTTGTTTCGTTCACGTTCAAGGAGAAGAATATTCTCATCTCCTACTGAGACTCAAACAATTAAATGTAAAAGCGTTAAAGTTTATGGCACTTTCGTGCTTTTTGAGCTCATACCATACGAAAACTTCCAAGCGATGCTATGGTAAAGGTGTCGTCAGCTCTGCAAATGAATGTGTTCGAGCAATTTATACATCTAACTACATTGGTTCAAGGAACGACACATGTGGAATAACAAACTGACATTCTGTCAGTCTCATCCCCTTTTGAAAAACCTTTGCAGTCAAAGACCACCCACTCTCTAGATTTTGGGTTCACTAAAAGGTAATGAGTATAATGTTTTTAATTAGGCTTTCACTTCAGAAGACCATTATTTCGTCTTCTCTAGCAAGAGCACCAAACTGAGGACCTCCAATCAACTCCGAAGTCTGGGTAAAGAAAATGTCCCAACTTCAACACTGCGCGTCTGTCACATTCCTTGAACCAAGTTTGTGTATATATATTGTTGGAGCATATTTATTGAAAAAGGGCAGCTACTTCACCATTGGCATGGCTTGGCGCATAGCATATTCCACTCTTTTCTCATAAAAATGTTTTAGGCTTAGGTCTTAGTTTGAGGTGCTGAGTATAGTGGTTATAACGTTAACGGAAATTACATTCCAGTTACGACCTCTAACCTAATGTAAGCCACAGGATATTAACAGGCTCAATCGATAACCTTTAAGGATATAGTTATACATCGATCATCGATGAATAACTTCTTGTGCTACTTCGTTTTTGAAAATTGATCGTTCGCAAACAACATGGTGACAAAAACATCGTTATCAATATTTCAACTTCCAGTTGCTTTTAACAATACACATTTTCTCCGCATCAACTTCCTCTATTCCAGCATATTCACCTAAAAAAATAAAGTAATAGTGAACAAGTGATGATTTTCATTTTTGAGGAATTTAACAAAGGTAAGTTAAGTCCACGAAGTATTATAATAAGACCTTTATTCAATCGATAAAACATTGTACATGTTATAGATCCAGTCAATAAGTATATAAGTACATCAAAATATCACTCACGAACAGCAAAATAACAAAACGAATTGTCCGAAAATAGAAACCAAAACGTATTATTATACAAACAAATTTCAGAGAAAAAAAAGAAAAAACATACTGAAATCATTTAGAGTACCACAATAAAAACATACCAGATTGTCACTTAGGTACTCGGTGACCGCATCGTACGGCTTTCAGAAGTGCAAAAAGTCCCGATGTCAAAGTTTTCTCAGGCAGTAGTTTTAATTCCATTGGTAATTTATTGAAAATTTTTACATGCATATGGGTGGCATTCCTTTGAAGGTAGGAGAACTGTAGTTTAGGTGTCTCCGGATCATAGCCCCTGCGAGTGCCATATCCGGGCTTATTCCCAACTTGTGAAAACAGTTCACTATTTATGAGAACAAACACAACACTTTCATATATGTATAGGCTTATTATCGTGTGCATTGACGTTTCCACAAACTGTTTGCTGCAGCTCTCGTATGAAGGTAAGCACAGGATACCACGCATACACCTCTTCTGTAGAATCAGGCATTTCCCCATATAATAATGCCATACCAAACAAAGCCTATGTGCTACACGCTTCAACAGTCTCTCAGAGCCAAAATTATTCGCTCGATTTCCTTTGCATCAGTTGCCAAGAACACACTACTATTGCAAATCTGTTCACTCGTCTACTTACTAGGCTCATCTTAGAGGCTGTGCCCTGACTCAAGAAGAACTCATCAACCGTGTTCAAGATTTCTTCAGGACTAAGCTTTTTGTCCATTTCTTGCTTTGATTTTATTCTTCGACTCTAAAACATATTTCTCACTCGACAGTAATTTTGCTGCTCTGACAACTCTCTTTAATATCCCGAAATATTTTTCATAATATCCTGTTGAAATCACACCTTTATTTTTCAAGTTGTACAGAAAATTCTTTCGCCTTTAGTATGCTGAAATTTTAAAAACTAAATGTCAGTGGATGAAAATCTATTGGAATGACGAATGAAAAAATTTCAATCACAAACAAAATAATAAAAAGTAATAAAAAATAAGAAACCAAGTCATTCAAAATAAAATAGACTGTTAATACTCATAGCTTTCTTAAAAAATAAAGTAATTCATCGAAAACAAAGCAAAATATAATATAAAAATAAACTTTGAATTCCACCACTCATTAAATAATGAATGATAACATTAGCCATGTATTTTCAGATTCAGTCACTTTGAAGTACTAACTAACTGCCTTAGTTTCAGTTATTTAGACTGCTTTTTTTACTTATATTTCAATATGTTAAATTTTTCTTACAGCATCATTTTTTATCATATGACACAACAGTTCTTATCCTCTTAGGACGAACTTCCCAAGTGTTTGCCTGAATGAGTTGACTAGTATCTTTTGAACTCGACCGCACTTCTTTTGGGTTCCCACTTAAAGTCACGGATTCAGGCAGATGAGATGCTATAAATTATTCAGTTTTTATTGTAGAAAAACTTTTGGAATGTATAAGACAATTTTTATAATTATAATCATATACCTCGTATATTATGGTTTTCAAGGATACCATCAATGATCAGTATTCAGTCATAGAATTGTGCTCACTAGATCATTTTTCGGTGCAAAATTCGACAAATCTTCCATATCTTTCCAGTTCTCTATTGAGTTTTTTCTTTCTCATAGAATTGCCAATCGTTATAAAATGAAATGTTATTTTCTTTATGTCTGCATGATTTGGTCACAGAAACCTAAACTTTTATTGTCTTTTCTGGTCCAGCAGAAGCGTTTGATTATTTCCCAGTTTTTCTCACGATTCTTCAATAACGCTTGGATTACCTCCATCAATGGAGGTTTATTATCTTTTAATTCCTTCATATACATTATATGTTGGGAACGTGTTGTTTTCGGCTTAGAAGCTCAATTTCCTAGAACAATCCTTAATTCAACTTATGACTGCGAAATAAAACCAAATCAAATAACGACGTTAGGTTATGTTTATGTCATTTTAGATTCTTGCTTG
Organism: Cryptolaemus montrouzieri; assembly: GCA_013387265.2. Lineage (NCBI taxonomy): Eukaryota > Metazoa > Arthropoda > Insecta > Coleoptera > Coccinellidae > Cryptolaemus > Cryptolaemus montrouzieri. Next base: position 39,594,099 of record JABFTP020000124.1, on the reverse strand, counting down.
CTTGCATCTTTTAACAATGTGCTCAGGAACTTAGCCCATTTACACAGCTGGACCTACAGTTTATAGTGGATTCCGAACCACTCTCCTAGAACGTGCAATAATAACTGCCACCACAAGGATTACAAGTTATCTGGTCGTCGGAAGTTTATGCCCTCTTTAGGCGACTTTTTCAAATTCAGTACTTTTTTGTTCAAGGACAACATCCATAGCCTGACCCCGGATTCGAACCAGGAGCCTCGACTAAGCAGTTCCAATATGCTTGTGCACTAACCGTGCAGGCGGTTGTCATTTTAGATCTAAGGGCGTGCAATATGTCTACTATCACGACAAATCAAGGAAGGCAGTACTAGGAGGTTGCGACAATGCAAGTACAGAATTTGGTTGTCTTTTCAAGGTGTATATATGACTTCATCGTTCGTTATGATGAAATGCCGAAACGACCTCAATGTATTTGCATACACAGACTAAAAATTAGGAGAGTAAAAGAGCTAGCTGAAGCGGATTTTTTGTGATGCTGGATGCCCCGACTTTCTTCCTCCCTGAATGAACGTCCGTATACGAGGTAGTCGTAAAAAAAGTTGTAGTGATTTCCTTTAAAGAAATATCAATTTATATGAAAAAACAAATTCCATGGAAAATCAATTACGTGCGTAAGAGCAATTGCAAATCTAGCATTTTTTCACATTTAAAAGCCTCGTATATTTTTATATACTTTCATACACTTTTATACATTTATAGGTTCTTTTTTCAAAATATGATATGATAGAATTTAACACAAAATAAGTACTTGTCATGGTTTTTGACTGGATGATGCTTGATTTTATCAATAGTTATCAATAATACTTCATGGCCTCATACAACTTCCATCACAGTATTTGGTTATTCCCCTTTGAAGACTAAATTATGATGGGGAAACAGCAGACGAGAAATATCAATATTTTAAAAGTTTTCAATTCTTGGCATTTTGCTCTAAATTATCATTGTAAAACTTTGTTGTTGACATAACGAACCATACGTGTTCTTGTGTGGTACTGTCGTATGTGATGGAGTGGTTATACCGTTGAAATTATATTTCCCTAACAACCTTCTATGTTAGACCACAGACATATTGAGTGTATTTATAGTCGGACAGAAAATTAGGAGAGAAAAGTAAGGAGATATAATGAATTTTATAGGGCCCTCACACGCTCAATAATATTGACAATAAATGTACCAATAAATGTGGTCAGTACCTGTCAGTGGCGTGCTTACACCATCTGAAGCCCGTGGCAAATTCAATGGCCAATATAAAAGAGGTCGACATTTGTATTTTAAATTTTTGTAATCATTTTTTGCAGACAATATGTTTACTGGACAATAATGTTATATGTGTTATACTGTGTGAATTTTTGGTTAATTATCTATCTATTAAATTTCAATTTGAACATTGTAGGCAGGTATTTATTGAAAGAAGAATATTATTAGTTTCTTTTTCCGGATTTTCTGTTAAACAAACATATCATAAAACATCAAAGTTCGATTACGAGTCATTCAGTTTTCGATAGGTAGGTTCATAAAACTTTCTAAAAAGTTTTCATTATATCAATTTTGACAATCGTCTTTCTGCACTAGCTATAGTCACAGGACATTATGATAAATAATATATCGGCAGGTTCTCTTTACATATCTCTTGTATTTTGTTTTTAAAAGTGGAACGAAAACCTATCAAAAAATGCCCCATCGGTGCCTTCTAGTTTGTTGCACTGTATTTTAACAGATGTTTGAATTGGACGACAAATTACGACAATTACTGATACTGCTTTGTAATGAATATTGACTAAATCTCAGAATGTGTGTGAAAATTAAGATATTGATATATGTATATATATATATATATATATAATATATTATATATATATATATATAGGTCTTATAGATGTACAATATTAAAAGTGATGACTGTTGAGAAAAATTAGGATAAAATGACACGTGGATATTTGAATAGTAGAAGTGATAATATACTTGAGCCTTACCAAACACCCTAATAACTGGGTCATATAACTAAAATATATATTAATTTTATTTGAAGTAAAACTGGCTGGGCTATTTAAGTTTTCCTAAGATTCATTTTTTTTAGGAATTTTTACACATACATAAGCCTTAGCACCACAGAGCAGTCTTTAGACCTCATAGCTTAGTTTTTGATTAATATAACGAGAGAAACATAATGATAATATTACTTTCTTTTCTATGGCTACAGCGAACTCTCTGTTTCTGTGCTCACAGTTTCACTGCCTAGTGTATCACATTAAAGACTGTTCTATGATGCACCTTGAGATCGGGGTCCGTAGAATTTTGCCTGACCTTGTATCTTTATTTATACGCCACTGATACATGACTGATACCTACCCATATTCGTGTCACTATTCAGATAGGTAGATCTTCAATACAATTTGATATAAACAATCAATAAATGTTCCTTGATATGAATGAATTTATCTTATTAGTTATATCTGTTGTGCCGGTACATTGCGGTTAGTTTACAATATGGGAAGCAAAAAATATTATATTCTTCGTAATTTGAATGAATTACAAAGTGCCTTATCTTAAGAATTTTGAGTTTGTGATTGCTATATTTGTTATTCTGCAACTTGTAGTTTCGTCATAGTGTTATATCTTTTCAATTATAGAATTATGAACATTCGTAGTTAAAACGTATATATTTTTTTATTTACCTTCATACCAACTAAGGTTTATTCGGCATACAGAAATTTTACATTATGTTCTTAACTCTAACTATATCTAAAGTTATGATTGAATCATTCAATGAAAACAGTCTTTATCTATCACATATTCCAATTTTACTAATTATTATATCTCACTTTTATTGCATTTACTGAGAAATTTCATGATATCTACGCAAACCTTAATATAAGGTTTTTGGATGAGCATGTCAACCTTCATAGGAAATCCGTTAGGAAATTGAAGTTTGGCTTTCAATATTTCATTATAGAACTCTTTCCTGTGTTGTTCTAATAACTTAAATTGTCAGAGTATATGGTCAATTGTTTCTTCGTTTTCCTCGCATTCACAATTTGGGTCGGTAACAATATTAATACGACACAGTGACGCATTCAGATTGTAGTGATTTGATCTCAGTCGATTTAATGTCACAATAAAATTCCTATCCAATCCAAGCTTTGCAAACCAGGGTGCTTCATTTTTCTTATAAAATGACTCAAAGTAATATATTCCTTTTCTACGACTAGCGTGTAGAATACTGTATTCTGTTTGTGCATAGGAGTTGGCTTGAAATTTTGAAAGAGATCAGAATATGGAATTTTGTGTGTTAACGGTGTGGTCGAGGTAGCCAATTTGGCCAAACGTTCTGCTTCTTCGTTACTAATTATACTTTTAATGGCCGGTATCCAGTAAAATAGAATGCGAGTATTGAATACATCATTTTGGTGAAATTGATGAAATTTATTTTTAATTTCAAGTATATATCGGTTATGTCAAAGTGAGGGCTTCTCAACCTAAGTAAAGTGCTTTGGGAATCTGAAAAAATAATTAAGTTTTTATTTCTGTTTTCCAAGGTTACATTTGAAGCACATTCAGCGGTGAAAATGCTAGCCATTTTCGATAGGCTTTTAGAAATCTCAGTTTTCAGTTCACGACAGAAAAAAGCGAAGCCAACAGCACTGTTCGAGATTTTACTCCCGTCCGTGAAAATAGCAATTGCTTTCTTTTCAGCAGTGATTTCGTTAATGTATGAGATGGGTAAGTCCTCACTGGCAATTTTTTACCTAAGTCACAATTGATTGGCAGTGGCTAGAGTCAGGTTAGTGTACTCTATACGGTAAAAGGCAGATAATAGCCACATCGGTCAATAATGGATATTGCAGGTATCAAGTTGTTTAAGCATGCTTGGGTGCTTATTTCGGAACGTACGAGTGAGTTCATGAAATCTATGAACGGTTTGACATATTTGAGAGCCGGTATTAGAAAGGATCTTTGCCAGAAAACAATTACACAGGAGTTTAGCTCGATCTTTAAGAGTTGTCAAATTAGATTCAAGTATTATATTTGTTGGAGTTGAATTCCTATAACGAAGAGCTTTTTTGATTACTCGATTTTGCTATTTCTCGATTTTTTCTACTCCTTTCTGGGTTTTGGGAAAATATATGGAGATACCGTAGTCTATAAATGAACGAATGTAGCTTTTATGTAGGATTAAAAGTGTTTCGGGGTGAGCACCCCACCACGTGCCACATAGAGATTGGATTATGTTAAAGGCTTTCTGGGTTTTCTTTTGAATTAGGTTAATATGAGGAGCGAACGAGAAAGTGTAATTGAATGTAATTCCGAGAAAGTTAGCTTGTTCTGTTGATTTAACAGTAATATCATCAACCCGAATTTCAGTGTAGCCAGGTTCTCTTGATGGAATGTGAAAACTGTGTTTTGTGTGCTGCTATTGTCAGTCCTATCAAGCCCAAGTTCCTTTTAATTACTGCTAGAGCTTCATTTAATATTTAAAAACCAGTGGAATAGAGACCTATGTCATCAGCAAACGATGACTTGACATTCAACGGGATGCCGTTCAGTACTTTCGATGAAACAATAATAAAGAATATTGGGCTCGAAACCACTCCTTGGGGGACACCTATTCCTACAAGCCTAGGTAAAACGTATATTAAATCAGTTTTACAATGTTCGTCATATTATACCATGATGTTCATGCCTGAAATATAGTTTTTCTAGTGCGTCATCTACCAAAATTAGCATCAACTTATTGTGATAATCTATATATAATCCCAATATATAAACATTTTATAACCAAATAGCTTATTTGCCAGCTGTAAGAGTATAAATGACGATTTAACATTTAAATTATAAACTCATTGAAATACTTATATAAGTTTAAAATAGATAGTATCTAAGAAGCTAAGAATATGATTGCGCATAAATTTTACTATCTACTCAGTCGGCGTGAAAGGGTTAGCGAGAATAAGAGTCAACTAACCACGACAACCGTTTTATGAGAGTTCCACAAAACTGAATATTGAAGAGAGTAGATACTTAATATTGTTGAAGTTTCTATTAAAGCAAAGAACACAGCGTTGTAAACAAAGATTTCGCAATCAGTTACCCACTGCAGTTTGATGCTCACAAAATGTGTGACATCATACATCATACATCCTACATCTTTTTCATCTCTTTGAAAGCGTACCTTCATAGGTCGTCCAATATGGCGGCTACAGGTAGGAAGTAGCAATTTAAGTTGTTGCTGCTTAGGCTCATACATCAAAATGCTTGCAAATTCATTTTAAGTAGATATCATAATATATTTCAGGCCAAATACAACTTTCATATTGAAATAAATAGTACAGAAGAGTAGTAGTAGAATTGTGAATAATTCGAATTACGTGTTCAAAATAACCTTTAGACATATAAGGGTTATTTTCAGCACTTACAGTGTAAAATATCAACTCAAGTGTTCGAAATGAACTTTACACATAGAAGGGATACTTTGAAGACTAAGGGTGCTCAAAGGAATCAAACCATAAGAAAGTCACTTCGAGCACGGTGTTCAAAAGACCGAAATGAATATATATATATATATATATATATATATATATATATATATATATATATATACTTGAGAAGAAGAATTATTCAAAAATCCGTAGATCAATGAATAATCTTCCTGACAAGAGCTAGTTCCCAAATCTGCCCGCCAGGCACGCAGCCCCAAGAGCCAGATTTGAGAACTAGCTCTTGTCAGGAAGGATTATTCATTGATCTACGGATTTTGAATAATTCTATATATATATATATCTCAAGTCTCAAGTTTATATATGTAGACTCCTCATATAAGTATTATATATATAAGATATTATATATATATATATATATATATATATATATATATAAACAGGCTATACCTCCGGTGTTATGAGAGATTGAATTGTGAAATAAAATGCACTGCTTTGTAGTTCTGAAATGCCTTCGACTCACAACTTCTATACTGGATGTTCTCTTTTAACTCTTCAGAAACAATCCCTAATTTAATTTTTCCAAATTGCAACCCATAAACATTTATAGTGTCATTGATTCTAAAATGAATTCAAAATACTGTGGCTTGTCAATTTTTAAGTTTCAATTCTGAATATTCGCGATAAAAAAGAAATATTCATTAGAAAATCTGAGAGTATTCCTAACAAACGTACTCGAAATCCGTGCTGACCATTGATGACAGATAGCACATCTATGGATATAGCACCTTCGTATAGTCGCCAGTCTAGCCAATTCAAAATTTAATTTTTATAAACTAGTATTCAGATACTTATCAATAAGTATATGCTAGTCTTTCTTTCAACTTAAATTACACTTATTATTTATTATAATTACAATTATTATTCTTGTGTTCATTAAGAGCATTGTTAATAAAATCTCGAGTTGCAAACTACACATGTCATTCGGAGATCCGTTGATTGAGGCTCCATGTATTCCTTTGTAAGGTATACGTGGGTGCTGAAACTTACGAAACCATAAAATAGAATAAGAAATATTTTATTCTTTACTTATTTGTCAGTTCTGATGTTTATAAAGAGGCTATTTTGAGTTGAATATTAAAGTGAGTTTACTCTCACCTTCCAGATCGGATTCATTCTTTGAACCATCAAAAAACAATCTTCATTTTTCAGAATTGAATTCCTTTCATTCATTCAATTCAAATGTTCTATTGGGTATTTATGCGTATATTTATGTTGGATACCTACAGCAAAAAGAAAAAATTGTTATTTATTATCAAATTTGAACAACAACGAATCAATAATAAATTGAAGTGGTAAATTTTGTCTTTTTTCATAAGAGTTGTTCGAAATGTCCTCCTTCAGCCTGCACGTAAGCTTCAAACCTAAGTTCTACTCCTCTCGTGCAGGAAGCTATAATCATAGCGCGTGTGATTGTGCGAGATGCCTCACGGATCCGATTTTTTAGGTTTTCCACATTAGCTGAACGTACTTGATAAACAAGATCTTTTATGTAGACCCACAAGAAAAAATCTAAGGGAGTCAAATCTGGAGAACGTGCAGGCCACTGAATTGGACCTCTATTACCAATCCATCCATGGGCAAATGAGTCATTTAAATAATTTGTCACAATATGTTTGTTATGGGGAGGAGTCCCATCTTGTTGCCACACCAATACACGTACTTCTGCCAGGGGAACATCTTCTAATAAATCTGGTAGCGTATTCACCAAAAAATCAAAATATCGTTGCCCTGTTGATGTTCCTTCATAAAAATGGGGCCCAATAAAATGTCCATGGAATAACGCGCACTATACATTTATACTCCACACTGTTTGAAAGCGACTCTCTTTTATACAGCGTGGATTTTCTGTAGACCAGTAATGGGCGTTATGCTTATTAACTACACCATTATGGAATCTACTCTCATCCTTCCAGCATGTATGATTGAGCAAGTTTGCATGTCCTTGCAATAAATGAATTTTAGGGTGGTACTTATGCTCTTTGAGTATTCTCTGAATACTACTCTTACCAGTTCCCAGTTCTCTTGCTAGAGTACGTAATGAAATATGTGGATTCACACCAGTATACGCTAAAATATTTATAACACTTTCGTCAATTTTTACTGGAGTTCGATGGTGCCTATGTTTGAAATTCGAAAATGATCCAGTACGCATTTTCCGTTCCAACTTTAGAAATGTTGAATGCGAAGGTTGACGACGTGCTTGAAATCGTTCATTATACAGATGAGCAGCGTCACGACTATTTTTTCGACATATCCACATACTCATTAGCTCTAAATGTAAGTGGCATACTTGCAGCTTATTGCACTAGTAAGTATCATATGATTCTTCGAAATTGTATTCAAAAATATATTTCTACTTGCTTTTACTTAGCAGTTCATGAATACTCTTTCAAAAACTTCATAATTGACGGGAAGGTACGGTTGCATAGGAACACTTCATGATATGGTTCTGCGCATAAACGTTTATAAGTTCTCTATGGCTTTGCGTTCTATGTTTTTTTTATATCTACCTATGTTTCGCTGATGTAAATGAAGCGCCTTGCATTCAGCAGTCTATTGTTTTGAGTACGTTTATTTTTTGAGTTTTCAGAATAACAATGAAATGAATCTTTTTTTATCTCCAACAGACAATATTCAAACGTTGAAAACGATATACTGCAATACTCTAAATTCATTTGGAAATTATTGACACTATAAGATTTTAAGGGGTGTAATTTGAAAAACTAAAGTTGGGTTTTGTTTCCTGAAAGTCGAAAAAAAGTTTCGATTGTGGAATGTGTGAGTTGTTACCACTTTATTGAAACTGGATCAGAAGTCTTTCAAAAGTACTTCGTTTAGGATGAGCCCTTTCAGGATACTTTTGAGCATAAAGCCAAAAAGCTATTTTTATGACATTCTCCGAGGATAAATATCATATCAATATGATCTTCTTTTGAATAAGTTTTCATTTTGACTGATTCTAATCACAAAATTCAAAAAATTCCAGACTATTAATACAAATACGTAAGCCGTTTTTAGTTTAGTCATGAAAGAGATTTGAGCGATACTCGGGAGATGGAGTGTGCAGAGAGTCCGATTTTGCCACTGAATGATCTAACATTGATCTAATGGTACTGAAATTGGTCTAAGTGCAAAGTTAAAGCAGTGCTCATATATTGAGGAATTAGACTAATTTTTCACTTTAGTTCATGATTATAGCTGTACATTTTCATAAATATCATTATGCATTTATTCAAAGTATGTACATCCATTGAATTCACCGGAAGTGCGTTTTTTTTTCATATGCCCATTATTAGTACCTCCATGGAACAATACCGGTACACTTCAGATGGCAGACAATATTCCACGACAGCTCTTGATTAATTTAAAATATTTAGGAATCAACGGTTCTACAACCATTTACAGTATCTGAAAGCATTCTTCAATTTTCATTTTTTTTATTTTATCGATGCATGCGCATATGATTTAACAGCAGCTTGATTCAGGGTCCAAGTCAATGAAAGATTTCATAGGTAGGAACACAATAGTGAGGGAGAACAGGTTGTGGAAATAGTCCACTCGCTCTTAATCAAATCAGTCATTGAGTTAATAAAAAAATATAAATGGTTATATTTAAATAATATTAAAGATTTTCAATAGGAGCTTTCATAAATACTAATTCAAATAACTGTTTTGGTTTTATATTAGATGTCACAACTTTTTACGTGGAAGGAAGGATTGAGTAAAGACAAATTGCATTTTTATATTTTGATGGGGTTACTCCTGATGATTATAGTTAAATGTGCATGAAAATATTTCTAACATGAAGTATTGGCGTAATGTTATGATTATTATTAATCTCATAGTTCAAAATTGGCATCTTACGTCTAGTAACAATTTTGTATAAAACAAGATTTTATTATTTTAGTCTGCTTATGATCTAACTTCCTTTCAGGATGATTGTGTAATGAACGATTTTCTATTGAAACATTATATCACCCATAGACACCATGATTTCGATGAAAGAATGTCATCCACGTTATTAAGATTGCTTTTCAGCTCCTAAACTACAAAATCTTCCGATGAATGGGACGATAGAGGACAGCTGCCAGCCAGTATGTGGAAATAGAGCCGCAGTATTCGACATTTCCATTTTAGTGATTGTGCCCATTGAGCCTTCGACAGGCAAATGACGGAGTGGTTCTAGCTTTTCAGATCTAACAAATTCGGAAAGCTTTTATCGAACGTCCTCGTGCCACCCTCGTGAGAAGGACCATTTTATACGGAGAAAGTTGGGGACTTGGTGTCAATTCTATTATTCTCAACTTTCCCACCCTACATGGGTGGAATACCAAATCATATCGAATTAAATCGGAGCATGTCCTTGCCATTTTGACCAAATAGAATTAAATGCCCTGAGAATAGAAAATTTGTTTAATTTCTCCAAGATGCAAACTTGTTATGTGCTGAGAATTTCAGTCATAGATTTTTGGTTAATAACTGAAAGTCGATATGATATTACTTGTTATATGAATTAATTTTTGAAATTTTGAATATTATTCTCAAATTTTACTAGCGCCTATTAACCTATAGCGGGTGTTCACTTAGTGAGTAACTTTGTTCCTGTTGAATATATTGAAAAATTATATATAGAAAAAAGTTATATGAAAATTTTCAGCATGCCTAAAATTATTTTCAAATATACAGGTTGATCCGTTACAGAGATTTTGAATCAAACAAATATGTTTTTAAATGGGTCGCATTCTGTTTATAATCACTTTTGAACGTTCTCCTCTGAAAAAAGGTGAGTTTCTTTAGATAAGTTTATGCCTTATCTGAACCGATTTCGAATTATTCGTCATTCTATTGAAATTATTCATTCACCTATTGGGGAATTAATAATAATAATTTTCAACAATCCCTCCTCCAACATTGAGGGACCATTGATGTTGAAAATTATTTATAGGAGCAACTTCTGGGTTACCGCGACCATAGTAATGCAAGTTGTGTCTGTTGCCAAAACCTTTCCTATGAAATATACATTCATCAATGAACAAAGTGAATTTAAAGAAATTTTCATTCTCAGTTAATTTATTTCGGATCCATTCGTAAAACCCTATTCTTTCATCATACTTCACATCAGATAATTCTTGATGAAGTTGAATATGGTTTGTATAATACTGACCTTTCTTTAAGATTTTTGACATAGAAAATTGTTTATAATCTAATTGAGTACTCAATTCCCGTATACATAAATTGGGATTTTCTTTCACAAATTTCTAATTCTTCTATTAAAACTGTTTTCGTTAGTAAGCCACTTCCAGTCCGCTCAAAACGTTTAAAACTTTCGCAGCACTGTAATAGTCTCATGTCGGTTAATTTGTCGTATAAAATTACAATTTCTAAGAGGATTTCCCATAGTGTATTGCATGTTATTACTTCAAAGTGTTTGTCAAGAAGGAAAACCAACTCGATAAACCCAAAAACTATGAAAAGTTTCGAAACATAAATTAAAAAATTCGAAATGAACAACAAACTTCGAAAATGAAAAATCAAAAGATACCTATGCAAATACAACTGTAAATTACTAATAAATTAAAAATGTTGGAAATAAACTATGGATAACTTCGAAAATAAAAATAAAAAGATAAACGCATTAAGCCACTGATTGACAAAAGGTATTTAAATGAATGAGATGCAAAATCATCATTTTCGGTATCTGTTAGAAATATGTATAGGAAAATAAACATACTTTGATAAGTAAATGAATTATTTTTCCTTTAAAGTCATCAAATACAGCATGGTCTATTTGAATTCTCACAACGGATGATATGATGCAAAGAATTCAAGATGCATTTCATAATATTACTACGTACAATCTCAATAACGTGAGGAGAAATTTTATGTGTCGAATTGAAATGAGTATCCGAGAAAAGTAGATACTTTGAACATATTTCATAGCTTATGTGAGTCACTCTTATCTCGAATATACTAAGACCCTATTTGAGAATTTTAGTGCAAATTTCGATAAGATTATGTGAAAATTCTAGCATCTGGCATTCTTTTTCATTTGGAATCCTTAAATTCATTTGACATAAAAAATAATGAAGCTTGAACCTAAACAAAATTTGATATTTATCACAATCACCCTACAGGTGTATCAAAAATTCTTATTGTCGTTGAATATTGAGATATGAGAATAATTTAGTATTAAAATTGACATTTTTAGACGAATCCAGTTGATACAAAAATGTTCGAGAAAAAATAATATTTTCGTAAAATGTCGATTAATTTGGAAAGGATTACTTTAAGGCACATACTAATTTGAGAAAACTCACCTTATTTCGGGTAAACATGTTCAAACATGATGAGAAACATAACAAAAACATAACTTTGATTAAATCTATAATGGAACACCCTGTATATTTGACAATAAGTTGAGAACGGGTAGTAAATTAGTATTTAACTTTTTTTTACATATGCTTCTTCCATATTCAACAGGAACAAAGTTATGAACCGATTACGCATTAAATGGACACCAGGTATAAATAAATATGAAATACTGATGTGGGTAAGCGCATCACTTGATAAACGCTGAACCGACTTGAATATTCTTTTCCCAAAACGTTCATAATAGTTTCAATTGTGTTTTATCGAGAGAAAAATTGAAGCACCTGATCGCAGAATCATCACGTAAGATACGAATGATGGAAATGCTTCTTTGTTAGTATCATAACTATTTGAGAGAAAAAAAATGTAGGAAAATTAAGGGAAACTGCAATAATTTGAATTTTTATTATTCACTTTCGATCATAACTGAAAATAGGAATGTCATATTCGGTTGATTCTATTTTAGAATTGTCCATTATTACATATTTGAATATTTTTGTTTGTTATGTTCATTTTGATGTGGGAACGTTTTTAAGAATAAAAAATGCGTACAGTTAGAGAGGAAATTCTGAAAATTCGGACAAACTGTGAAACTTATAATATTTCTACGCACTTTCGGTTATCATTGTTATTAACTAACAAAATGAATGACACAATTAGTGAATTTTTCATTCATCTTTATGCTTCCAGAGAAAAATAAGAATCGAATCAAAAGAAGTCGGACAATTCCAATTCACAGAAATCTTATTATTTGTATGCACCCTTGAGCTGAACTAAAGATAGGAATGCCATATTTGCTTCATTCTTTGTTACTATGTTCGGATGAATTGAAAAATAGGCACGACATATTTTAATGATTTTTTCATTTGTTCTCTAAGATTCTGCGATGAAAACAAAATAAATTAAAAAGAGAACCTGAAAGAACTGGGGGAAAACCTGGAATGTTTTTCTCAGAAATAACATTACAAAAATAGCCTTCAAATGTAACCACATTTATTCGTATTTCCAGATGTATATAGGCAACACAATGCTCTGGCAGAGCTCAGTACTTTCATATTTCAAAATGAAAAAGAATTTCAATTTTTGTAAGTTAAGTTTAGAAATATGTGATGACGATGAGTGTGTATTACATTTTATAAATATATGGCTATGGCAATTTTTATTCTGGGTATTACGTTCTATAAATATTACTATGGAAACATGTCACTACTGAAAGTATTTGATATATAAATATTATTTTTGTTTACATCAAGCTTAATTGAATAGATGTAGCACTAATTAAAGTAGTTACTTCAAGACAATTAGAATTCTATTTTGAAAAACGATAGACATATGTTATGCAATGGAGATTATATTTTATATTTTCATTTAAAACTGTATTAACCGAAATGGGTTTAGCCGTTATTTTTGGTACTTAAGGAATGATTAGAACACAAATCGAATTTTCTATTTGTTTTACCACCAACAAATGGATCAACTTAATCTTTGGATTTATCCGTTACTATTAAATATGATATTCAAAAATTATCAAACTTGACTACTAAACATACAATCACAAATTCAATTGAGTTAATCCAAAATTAAAGAACTTCACTTCACCGAAGTTATGCATACATCTTGATTATCTTCAATACAATGAAAAGATATATGAACAACCTAGCGGCCTCTCGATGAGATGACCTTTATACCCCTGTATGCTTATTTAGATATATTTATATCTAGAATAGAAGAGAAAGTAGTAAATTCTAAGTTGCCAGTTAAAATTCATTTTTAGTATAGATACGTCGATGACATTCTTATTTCTCAAAATGGTACACCTATTCGATCATTTCCTTAAATTTATTAAAAGTGTCCATCCGATAATAAATAAATTCGAAAAAGAAGAAAATTATCAGATATCATTCTCTTTCCTACTCAAATAGCAAAATTAACTTCAACATCTCTAGAAAACCTGATCACACAAATATTTGTATTTCCAAGAATTATTACCACGCAAATTCAGATAAGATATTTGCGTACAATTCAATGATCCACATATGTTATCTATCATTAGATAATCTTGAAAAAAAATGGAAACTATTGAAGCTATATATCACAACAACAGTTTTGATCTTGACTCAATTGAGAAATTATATTTATAAAATAGTGAAATAAAAACAATTACACATCGCTAGTAGATAAATATATCCTATTATGAGTACCAATAAATCCGAAAAATGCATCCCTTCAACATCTTTTGAACAGATAAGCGAAAATGTTGCAACTAAGTTTTCAAAATTCAATTATAAGTTATCATGTCTAGACTGCAATAATGCTACATAAGTCGGTCCTCCAAAATGTGATAAAAGGAGCATCAAACTTAACTCCTTAAAAATAAACAAGTTTCAACATTAGCTAACCACTGCATCTAAAATAGCCATTCTTTTCCTCGTATTGAAAATGTGTGGGTTCTACACATTCCTCAAAGGGTATGAAACTCAATTACCTAGAACCAGTTGAAATTTACAAATCACTTTTTAGTGACAACTTTCAGATAATGAACGACCAGGCGGATCTATGTAAATCCCAAATTTTCGATGTATTTGAATACTATCTTTCAATAATTTGTGATAAGTATAATCAATAGCTAATTTTTCAATCCAAATCTAGGAAACAACCTAATCATATATATATATATATATATATATATTTCATGTCACTTCTACTTGGTTTTCATACTGTTCTATGAAGAACGGGTGTTCGAAACCGCGGTAACAGTGATTATTAATTTAATTTGTTTATTGGTAGTAAAAACAGTTAAAATTTTCTTTTGTCAATTATTAACCTCTTAACATTTTTGTCTAGGATAGAAGATTTTCGCTTTTTATATTCTTCTGATTCTTCTAACCTCATTAGGGTAAAATACTAATTTAAATGAATTGAAGTTTGACAATTCACATCAACAACAATTAATCAAATTTTTATGAGCAATAAGAAGAATGCTGTTGAAATTAGATACTGTCATTCATAAAAAATTATCTTAGAACCAGTGTTCAGTCTTGTAGGTCGTGTTATACTACTCCTTTTTCATACCATTCCATCATTTTTCGTAAAAAATAATGTTAGAATAATCTCTTCCTAGTATTAGAAAATGAGGTTTTTGTAAAGCGATGATTTTATATACTTCTCATACAAATGGCTATTTGTGGCCAATAGAAGAATCTGAATTTTAGTTGAGTGAACTGAATATTAGTTAGTTCTTAGAAAATTACCATTATCCATTAAACTTTTGACCATAGACTTAAACATTTACTTGGATATGTATAACTATCTCCATTTGGTTGTCACTAGTATTAGTATTAGTCTCGGTTTTCCAAAATTTGTTTTTATTCTAGAATATTCAGTGGTTATTTTGATTATTTTTATTTGATAATCAATCAAAAACCTTCGTTAGGCAGGTTTTTAAGATTCTCGATAAAAAGATCTCGTTGGTCCTTTCAGTTGCAAATGAGTCGAAAAGTGTGATCGAGATGAAGACTGTTTCAAATAAAATAAACCCATTGCAAAAATATCCATTTTGTGCTTGTTTTGTCATGTTTACTTTAGGACCCACCTGATATTTTCATAAAAAATTGAACACTAGGGGCCGTTACTTGATGCAAGTCCATTTCAAATGAAAAATAAAATAACATTTGATTTACACTTATAGTATATAGAGAAAAAGTTAGGTTAGGTTAGGTTAGAGATCCGAAATAGGTACTGATTTGTTGCATGTCCTACAATTATTTTCAAATATTCAGGATGTTCCGTTATACAGATTCAGATCGAAGTTTTACATCAAAATAGAAAACCCTATGTTTCGCATCATTTCTGAACGTGTCAATCTGAAATAAGGTGAGTTTTTCCAAATCAGTATCTACTTCAACTAGATTGTTTTCGAATTGAATGACATTTTGTGAAAATTTGATGCTTTTTGTACACCTCCAGTACATAATGGTATCGTCTTAGAATCTCTTTTCAATACTATATTATTCTCATGAACTTAAATAACCATGAACAATAAGTAATTGTTGATACAGTTATAGGGTGATCCGTGATGGATGTCACATTTTTTTGATTTCAAATTTCATTATTTTTCTTATTTCAATGGGAATACCCTGTATTTAATGAATGCAAATGAAAGATAATTACAATACCTATTGTAATGGATTAGGTGCTCCGATGTCAATTTTCAATAGATTGATAGTTTTAAATGATTTTGTTTTTTATGCTAGAATTTTCACATAGTCTTATCAAATTTTGCACTAGAATTCTAAAATATGGTCTAATTAGAAAGAATATCTAAGAAAAGGGTAACTTACACCAGCTATGGAATATTTTTCTCGGATGCACATTTTAATTCGTCTCATAAAATTTCGCCCTACATTAATGAAATTGTGCTGAGTAATATTATGGAATGCATCTCGAATTCTTTGCTTCATATAATGCCTTGTGATAATTCGAAAAAACCATCCAGTACTGAGAACAAAGAAAATTCAATTCCATTACTTTAATCAATGTATTTGTTATTCTATACATATTCTCAAGAGATACAGAAAAAACAATTGATTTTGTATTGTTTTCATTTACAATATTGTCCATGAGTCCCATCTTATGAGTTTGTGAATTTTCGTTTTCAAAGTTGATTGTTCATTTCGAGCTTTCCAAACTTTTCATAGTTTTGCGTTTTTGGAATTAATTCTTCTTTCTTGACAAACATTTTGAATTAATAAACATAGAATATGTGAATGAGTGTAGTGCTTCGAAAGTTCGAACAATGAATTGAGCGTACTGGAAATGATGCTTAAGAGCAAACGATACGATTGAAAACAATTTTGAATGAAGATAACTGACCACTGAATAAGATATCGAAAATCGTTTGTGTGAAAGATCTAAAAGAAAAATAAGTATGATAATCTACATTAATAATGAGATGAAGTGGATTATGGTGGAAGAATTGGGTTTTGCGAATAGATCCAATACTAAAAAATTGAAAAATGCAGCAAACTAGCGTTTATCATGTTCCAAATAAACATTTTTGATTTGTTCCACAGGAACGAAGTTATGGGCTGATTATACACTGAATGAATATTCAGAATATCTTTCTTAGGATGTATCATATACTCTATGTTTAGTTTAAATAGGGTTTCCTCTGATTTAATTGAAGGATTCGAAATTCAAGTAATTTCATAACCTCACAATGTTTGTGTTCATGTTTTTGGTTTCAACAGGACCCCACTTGTATACATATACCGGCAAAGAGATCAGGCAAAGTCTTATACACACTGTGCACAAAAGGTTATGGAGATTAGAAATTATGAGTATGTTATTGCGAATTTGTCTTCTATGGTTGTCTTAATAAACAAAAATACAGTTTTAGGTTTTAGTGCACAATGATGTTTGATTTATTTTTAATTTTGATTTACATGATTTACAAGTCCAGTCTTTTTACTGATTTAGTCATTTGTTTGTCGTATGTTATCTAAACTGAGCGACATTATGCCATGTTAAAGAAAATTGTAGCAAGATAAGTACTATTTCAAGCGAATGCAGATCTGGCAATTGGAATGCTTCAGGCACGAAGGCGACATTTTTCGCCTGTTACAGAAGAACAAAATTTAGCCAAAGTTTGATGAGTAGGCTATCGAATTGATTCTTGGGAACAGATACAGTTAACAAATCTAGATGTGGAAGGTCTAGTGATAGATGACGTATTCGTATCTGGAAGAGAAGGGGGGAGAGTTGTCATTGAAGGCTTGTATAAAGAATGGTTGCTTACTCAAGCGTAAATATGGAAAATATATACGTTGTTTACCAGAAGGTAGCAACCATTATTAATTTTTATGCATGGTGTACCTCTTATATTTGTCTAATCAATGCCTCCTAAGTTCTATACCAATTGCCATCTAATTTAGTTTAAATATAAAAGAATTTAATCTAAGAAATTAGCAAATATCCCATCCCACAGTCGGAGATAGCAGCGTTTAATAGAAATACAAGAATATAATTGGCATTCATCAAAAATGTGGGATATAAAAGATGGTAATTCACAATCAATTTCCCAACAAGTCTCAATTCAAAATTCAGAATTTAACATGTGTATTATTGATCAATAGATATAGGCAGTTTTATGACAAAAAATAATTGACATCTAGATAACATAGATCCAATGAGTTGATTGCAAAAGCAATAATAGATAAAGAAACTGCGAAGACGTCCACGTATGCGGGAACTAGAATAATTCAAAATGTATAATTTCAGGATGAAATCTGCTTCAGCAGAGCATGCAGAAATATGGAAAACCTTTGACAATTACTCCCAGACCTGAAAAAGTTGGACATGTCAGAGAGGAAACATTTGTTTTCTCAAATTAATCAGTTATTCACATTGATTACTTTCGTGGTAGCTCGGATTTGTGTCTTAGTCGCTCCCCTATAATTTACACCTGTATGCAACTCTGCCAGACACTAAAAAATCTTCCATCTTTGTTAAAGATAGACTGACAGAAATGTGATATAGAAAATTTGAACAAATAAGATTTCTATGAAATGAATAATACAAAAATAAAGAAGATCAGGAAAAGGGGCTCATGTTACAGACGAAGAGTATTAACATCTTGTTTTAAAGACTAAGTGACGATCGTATCACAAAGATTCTAATCTATTAGAAAACAATAATGAAAGAACTGCAATATGGTTTCACTGACATAACATAACTGCAATAACATCTTTATCATCATCTACAAATCTTGCATATAGTAATTATAACCATATTAATTGATTTAAATTCATGCTATGATAATGCAGAGTACCCAAAATGAATAACATGATGTATTGATGTGCTACTCACCTTTGATATAGCAGCAGAAAATATATAAAAATAAAATGTGCTAATAAATTAAGGAATTATTATTGTTGATATTATTATAATTCCAAATGTAGGGTGGCGGACAACTCCAATAGTAGACCAATATGAGAGTGATATGAGGAGATTAACAGTCAGAAAAAAATTAAATAAATAAATGAATTAAACTTTGGATTCTGGAAGAATGAATTTAACAAATGAAATTTTGCAGCAACAAGAGATCGATACACATCATTCTCGAAAGCATTCAAGGTCAATATAATATCCTCACCAATCAGACCATTCCATACGTCAAATATTCTGTGACTGTTGTTTCTTTGAACGTTTCTTTTTTATTTTATGAACTCGTAGATGGGTGACACCACTTAGTGTGTATATAAGACTCTAACCAATATAATTGCATTTGAGGATTCCGATGTCAAATATAAGACTACTGTCTGCGTTGACTAAACGAAATCAGATTAGCAGCGCGTCGATGTTCCACCAAGCTGTTCCAGCTTACTCAATAACAGTTCGATGTAATTTTTCTAGAGGATAATGAACCCAGTGAATAAGATCGCAGTGAAAATGTTGCGAATAAGGTGAAGCGCGATTTCATAAATCAAATTACCGTAGATTATTGGTAATATCCACTCCGAGAACCAAATGCGACGAGATCAATTTCAGTGCTGTATCATATAAGTGGTACGTCAGGGTTGCATTATTTCTTCCCACATGCAGAACAATATATTTTCATTGTTCAGAGGATGGAACCCATCACCACACCAGCGACAGATCGAAATTAAATCAGAGCGTAGAATATCATGATTCATATGATTCGCAAAGCTTGGTGTCATCGTCATAAAAGGTTTTTCTAATCTGAATATGAAAGAAAAGATAAAGAAACAAAGAGAAGAGGTCCAAGTATTTATCGTTGAGGCACTCCACTGGTTACGGGTCTTTTGTTAGAAAATGAGCTGTCCAGTCTAACCACAAACGCCTTCGAAAAGTCGAGGTAGATTACACCGTTAGGAGAATTTGGATCAAGCGAACTGGACTAATTAATAATACAATAGAGCCAATTGTCGATCCATGCTATTTTTACTATGACATGATGCCGAGCTAGAAAGACAGATATTTCTTCCGAAATAATAGACTCCATTCATTTCAAAGAGAGTAAAATAATAGGACTAATGGGATATAGTTATGAAAATCAAATTTATTGCTGATTTTAAGACCTGGAGGTAGATACAGCTTTGGCCATAAGGACGCTGAAAGAGTTTCTCAAATAGACAGTCATTACCTTAGCCGACTAATTGCAATTATATTTGAGTTGGTTTTAAGTATAGCCGTCTGGATCAGGAGATGTAAATGCATTCAGTTTGAAAATATGTTTCTTCAGTGTCTCTTCTCGCGGTGACGATATTTGTGAGCGGCAGCTTCCGATATAGCGAATTTGCGAAAACTTCAGACGTACGATATACTCAATGCCAGTAATGCATAATAACGTAATATTAAGGAAGTTTTCCTTGGCTGTCGAAGATTTCTTTATTCGCTTGGGTGCTTAGAGAGAACGCTTCTCCATCACTAGAACATTACATACTGTACTCTGTATTACGCATTACGATCTAGTACTGAAACGGTTAGAAAAAGTCTCGAATTATTCCAGGAGACCTATTACATCATAATCGGTCAAGATTTTCTCTTTGTGCGTGATAAAACGAGTCCGAATATTGATATAGTGGTGAAATTACCAGAAGACGAAACCGATGTTATGAGGTGGTCCTCGAGGATCCGCCTGTAGCAGATCTTGCAACTCTTGGAGATCATTTGGTTGAATTTTGGATCCTAACAGATTGAAAGAGACGTTACTTCAGCTTTGGAGGGCGAAAGTCTCAGCCTTGTTGGATAGCCTAGGTTACGTGAGTGCTTCAAGTGAGCATTTTTGGTGTTATGGATGTAACATAAACAGGCAAGTATGCACACTGCAGGAATGGTGAGTATTTTTTGATCCAGAAATAAACCTCTAGAGCTATTTTTTGAGGGGCTTTAATTGTTCTTTTTTGTTGCAGAAAAAATTCAAGTAGCGCAAGGTGAAGCGCCCCACAGCAGAATTCCATATGTAAACATAGTATGAAAATGGGCAGAAAGGTGAGTACTGTCGCTTCTTTGTTAAAAATGAAACGGATTTTTCTAACAGAGTAAAGTGCGGATGAAAATTTCTCGCACAAAACCTCTATATGCTGAAATCACTGCAGTGATTTATCTAAATGAAACCTGCACCCATTTTAGAAGATTTTATCGTAAAAATCACTTTCGGTTTTACTCACATTAACCTTACAATTATTAGGCTGCAGCCAAGTACATCAGATATCTCTCTCCTCTTCTTCACTTATTGTAGAAGGATCATCGACATACATACAAATATTTTCCTGACTCAAATAACTATGATATGGTATAAAATGGCAAAATGTTGGTAAACTATGAAATCTTCTCAAGAAAGTTCTCAAAGATAAGCAAATAACATTTGATCTATATAATTTTAAACAAATATATTGCTAAAACGATCATAGTGAGTAGGAGCTACGTTTATTCATAGAGGGTGAGAAATGTAAATTCGACTCTTTCGAAAGACGTCTTTAACCACTTAATGGAATAATATCAAAGCTAGCTACATGAATATTGCTCGTAGACAATGTATTCTTTTGTTTTTGAGCCGGTGGATAGCACCAGCAGTTTTGATAGCACGAAACAACTATCAATCCTCGTTTTTCAGATTATATACCGCTAGTACCGCATATTGATGTTCCAGTGAAATTTGAATACATTGACAACCAACATACTCGTATCCAATCGGAAATACACAATTAGTTCAAGAACCAATTGAGGAAGTAAGTAGGCACTATATAAGGTCATTTGGGGCTGGGGCTAGCAACGATTCCCTTACCGACAGGGCCAATGAACTATGTGGAAACATGTTTTTCTGAAATTAAAATGAACATTAACTCTATTAACAATCATGAAGTACTCCCTGAAGTGATCAAGCTGAAAAACGAATTAGTTACTGCTCCCTCTAGTGCCCTAGTGAGAGGAAATCAATGATCAAATAAGTTCTACAAAAAATTGCAGAATATATAGAAGACTACTTCAGAAAATTCGTCTCGACAAACAGAACCTACAAATGTTGAACAATGCAGACAATAAAATCAAAGCGATTTGGAATGTGGTAATACATAAAACTGGAAATGATAAAATGATCGAAATCCAATTCTCAACAGAAAACTGAGTATTTTTTTAACAAATCCCTGAAAGACTGACAGTTCCTGATGATTCAATCACAAAATGAAATCAATGTATCATACACAATGACTATATGACACGGATCCAGACGAGGTAGAAAGTATCGTAAAATATTTTAAGTCGTCAGACACGAAAGACATCTACGGCCTGTCGGTAAATTCTTCAAAAATATTATTCACCTCCTTGCCGAACCTCTGACTCTGGCTATGAACAGCATCCTAAGCATCCTAAGCATCTAAAGTTGGCTAAAGCTGTTTCTATATACAAGAAAGGAGACGTTGCCATAGTTAAGTACCCTGGATAGAGTGATGGGCTCAGTTGGAGACAACAGTGAATAGTCAATGTCATCAAATGACAATGTTTAACTCCATATCGAGACATTGTCTCCATTTGTCAGCTTTCAGCTATGGAAACCATGAAATATCCTTAGAAAAATTCAGTTTCTGTGTGGTTAGCGATAAATCTAATGATATACCTATCAAGAAGGTAAAAATCAGAAAATAAGCCATCAAACTGATACATTATCATAATAGGTCAGCACAATCAGAAGGTTGTAAAATGAAGGACGAGATTAATGAATTTCTATCAAATATGAAAGCCAAAATCTTGAATGAGTAGTATATAGAATTTGAGAAATTGGAGAATCAGGAATAGTAATATTAGAGTGAAATATAATCAAATTTAATTAAAAATTCATAGTTCAATACGTCAATCAACAAGAAACATTTTTCATCCTCATATCACAAGATTCAGAGGTAGGGAAACCGATCTTCGTTTTTTAATAGAAAAATTTCTAATTTCAGCGAGAGACAATGTAACAGATAATACTTCGCAATCATGAATTAAAATAGAATTTTCTTTCTCTATAATGAACTTATTCTTGGGGAGCGCGTGAAGGTATCAAGTTTAGATTGATACCAGATACTCAGGTCTGTAATTCCTTTGACAGTTCAGTCAAAGCAACCAGAAGATACGACTGTTCATGTCGCATTTTGCTACATATTTTGACGCGTGCAATGTGAATTGAAAGTTAATGTGTATTTTCCGATTACTTAGAATCATGAAATTTGGCAAGGAGCAATGTCTCATATCCCAAATGAAAAACAAAATTTGCAAACTGCAGGTTTATAGTTACATTACAAAAATAAACGATAATGAACTTATTCGCGTAAGCATTGGCGTATCGAGTTCAAATTAATTATTCTTGCCTAATGACCTAAAATTATGAAATTTCACAAGAAGTAATGTCTTGAAGCACAAGTAAACAAAAATCCGGAAACCGTAAATTTCTAACATAACAGAAACAAAATCTCTCAGGTTCAACCCTCATTCGCGAGGATCAATAAGTACAAGGGAGATTTAGTGACTCAGTTATATCGATTGCCGGTATATAAGAGAGATCCTTGAGTTATCCAATTTTATCGGAGAATTTCGTGGTTGAATCAAAAATATTATATATATTATATTATATATTATAAATTAATTTTTATAATATGTACTTTTGAGGCCTACTTGTTCGTTTAGAAGTATATATGGAAACAGCATTGAATACTCATGTAATCAAATAATTTTATTCTTCGATTTTGAGGACTGATTTTCAGAAAAGATCTTAAAACTAATCGGAAATGCGAGAACGAACTATTCATTTACTAACAAGTTCCATCGATACACTTGGATAATTTTTTTAAGCTCGTTATTGTATTGTATAAACCCAATTAAGATTGAACTCTAAAGGAAAGGAACTTTAAACAATAATTTTTTCCGAAGGATGAAGTTCCTTTAGAAAAAGTAGGTATGAGCTATTCTTCTACATCTTCTATAGTTTATAGATCATTTCAACTGAATAAACCCAGATTTGTCACAAATGCAGTACTTCTGTATTTACTGATTTATTTTCATATCTATCTGAACCAGAAACAGTTAGTAGGAAAGATCCCGATGATCTCGCTGAGTTTTTTTGTAATTAAATTGAACTAACGTGGTAGAATTAGTTTCTCTGTTTTCAAGTTACCTTTAGAGCTAAAACCACTTGATCATATGAAGCATTGGACGGAAGTGTAGAAAAAGAATATTGAATTTCATCGAAAGATTGTATTTAGTGATAAAGCGCGTTTGTCAACAAAGAAAATATGCTGTATTAGTCACAGGAAAACTATCACGTGCTCTACACTACAATCCAAAAATTGTATTATGTAGTTCACAATGGAGATCACTACATAGATATGTAACGACGTTATTTCTTTAGTCGATTTCAGCAATATGGTACCATAAGCCATACAGCGGATATAACAATCAAGTTAGCGAAATCTATATTTGGTGAACGTCATATCCAAAAACGATCCCACCATCGAAATCGCAATTCAGCAAATGAGATTTTCCGTGATCGGATATATATATATATATATATATATATATATATATATATATATATATATATATATATATATATATATATATATATATATATATATATATATATATATATATATATATATATGTAAACTTGAGACAAGAAAAACTATTCAAAATCCGTAGATCAAGAGCTAGTTCCCAAATCTGCCCGCCATGCACGCAGCCCACAAGAGCCACAATAGTGCAACTAAAGCTTTTGCTCTTGGGGGATTTTGAATAGTCCTTCTTGTCTCAAGTTTATATATGTAGACTCCTCATGAAGGTTATCATGGAAGATATTTGTCCCATCATATATATATATATATATATATATATATATATATATATATATATATATATATATATATATATATATATATATATATATATATATATATATATATATATATATATATATATATATATATATATATATATATATATATATATATATATATATATATATATATATATATATATATATATTCAACTATAAGCTCGAAATGGGAAATAAATCTGTCTTATATCATTTTTCTATTAAAAACACTAAACCCTTTTCATGGTATCTTCAAGAGAATGAAGAGTAAAAATGATTAGAAATTTGCATGGATTCATTGTGGATTATTTTGGTAAACCAGTGAGAAGAAAAAATTTTCAACTAAACACACGTACGTAGATTCGTCATAACGATACAGATTCGGTCTTCTCAAGTCTTAGCGGAAGGTTTTAGGATCTAAATCCACGGCCCCATTGTGGCTATCCATCATGGCTTGTCAGGGCCGGCTACTTTCGCCCGGCCACTATGTTCCCTATCCTCCTTCCCTTGTCCCCCATCTTTTCAGAACCCCTTGTGTTGTATTTTATACAATGTCAATTATTTCTATTATTCAATCTTCGGGATTTCCAGCAAATCAACGACTGTGTGACCAGTTCCATCAATGGATGGGTGTGGCCCAAGTTTGTATTATGTATTATATTGAAATATCAAATAGGATCAAACATTTTATATATACGGCAACTATATAGTGTATGTTTCTAATATGTCAGTGGGTTATCATTTCAGTTGAACTTAATTTTTTCTTGCAATTAAAGCTACATATACTATATACAAAAATATAAATCTACTACCCGATAATTATTATTATTGAAAGAATAGGCAGTCTGAACATATGTTAATACTCTTGTAAACCATTTTCAAGATGACGGCATTTTTAGTTACACCGAATTTCAGCATGCCTTGTTCAAATGGATCATCTAGATATGTATTATTGTTATTTTTCGACTTCAGATTGAATTTGGGAATAATGTGATATACCTTCCCAAGTTTGATCGTTTCAGACGTATTGTCAATTTTTTTTTCCAAATAGTTGCAGACTAGAAAGTTACAATAATCTTTCAGCTTTATAATCGGAGTTCAGTTTATGTTTCATAAATGTGGAAGAAAAGTTCAACCCGCTTCCAGAAGATTGAAGTAATAATAGTTTGTAGTGTAGTGAACTGATAAGAAGCGAATTTATTGTTCAAGACCGAAAGAACAAAATTACTTTTATTCAGCACTTGTTTAGCATGTTCTTGATTTGATTAATTTCTGACTTGAAAAGCTGAAAAAATAATCGATTTGCCCAAAACCTGCTGAATATATTTGTTATTCGAAGAACATTCTTAGATTCTGCCTTATGATGATAATCATTTCTAATAATTTTACATTATTTACTAATCCAATCTGCTTTCTATGGATTTTTATTTTTAATATGATTACGGGAAAGAAATTTTATATCGAGCAGTTCTGGAAAATTACGATTATACATTTATTGGTGTGATATGTTCCGGTGACTAAATAGATATTCATCATAATTTTGATTTTTAATTGTCATAAAAAGTGTATTGTTTACGATCCCTAGTATGGAATCTAAAAATGAAACAATTCGGAATTAGACTCGACCACGTAATTCCATGTCCATAATCTTGTAGTAGCTCATTGCATCTTCTCATTTTCACTACTGTAATCTTTGGTTTGTCGAAGGTTCACATTAATGCGAAAATCAAATGATCAAAGTGAATATTTAGGCAAATCAGCTTCTTCCTTTAATTAAAACGATATCTATTATTTGCGTTATTTGAGATTCAGAATGGGAATTACTATTGTTATCATCATTAATATGCATCAAACACAATGCCGCCAATGTAACATCTGTATATATTATGTATCTTAGGTATGTAAGTGGCGTACATAAACCTCAAACTAATTGACTTATCTGCCCGATCTAAATGACGTTTAAATGATATGAGCTGAATTGTCGGCTCGTGCTCAATTTGACCAAATGTAAGGCACTCACATTCCTTTTCTGTAGGTATTGATTTTGCTTATCTTGATGAAACATCAAGTTTCTGACTGCACCGCCAAATTTATTATAATAATTTTTCTCGTCTGATGACTCGGGATATCAAAGATTCGATTTGATTTCAAGAAAACTAGCAAACGTTTCAAACAATTTAAGCATACAAACTATAATAATCGATGGATTTTACTTTATATGTCAAAATGATAAGATTAGTAGTTAGGAGAAATATTCAAAGTGTCAAATTATTTACATCTTTTCTTAATCACTTGGAATAATTTTCTCATCACAAGTACAAATTGTACTATATTTATCAGGATATTCAAAGTTAATTCAGAATATATTTTTATGAAAGCAATCAAGTGTGAAATATAATCTTTATGAAAATATATTAAGTGATGATATGTTCGTTCTTTATTGCACTATTAGATCGAAAATGTATACCTGAGTACCAATTAAATAGAATTAATGGATATTTAATCAGGAAGATATTTCAGTAACTAATAAATTACTATAATCCTCTGTGAGTATTTAGTTACTTGATTTGCTAACATCATTGAGAAGGGCCACAGAAATAGTGGCATAATTTAGTCCCAAAATGGATCGAAACTTCTGTTAGTTCTTGTTCTTCTTCTCTAATATCCAATCAAGAATTCACATTAACTTTATAGCGATTCCAGTATTTTCATTTGCCCTATAACAACGGAAAATATATCGCGGATGCACGTACTGCTTATGTTAACGGTATTTTACCTTTGAAGTGAGATGAAGTAGTAGTTTTAAGCCTGACAGCTTCGTCTATTGTTTAAAATTGAGGGCGACTTCGGCAAAGTACGCTTGTAGTTGTAGTGACTGAAAAATAAATAAGTCACATAACTTGCAGTGAAGGAAGCGGATGAGAAATCAAGACCGTGATCCCTAGTATACCGGTATGCCTGTGGAGATTGTCTTACAACCACATCTGAATGATGTTCTGATTTCAATCAACCTTTTGGGTAACATATTGCTAATCCATCTGATGATAATGAGTAATTTTCTTGCTGATAGGGAATTCCAATTTTTGGAAAAAGTAGGAATGTCCAAAGGTTCTTCTTTATTTATGAGAACGTAACTGATACACTGGAATACCAAGAAATAAAAATAGATATGTCACGAAATGCCTTTGTATTGTTGATAACGATTTTGAAACTTCAAACAAAGGCACTGAGTCTGTCCTTATGAAAGCACGCGGACAATGATTGATAGATATAGGTAATAACATTTATAATAAACATTTCGAAACTGATAATATCGATGTCACACCAATCATGGGCAATTTTGGAAATTTGGAAGATTATTTCTTCAAAATTTCAAAATTTGTTATTGAAATTTTACGGCGGTGGCTGCTTCTATCTGAGATCCCTCAAATCACAAAAATTACATTGGCCCATTGTGGGACCCAGAGATAGAGAACCTACAAAAAGAAGAAGGAAAAGAAGACCTTCATGAATTAAAAAAAAAAGTCGGCAGGAATTAGCACACTCATTCTAGAAAGTAAAACATTCTAAGACTTCTAACATAAAGATGCATGAAGACTTTCTATGAGAAACTCGAGGATTCTCTCAAGCAGTGAAGCTTATGGAGTTATCTCTAAAAATTCATATCGCATCGAGGTTCCTACCAATGAGGATGGCAATTAGGTTCAGTAAGAGAGTTTAATTGCTTATGTCTACACTTATCCCAAGCTCAATATCACTTACTACTACTACATAAACACTGCCTATACAATCTTGGAATAGTTTGAATAAGGTGGGAGATGACGAGGTTTCACCCCTGAACTTGAAGATGTTATAGATTTTCAGATCATCATAGAAAAATATCCTCAAAGTAAGGAAGGAGCTGAAGGTTGTTGTCGCAGCTGAACCTACTGGTGTTTTAAAGGACGAAATTCTTATTGGGGATAATCAACTACACCAAAGCATACACTACACTGAAAGATCCACTGCTACCGCTCTTAATCCAATGGCGAGGAGTTTAGAGAGGATAATGGCGGAGTATATCCTCAAAGTATGGAGGGACTCAAGGATGAGTCATAGCAAAGCCATCAATAGGAACGATTTCCACATTTCGAGAGCATATTGGCCCATTATCTTCAGATCATAACATGTTAAGTACTGAAATTATACCGTTATTAAGGAAGCAATTCTGATAGGCCATAATTAACTACATCAAAACGAACATGCAAACACTCAGAAAGATTTACAGCGACCGCTCTTCATCCAGTGGCGAGGAGCATAGAGAGATAGAGGGTTTAATGGGGGAGTTTTAGCAGATAGAGACGAGAAACTCGGCACAACTACTATTCCTAAAATAAGGTATTCCTCCCCAAGTGGGAGTATTCGACGGATGAACAATATCTTAGTCAAGGAGTTGATACAAATCATTATATATGACATCTCTCTGAAAGGTTTGGTCGTGAGAGAATGTGTACGGGTGGCATAATACTGGTCATAATATCTAATAGTAATAAAATAGTAATATATATGAGAGAATTATTTATATATATATATATATATATATATAGATTCCGATAGGTGGTGTACACTTGTTTTTGCGAGCTCGGGGAAATTGTGTGAATCATTAAGGAAATCGTGCACAGAAAAAGTCAAGTCGCAGTGAGCCGTTAGTTGATAAGCCCTTTGATCACAATAAGGAAAAATTCTACATTTTTCTGAAATGGATCTTTGAAATAAATCGAGTTCCAGTCAGTTGTGTTTGTTTATTGGAAAATATCCATTGCTGAACAGATTCGAGAAGCGTACTTTATCAGCGATAAAAAAAAGGATCAACAGGTGACGGTGGCCGGATCGGATATACATTTTATTATTGCTATATTTAAAGTCCATCACACACTCACTGATATAAAGGATGATGGGGGAGAAGCTCGAGAATAGGTCTGTGAAGGAATTAATTGTGGAAATTACCAAAATAAGGACCACTGCAACAAAAATTGAACAGGTGGAAAGGGAGAACGCTGAATTGAGAGAAAAAATCGAAAAATTGGAGAGAGATACTCGAAAGAGGAATGTAGTCATTTTCGGCCTCGATAAGGCTGAGTCTGATTTCTCATATGAGTTTGTGAGGGATTCACTCGCGTCTCTCTTCAAGGTGGAAATTGAAAATTCGGACGTATCCGACTTCTACCCTCTTGGAATTCACCAGTCAAGGTAGAATTCACAACATACCGGAAGAAAAAGGAAATAATCTCCAAGGGAACCCTATTGAAGGGCACCACTATAGCTATAGCGAATGATTTAACTCAGCTACAAAAAGAGAAAGTTAAAATTTTGAGGAAACACTTAGCTAAGGCTAGATCTATTCAAGGTTCAGAAGCATATATCAAAGGAGGAAAGCTGATCAAAAACAAAAAAACCTATACAGTCGAAGAACTTGAAGCTTCAACAGATAGTGAAGACAACGACGTTGAACCTATTACACAAAAACATTCTCTGGACCTGAATGATGATAATGCTCTATCCAGCTCGAGAAAAAAATTAATGAGGACGAATATTCAGCCAACTAAATCGAGCTCAAGAATAGCGTCTAAACAAAAAAGTGAAAAAAGAACGAATAAGAGGAAACTAAAGCATAAAGTCCAATATTATCAAAGTATATGACTCAACTTTCCAAAAATGGATCCGTATATCAGAGAGTACCGAGTGAATACCCCGAATACTAAAGAACTGGAGAACATAACCGATCTTAAGAATTCCGCAACAAGTGAATATTTCAAGATATATCATAGTAACATCCGAAGTATGGGGAAAAATATCGATTAATGCAAAATTCTGTTAGAAACTAGCCCATACAGGTTCCATGTAGTTATCCTAACCGAAACTTTTTAGGTGAAGGATCTCGGAATTTTCAGTATTCTTGGTTATTCTATTGTTTATAGTAATGGCACTTTTAATAAAAACGATGGAGAGATTGTATACGTCAGTAATGATTTTAATTTTGAATCTGAAATTATTAAACTTGAGCAAATCACAGCTGTAGAAATTTCAATAAAACTCCCTAATAATAGTATAAAAATAACATGTATATATCGGTCTCCAGATTCATATCCTTATATATTCAATAGAACTTTACTGAACTACTTAGAACAAACAAAAGTTACTGATTATCACGTGATTAATGGAGATTTAAATCTGGACATACTGCAGACCGAAGACTTTGTTGAAGAATACAAAAACATTTTGAGCTCTTGTGGTTTTGATTCGTATATCATCGAGGTCACTCGTCCAGCAAGTGGTACCTGCTTGGACCATTTCTTTATGACGGAAAAATGACAAATATGTGCAAATCATCATTCTACTTTTGTTGTACAAAGTGGTATTACCGACCACTATCCTTTAATATTGAGTATTGATGTAAGTTTACCCCCCTCTCAAAGAAGAGTTGATGGAGTCAAAAAATTCTACGATACCCTGGAAGTTTATTTGAGGAATATTGACTAGTTCTATAGTCATTCAAAAAACGTCAATGAATTCACAAAGTTATTTATTGAGAAACTAACGCACTGTATAAATAAGAATACAAAATAATAAATTTCAGCAGAAGAAAGTTTGGTAAAACATAATGGATAACATCTGGCATACTGAAAACTGTAAATGAAAAACTGAATTATATAAAAAACTTGCCAAAGATCCAGGCAATGCTTTTCTCAAAGAACAATATACTAACTATCGGAATACACTACATAAATTAATAGGACAAGCTAAAAAAGAGCATTTCCACAAATACTTACACATGAGTAGATCCAAAACAAAAGCTCTGTGGAAGTACGTCAACAATATATGCAATCAATCCAGACCTGAAACAAAAATAGAGTCCATGATAAGAGCAGGTGGAGCGCTAACTCATGAAATCAGTGAAATTCCAGAAGAATTCGTCGAATATTATTGTGAATTAGGAGAAAAGAATTGAAAGAAAATAAAAGACCCAGAATCATTTGAAGAGGGGGAAGATTTTGTGACTAAGACATTGTTTCTGTATCCTACAGATCCAGAAGAAGTAAAAAAGATTATAAGTGAACTCTAGGATCATAGAGCTGCAGGACAAGATGCCATAAAATCTGAAGTTCTCAAAAGAATAAACAACGAAATAGTTTACCCCATTTCCCACTTGGTTAATTTATGTTTTGAAACTGGCACATTCCCAGATCTTTTGAAAATTGGTATAATTGAGCCCTTATAGAAATCTGGAGATAAAACCTTCATGGAGAATTATAGACCGATCTCTTCGATGTCAAAAGTAGGAAAAATAGCTGAAAAAATTTTGAAGAAACGAAATACAGAATTTCTTGACAAACATAATGTTATTTCGTTTAATCAGTATGGAATCAGACAGGAAAAACCAAGCGAGGATTCAATTGGTGAGCTAACTCAAAATATTTATAGATGGTTGGGTGAAAAAAAGCCTGCCCTATGTATCTTCGTGGATTTAGCGAAAGCGTTCGATACTGTATTACATAAGAAATTACTGAGAAAGCTACATATCTGCGGTTTCCGAGGAAGAGCATATAATTTACTTGAAAGCTACCTCAACAATAGGAAACAGTGTGTCGAGATTGAAAATAAAAGAAGCTCTATGAGAGAAATAAAATTCGGAGTACCACAAGGAACCGTGTTAGGGCCTTTACTTTTCATTATTTATATGAATAGTCTTCTCAAACTCAAAACTAAAGGGAAAATTATCAGCTTCGCCGATGATACCGTAGTTATGTATGAGGACAGCTCTTGGCAAGATTTGAAAGATGCAGTTGAAAATGATTTCTGTAGAATAAAAAAATGGATTCAAATCAATCAACTAACCTTAAATATCAGTAAAACAAAATATGTAGATATCCTATCAATATGTAATAATAAACCGATCTAAGAATGTAAAGCTATGTACCTACTTACCTTCTTGAATAAACTATGTTACAAGTTATAAGTATATAGAGATATATATATATATATATATATATATATATATATATATATATATATATATATATATATATATATATATATATATATATATATATATATATATATATATATATATATATATATATATATATATATATATATATATATATATATATATATATATATATATATATATATATCATTTTATAGAAGAAGGTTATTAAATTTATAGAATATTATCTCTAGTTTAATTCATTATATAACTATTTTCATAACTTCATTCATTGCAGATTGAGTCGGAAGGGAGTTATTGTTATTCTTCAAGTGCGAATTGGACTCGCGCAATAAGAAGATAAAAATAGTAGAATGCGAAATAAACAGCTGTGTTTTTCGGTTGCGTTGACTTAAAAAACATATTTTTCATCGCACATTGAAGATTTTGCAGATCTGAAAATCTCGTTTCAATTTCAATTCGCTATTTTTTTGCGTTTCTTATAAAATTTTTTTGTTCTAATGATGTACCTACAAATGGATCTTCTCCTGCATCCGTGCTCGAAGACATAGTTCTCGCTAGATCGCTATGTTTCTAGTTCAACTATAGGTTTCAATTCCCTTGAGCAGCAGGATGCGACATAAAGGGCCGTTTCTTTCGATGGCGTTGACTGAAAAGTTTGTTTTTCTCACAGATTGAAGAGTTTACAAAGATGAGTATCTGGTATCCGTTTCAATTCAAAACTTCCATGCGTTTCATAGAAAAAGGTGAATACGTTCATTATAGTAAAAAAAAATTTCGTGATTTACAGTTTTCGAATTTTTTCCAGACATATACTATAGGATACTTTGGCTTTTCGCCATGTGTCTCTATACATTCTGATTCTCTTGACAATGTCAAAATATGCCGCTAAATGCAACAGAAACTGTCGTTCGTATCTTAAGTCTGCCACAAGTTTAGTTTAGGAATTTAGTTTTTTCACTTTTGCCAGAGATTGTCGTCTTAAGTATTTGGTATCTATTTCAACTCTATACCTACCTGTGTTTCTGAGAAAAATGAATAGTAACATTCACAACTACAACACACGCAAGCAGGATGACCTCATTCAAACTAATTTCCGGTATAGAATAGGAAGGGATTCTCCAATGTTTTTGGCTGCAAAAAATGTTTAATACTTTTAGCGATGGGGTCAAAGGGTCAGTAAACATATGCTTATTCAAACGAAGTTTGAAATCATTTCATGTAGAGTTTAATTTTTATAGCCTGGAGGAATGTCTGCGGTAGTGTTATAAATTTTTGTAATTTACATTGTACCTACGCTTCATATTAGATGTCTCTCATTAAATCATTTTTCGGAAATGAAGATCCATTACAACTATTATCATCATTATTTTGGGATGTTTTATGTGAATTCGTATCAGCATACCATAAGCAACCACAGAACGTTCAAAGACTTTTCATTTTCGGAGAAATTCACAATTATGAGGAAATTTGTCTGGCATGTTATTTATACAGGGTGTTATATAATAGTAAGTCACAACTTGAGGGGGTAAATCTAAGTGCTATTTTAAGAAAAAGACTTATATAAACTCGGGTCCGCAAAAGCTTCGTTACGGAGCTACAGGGTGTTGAAATTTTCGGAAAAAATTGTTTTTTTTTTCAAAACTCCTCCTGATTTCGAGATATTCAGCCGAAATTCGAAACGCAAGCTATTTTAACATTCTCCATCATTACACGTCCTAAATTTCAACTGAAATTCACAAGGTGTTTTCTTTTCCGAGGCCATGTCTCCTTTTGCCCTTTCAAACTTTTTTGCAGTACGCCACTGATCAGCGTACAATCATGGTTCGTCATCTTCGTTCAATTTAGGAACTATATGCTAATATAAGAGCTAATATAAGAGCTGTGAACGCTTTTCCAAAACTTTGTCAAGATCTGGCTTGCCGTTGCATGCTTACCTTATGAGATCTTCCAGGTGGGAATCAGTAAGTTCGTTTCTGTACATGTTACTTGTGTATCTCATTTTTCAAAAAGACGATTACCACAAGTACGTGGACCAAAATTTTGTTAATAGTATTTGAGCACTTTTTTGGACGCTTTCAAATTTTTTGGAACAATGTTCCCCATATATGCCCTGTTCCTGTTCCCTGTTCCCTAGTCGGATATCCGGGGGAAATGGCTCGGGGGACTAACAATGGTTCTCTAGCGGACGTATGGACTCCCCTAGAATCTGATGAGAGAAGCCAATTCGATATTGAGTTTTTCAGCATGAGAGAATTAGGACACACCAACATGAATATGAGTGCAGTACACCTGCATTCACAAGACGCGTAACCTCATGTCCTAACTCTAACAGAAACTCAAATAATGCCAACAACTGTCACCATCTACTTCTATTTTAATGGTTGTGTTGCACTTAAGGCTTCGGTTTAAGGGAGAGTTTTGTGTTACAGCCAGATCGGATATCACATTCCAAAGAGAGAATACGTTGGAGGATGACGCTTTCGATCTGTCATGGTTCAAAACCATGTTTCTCTGTTGTCTGTATCGATCTTCTAACGATAACAATTACCCGAGATTGTTTCAGCACCTAGGCGACAAGGTAGCTACGATCCAAATACAGCATCCGTCAGCTGAGGTGATCATAATAGGAGACTTCAACGTCCACGACATAAACTGGCTCCAACATTCTTATAGGACCGATGAAGCAGGAAGG
Source organism: Cryptolaemus montrouzieri (assembly GCA_013387265.2). NCBI lineage: Eukaryota > Metazoa > Arthropoda > Insecta > Coleoptera > Coccinellidae > Cryptolaemus > Cryptolaemus montrouzieri. The sequence continues at coordinate 39,558,643 of JABFTP020000124.1, read as the reverse complement.
CTAGCGGATGCCTTCGCGTTCAGCCACAACGTGACTGAACTTGTCGATGAGCTGACAAGAATTCCTGACAATATGACCGACATGAACGGTCGTATCTTTGGACTGCTAGAAGTTAGAAATTTGGTTTTTTCACTTTTGACAGAGATTGCCGTTTTAAGTATTCGTATCTATTTCAACTCTATAACATTTGTCATATTTTTAAAACGACTGTCAACATTTTTCTGCAAATTTTTCTTTAAATTAAACAAGAATCACGAAGAAATAATATATGGGAGATGTCAATCCAAATTATTGGGTTCATAATGATTCTAGAACATCTATAGATCATAATCGGCATCACTTAAAAGACCGAACCTTGACATCTGGGCTCTCTTGGTCAAACAGAGGGAATTGTTTTTTTGAGTTAGAATATTGAAGGGATTTTGCGATTATACTTCAAAATTGGCAAGCAAGAACAAGGAAGTGATTATGTTTCAGGAGTGTCACTACGACGGAAGAACATTTTCGCGAAAGAGGAAATATCGCAGATTATGTACTTTTTGATTATCTCCTTGGTCCTTTTGCTTGCTATGTAAAATCTTTTCTGAAATTCAAGTGTGTTTAGACATATAAGAGTCAGGTATGATTTTTGAAATATTTTTCTGCTGGTTTTCTTTTTCCATTGTTACAGATTCCTGTCCCAAACCCCCTTCCTTTTACCCTTGCCTTGTCTGGAAATCATGGAATGGAAGATGAGAATGAGACAATAAGCTGCTAAGCAGAAAAATCTTTGGCACTCTTTTTGTACACATGACACAAACACAACATAAACAGACAAACTATTGCTATAGTGCAATATCGACAGGGAAACGAGTTTTTTCTCAGGTTTTTTCACTCGTTTATTGAATCATACGCAAGATAGTATGGTTCCCCGGTTACATTTTTCTGAGCTCACACTTGTGTTTTTCGGACACACACCAAAATTATAGATATAAGCATTTATTGAAAATATAATTATTCGAATTTTTGTAAATCCTCTCTTTTCAAAAGAATATAAATTTATACCTACATGTGTTCCTGAGAAAAATGTCTTGTCAGTCAAACAGAAGTACAAACGAATAAAGAGGAGATTCTATAAGGTTCCTTCTTTCCGTTAGGAGAACGGAACCCAGAAAACTGTATTTCTTTATTTCTATTCCATACTTGGGTATTGTGCTTAGATTGAAAATTACTGTTGTCACTCATTTTTTTATTGTTATACTTATTACGAAGAAACACTAACATATTGACATATTTATCTGTGTTTCGGGGATATAATGTGAGAAGAGTTAAGATTTTCCTGCCATTCAATTTCAATAAAGCCGCCAATACCGAGAAGTCTGAATCTTCCTTAACCCTTCTGTATGTCATATTTAGGAGACTCGAATTTTGGTCACGAACTGCTCGTCAGTTATCTTTGAAACTTTGATTCATAGTTTGTTCGTTGAATGTTACAGATTCTGAAGCTTCCGTTTCATTGAAGAAGTAGAGGCAATTGAATGGTGATTCGCTAAATAAAGTAAAATGGTAAACATCGGGTTTTAAAAAGTGACATTGCCAGAATGATTGATCTTTACAGTGATCCCTACTTTCAGTAGTTGAACAGGAACAACAATAAATTTGAACACCCTTTTCTCAATATCAAATTTGTGATTCTTCTTTTCATTTATATTTATCGAACGATTTCATTTCAATGAAATCTTCTAATACAAGTTAAAATTTTAAAGTCTCAAAATTGCCGACATAAAAATTTCACTGTGTCAAAAAAAGATCTAGTTTCCGTGATCAACAGATGTCATTTATGATTTATATTAAGTATTCCTTCTGTCAAAAGACTGAATAAGTTCGCTAAAATGGCTTACAAATTAGAACTTCGAAGAAGTATTTACGAGTTCCTAAGCGTGAAATCATCAACATTTTTCGTGGTCAGAATATTTCTAAGACAACTATTTATCGGGTGATATGTGAATGTCAGCAAGGAATACTACCATGCTAGAATTTGCCAAAAAGTGGTCGACCGAAGGCTCTGAATGAAATCCGCAGAAACAGGCGTTTAGAAAGAGCAAGAGACACAGTAAGAATTTCATTATTACGAAAACTATCCATAAGATTTCGTACTTCTCATGAGACAATAAGGCGAGAATTACTGCAAGCGGGATGTGAATATCGTAAAAGGCGTAAGTGTCCAAAATACACCCAGAATCAATTGAAAAATATCCCCAGTTGTTGCCGCGCCTTAAGAAAAATTCACTTCGCAAATGACAGAACCATAATTTTGGATGATGAAAAATGTTTTACATTATCCCATTCTGAAATCAATTGAAATGCTGGTTTCTTTACAAATAGCATAGAAGACTGTGAAACGAATTAAAATTCAAAACAAAGAAAAAATTTGAAGACAAGGTTTTGGTTTGGTTTGGTGTGCTATTTCTGAAGCTGGGGTTTCAAGACCATATGAAGGGGATGTGAGAGGCGAAGCTGTTGATACAAACCTATATACTGAAAGATGTCTCCCAAAATTGTTATATTTCATCAATACCTATCACGCTGAAGACGAAATAATGTTTTGGCCAGACTTGGCGTCTTCCCATTATGCGCGAGCTACGAGAGATTGGTTAGAGGCTAATAACAACCCATTTTTACCTCGAGGAGATAACCCCCCAAATATTCTACAAGCAAGACCAATCGAAGATACTGACAAAGAAAGTCTATGACAATGGATGGGAAGCCCAAAACGAAGAATGTTTGAGACAGAGAATCAATCTTTCAGAAGATACGAGAAATCGATGTGGATGTCGTCCAAAGACTGATGGGAGGTGTTCGGAGAAAATTGCGCGCCATTGAGCAGAATGGGCCCCTATCAATCGTTTAAATACGATTTTTTAGAGTTCAGATATGAGGTGAAATCCTAATGACATAATCAATTCAATAAAGTTTTTTTCAGTAATTAATTTACCTATTCGAATTTTTTCCCAAGCCTTTTGTGACATACGTTATTTTCATCTTTCGATGATTCTACAATGTACTAGCATAAACCCACGGCTCCACATGCATTGTAGGCGGAATTCTAAAACAGAAATTGACTTCTATGATAAGGAGACACGAACATAATCAATATTCAATATAATAACTCAAAACCTGATAAAAAGTTGCTTCATAATCTTCGCCAATACTAGGTCTAAATTTGAATCGTTTAAATCAGCGGTATTCAACATTTTTTTATAAGGGCCTCAAACACGTTTAAGTCATCGTGTCGCAGGCCACAAGCAAAAATTACGGGTAAGTAAAGTAAACAAAAAACATAATTCCAAATTAGAGAGGTATATACTTTAATAATGGAAAAACCCAATTAAACTTGATCTAGATGTGATTTGTTAACCATAATTTATATTATAGTATAGGTATTTATATTATGTTAATATAAGAGCTCTCACACATATTAATGTTGATTTAAGTTTCGACAAAGATGTTTGTCCTTAAATGATTTAATGGAAGTTTTGATACTGTGAACGCTTTTCCAAAACTTTGTCAAGATCTGGCCCACTCATGTGGTATAATAGGTTCGACTATTCCTGGTAAGCGCGCATAAAAAAACATGTTTTTCTACTTAAATGGTTGAGTTAGACTTAAGGCTTCGGTACAAGGGAGAGTTTTGTGTTACTGCCACGTCGGATATCGCATTCCAAAGAGAGAATACGTTGGAAGATGACGCTTTCGATCTCACATAGTTCAAAACCATGTTTCTCTGTTGTCTGTATCGATATCCTAACGATAACAACTATCCCAGATTGTTTCAGCAAGACATTAACTGGCTCCAACATTCTTATGGGACCGATGAAGCAGGAAGGCAAACGAAGGCCTTTGCGTTCAGCCGCAACTCGACTCAACTTGTCGATGAGCCGACAAGAATTCCTGACAATATGACCGATTTTCTCAATGCTCTCGATCTCTTTCTTGATTCAGATCCAGATGATTTCCATTTACAGGTCTCAGCTCACTTACAGAGCTCTAACCGCAACCTCGTTTCTGCTATTGGTAGCTTCTTACAGCCACGCAATAAAAATCCAATGCTTTCCAGAAAGAAATGGCATTACAACCGAGCCAGCTGGTAGGAACTGGGCGGGTTTTCTAGTCTTTTTACCTTTAATTAAGTCTGTTTTTCAGATCCTGACATCAATGGTTGCACTACACACTGCATTAACTCTTGTAGGCCTGGACCTACACATTCCAAACTCCATGAAAAAAATATCACACAAAAGTCTTGGTTCACTAGAAACTGTCAAAGAGCTGTCACAGTTAATACCTGAGGTTTTAAGAACTGGAAAAAAAATCCAACAGATGAAATTAAAAATGAAAATGTGCGTTTCAGAAACATTTGTTATTCAATAATTGATAATGCAAAAAACAATGGAAGAATTAGGAATAGACCCTTGGAGCAGACCAGTGGAACTCGTGTGTTGGTCTATGACGAGGGAAGTTAGCAATAACTTCTGCAAGTAGCTCCTCCCACTTTTGATTAGAGATGACGGTTCTATCACACCATCACCAGAAGTGAAGGTGGGTTTCTTTGCAAGAACGTTTCTGCGGAATTCTGTTAGATACAAACGCAATGTTATCAATCATCCCACATGTTCAATCGAATATGTCTGAAGTAAAATTCAGAGTGCGTAAGGCACGTTTTTGAACAACTGAACTGTAAGAAACTTGTGGATCTTGATGGAATACCACCAACTGTTTTGAAGAAATGTACCATTGCTTTCGATGTTTTAAAGGCCTAACCCGATAGGGTTAGGGACGTAGCCTTGATGATGAAACTAATTGCATATGGACTTTCCGAAAAAATTTCGAGGTTAGATTAGTAGCTTTTTCTTCAGTAGATCGATTTGGGTGGTAGTTGATGGTATAACGAGTGAATCTTTCCAGATTAATTCAGAAGTACCCTAGGGCCCCATACTCGAGCCAACTCTTCAACTGTTGCAGATTGATAATCTGCTCCACTCTATAGAAAACAGAATATTTGGGTTTGTGGATGACTGCACTCTAGTGCCCTCATGGCACTGAATTAAGACTGGGAGATGATATCAGAGTGGGGCAGGTTGAAGTCGGTCAATTTCAGCGCTGACAATACGCATTCAATAACGTTCCCCAGAAAGGTCAATGTTGGAGAATGTCCTCTAATCTTGCAAGAACGTTGAATTTCCTCAGAAAAGAACATCTACTCGGCGACACTGACAACTTCGGAGTTTGCTGGTATGACCATGTGTCAGCCATTGCCAAATCTGCTTCTGCTAAACACAGTTTTCTTTTCAAGGCTAAGCAGTACTTCACGTCATCATAGCTGATGATTTTATATAAAGCACATGTGGGGGTGGTCTGGAATACTGTTCCCATGTGTGAGACTCTGCACCTAAATATTCATCACATCTATTGCATAGTGTCCAGGAGAGAGCAGTGCGTCTCATCGACCACCCGGAAATCATGCCTCTCGCTCAAATCCGGCTGATTGCTGATCTTTCTCTTTTCTATTGGTTCGTCCACGGTAAATGATTCGAAGAACTGAAAAGCTTGGTTTCGAAAGAATTCAGTACCGAAGGAAAACCAGGCTCTCAAAAAACTCTCATCAGCGGACATTCCAACTAACTAACCTAGAATTTGGTCTTCTTCAAGAAGCGAGGGAACACATACATTAAATCATCTTGAACGGCCACACCTGTGGTATGACAGGCATCGGCTCCTTCCAAGAGTTAAGGAAAAAAACAACTCTGAATAATGAAAATTTAAGTTTGTAGATTAATGTTCTACTAGCAACAAAAATTCTTTTATTTTTCTGACATACTGGAATCTTTTTTTGAAATTCGTTTAAGACTGTAGTTATATAATTCAATATTATGGAATAGTTTGTCTCGGAAACGTTGGTTTGGTCCTCTGTTTTTGAAAAATCAGTATGAATAGTTTGAAAATTTTGTAGTAGTTTGTTCTGTACTTCCTTATAGAAAATACTCAGCTTATCTTCAAAAGTGAACACTGTATTGGCCATATGGGAGACTATATTGTTTTTTCCTTCGCAATTCTGATTGAAGCTATTTAATTTTTCTGTGATATCCCATAGAAAGTAAATGACATCGCCATTTATCATTTTGTAATTCCGGGTACACACTATTATTTTGTTCTAAAAACAGCATTATTTCAAGACGTAAAGAGAAAAATCTTTTCAAAATTTTTCCTTTACTATGCCATCGCACTGAGGTATGTAAATTGTATTAAATTGGTTAATTTTCTTTTCACACAACAGAATAAATCCATTTTCGGAACCAGTCATTGAAGAACAGCCATCTATACACAAACATAAATGTTCAAATGTCAATATCGTTCTGCTCTTAAAAATTGCGAATAGTGTCGAGCTAAGCCACGGGTTTGTCCTTTCGACTGGTAGAAATTTCAAAAATCAATCATTAAATTATTTTCTGTACAATATCTAACAAACACCGAAATTGCGATATAGCTGGAATGTCGGTTCTGGAAACGAAACCCAAGCTTGAAATCTTGAACTTTCTTAGGTTATCCAAAACATCATCGTAAATACATTCTGAAATGTCTTCAGTACGCCTCCAACAGGTTGAATTGGGGAGCTGTATTTTTTTTATTTCTTGTAACTGAATTTATCAAAAAGTACATTGGCGGCACAAAGCATTCTTTTTGATCTAAATTAAATGATGTTTCGTGTTGTCACTATAACTGAACGGTTTTTGAATTTTTCCCTTTTCGCCTGCTTTAAGACTTTTCTTCATCGGTTTCTGTATTTTTTAATTCGAAACTCAAGACATTGCTTCATTGCAAATTTTATGACCAGTAAACGGGAAATACCCTATAGCTTTTGATTTCTTTATGAGTGTTAAAATATGCAGCATAATGCCACATAAAAATAGTCGTTTTTCTGGATTCCATTGACTGATAAGTTTGATTTTTCCAGAGCTTTCAGAGATCGTTTAGTTTTTCATATCGATCTCAGTTCAATACGTTTACGTGTTCCTGAGAAAATAAGAGTAAGATGATCATCATAAAAATTTTTTCTTTTCAATTTTTTATTTTTCTTCTTTTTTGGTGCTTCTCACCAAATTAGTTTCAAATTGTAACACATTATGAACTTCATGAGTCTAAGCCTAAAAAAATCTGAGGGTTTAACAGAGAGACCGTTCCGTAATTCGTGATTCAGACTGTCAACTTAAATATGAATATATACGTGACAGAAAAATCAACAATTATTTTTATATATTTACTTATTTTGAACTTCCGATGACGTATACAAACCGTGTGCAAGTACATATTGTATTTTCGATGCTTCACTTTGCGATATTTCAGGAAAGGTGATTCGTATGAAAAAAGGATAAAAATAACTTTTTAACCCGAATTTTATGGTTTGCAACTTTTCACTGATAAATTCTTATAGTTTTTTGGTAGGGGTTGGGATTCTTGATATTTCATTTTGAGGGTATTTATCACCTGCATCATCGGCACTATTCGCATTCGGCCCATGTATTCTATTATTTCTAATAATAGTAGCTTATAATTAATTATGATTTTTATTCTAATTTTTGTATTTGATTCAATTGCCTTAACTTCGTTTTATTATATGAAGTATTTATAACTTAACAGTTAGATAACAGTAATATTGAGTCCTTACAAATTGTATGGGTGCGTTTATTTGCATGAATATTTTGATATTTTCTGTAATTAATTGCAAATCTACAATCAGATAAATAATCATTTGAAGACTTCATCGAATACAGTTTTTGATTCACAATGTTTTCATTCGAAAAATCATGATGGCTCTTTAAACTTCTGAATCTAAATCAGGAAAGTGAAATTAATAATGTTTTTTAATTTCTTATTCTTGAAATGATATAGGTATAGTGCACTTTCTTTTCTAATATGCGTTCCTAGTTTCGTGTGCCAACACGACACGGATATCTGCGTTCAAGAAACGGGCCTTGACTAGGGTGAAACCGTGCGAGCGCGCTAATGGGTAATGACGGGTAGGTGATGGATCGGCGACCGGATGCTGGGACCCCCGTACGCCTGAGAATAAAGGACGCGGCAGAATGATTGGGCGGAGGCAAGTGATATGGTGAAAATATTTGAGTCGCTGAGAAAGTATGTTCTTATGAATTTTTCCACCACATGTTTTTTCACTTAAATTTTGAGTGTTGGGCAATTAACCACAAATGTTACACAATTTTCTATGCTTTCAGTTTTGAAGGTATAAGGATGTCTAAAATTGTTCATTACATGAGTGACCGAAGGATTTAAGTCATGTTGTACAAAACTGTTTGTGTACTGAGTGGGATCGCAGCCGACTAAAGCAGATTCGCCAGGCTGTGTTTCACAGTGGAGTATTTGGACAGGGAATTGATTTACACTAAAGACGGAAAAACACTCAAAAAATACATGTATTGGCGTTTAGCATTTTAAGCTGGCTTGATTTCACGCATATATAAAACCGTAAGTGTGCAAGGCCTACAGATTTCGCGATTACTCAAAAGTTCAGTGTAGCGCAAGAAGCTGCTGCACGACATAAGGCCGAGAAAATATTTTCTGTTTCAAATACGGGAAAGAGTGAAGACCACTAGTTCATTGAAATGGAATTTTTTGTTCTCAAAGTGAAAAAGTCAGAGCAATTAATTTCATCCTTTGGATATCCAGAAAAGCTAAGTGTAAAGTTGAATCCGTGACTACGGGTCGCGACCTCTGTCCACGGCAGGTATCTTGTAAAATCGCTGCAAATGGTTCTTAGGCTGAATAGGGCAAGCCATCCGTTTTACAGAAACATTTTGAAAACAATTTTGGTTGCAGGACTTTCGGCCCTCTCAGAATTTCGATTCACACAATCAGAAATAACAAAGCTATTAAAGAAAATAGACGAAAATTCGGGAATAAAATTCAGAGGAACGATTCAGATAGACAGTATAACTATGTAACGTACTAAAATCACAACACCATTCCTCTTTGATCTGGTTGAACAATATGAAAAATCCTTCACCTCAAATATCAAGATGGATTGTAAAAGAGTCTTGCTTTAACTTCAATATCGTACATAGACGAGGTTGTGAAAACAATGTCGCTGATTCACTCTCTAGAATGTCAAGTCTTAACGAAAATGAACAAATATCACTTCTAGATTTATCTTCTCTAAGGCCAGATCCGTGGTACAGTAGTTTATGTGGTAAAGTCACTAGAAATCCAGATTTGTATCCCTCTCATAAGGTTGAAAACAGAATTCTCTATAAACATGTATTCCTAAAATCACGACTAACTGACGACTTATCTGATTGGAAAATTGTTGTTCCCGCCACTCACCGATTGAAAGTTATGAAAATGTTCCATGATGACGATACTGTCGGTTATTTTGGCTACTTCAAAACTTTATCTAGAATTTCTGAAATTTATTACTGGCCAAAAATGTGACAGTCTGTCCTTCGCTATGTTAAGAAATGTAAAATTTGTGCTGCTAGTAAATCTAGTAACCTTCCACAAGCAGGTTCAATGGGACAGTACCGAAATATCAATTTTCATTTTCAACTTATATCTACAGATTTGCTAGGACCATATCCTAGGTTAAAAAGTTTGAATCAATATCTTTTAGTAGTCGTGGATTGGTTCACAGAATTTGTTACAGTTCATCCAATGTCCCGAGCTACATCTTGCAGCATAATTAAATTTATAGAGAATCAAGATTTCCCCCTTTTTGGCTAAGCTAACCTAAGATTGTTATTGCAGATAATTTACCCCAGTTCATTTCCAAAGAATTCAAAGATCTGATGGAACATTATAATGCCCAGAAGATCTGGTATGAAGCTAGACACTTTCCGCAGATTAACCCAACTGAAAAAGTGAACCGCACTGGTCACCACTGCTATACGATCATATATACATGGAGACCACAAGAATTGGGACCAGAAAATTCACAGAATTGCACAGGCTATAAGGTTAGCTTATAGTTACTCTAATTTCGCCCTTTTTCCCGACATTTTATAGGAATGTAGCAACTGATGAATCTTTCTGTGGTGAGATTTCAGACAATGCTAATAACAAAATTGAAATAACTGATAGAGTTTTGAATGAAAACATAAAGCATAATAAACCTACCAAGGATTTATTCTGATGTTCAAGAAAGTTTATATCATTCATATTTAATGAATTCAAAGAGATATAAATGTTAAATTTCATGTTGGTTACCGAGTCTGGAAACGCAATTTTGTTTAGTCAAAAGCAGTTGATAATTTTACCTCGAAACTGGCCCCAAAGTTTGTGCCATGTATAGTGAAAAAAATTCTCCTCCGCTATTTTATCAGTTGAAGGATGTCGATGGGAGCGATTTGGGAAATTTTCATGTGAGGGATATAAAGTTGGATGTTTCGAACTTCATCAAAACCGTTCTTACCGTTTCTGAAAATTTTTTATGTAACTTGAAAATCTGTTATCTCATTAATATATCTTTCCATCGAGCTTTTCATGTAGATTGAATCTATTATATACCTGAAGTACAAATTGCTATTTTACTCTTATTTTATCTTTAGTAGTTGTAGCAAAATGTTTAATATCTACCTTATCTTTAACTTACCTTATCTCTCTATTCCTAGTGCACAGGAAATATTTTTTTCTGTGAAAATTGCAACTTAGGGTAACAGAACAAAAGATTAAATTTAGTAGGTACTTTTATGGAGTTATTCTGATTCTTTCTTTTCTGTATAATAAAGTAACCATGTTGCTGGTTTCAAGTTCCTGAGTGTGACTACCTTCATTTATCTTATTGAACTAGTCTCGCATTCAACTTCTTATTCGTCACGTAACCCAATTCCTTATGAAGGTGAGTCAGGCTTCAGCGCAAAATGAAGCCTGCCACATTTTCATCATTGTGAATTGACCTTTGTTTGACTACGTCGTCCTTTTTATCTGTAGTTGATGACCTTTTCTAGCTGCACCAAAAAAGAAATTCCTACTTTGCCTCGTTAGATTAAAAACAAAAGGTTTCACGAATGGAAAAATTATTTGAAGAGACTATGTTATCGTCAATTTTCATTTTTTTTTTACTTTTCTACTTACTTCTACCGATTTCGACTTTTTTTTCTTTGAAGATACTAAAATAGAGTTGTTTCAGTTTTCCTCCATTTTCTTATCGTTCCTGAAAATAAGACATATCTTGGTGTTTAAAATTCTCTTAATACTGATTTTGACATCCTCCCATGTAAGTTGTTGAGTTTTTGTGTCAGCACTCAATATTTCTTCAGGTATAAACTGTACATATTCTGTTCAATTTCTTACAGTGTGACCACAGAACCCAATAACAGCATGTTGTTCGGATTAATTTCCGAATGTGACTCTCTCGATTTTGCCTTGTCTAATTATTCTACAGAATAATGCTTCTCGTTTCTTTCCAACGCTAAGGGGGCTTGAGACGGTCCTACCTTTTATCTTCGATGTATTGTTCTGCATTTCAACTGGTCAAGACAAAATTACAATTAGGGAATTACATTTCCTAATTTAGAATTATTTTTACTGATTTTAGGAGTTGATTCTGTGCTGTCTTAGAGTGTTGTGGACTGATCCTTCAGCAAGTGTTCTCTCGATCTGTCAGGTACACGAGGCATGAGTAGCACTTTTTTCTATTACTCTTACGCGCAATGCCTGACTTGTCGCATAACCTGAGCGATGAAACAGGTGGAGAGGATGTTTTCCTTGGGATTGGTTCACCATGCACTGAGACAGACCAGAATCAAAAGGATCCAAATATCACAAGGATGTGACCTCTTCTGCCTATGGGGAAGATGGGGAGTCTTGGCATATGACTCTTGTTCTTTTTTAAACTGTGACCCTGCCGCAGTTTCGTACTTCTCTCCTCTGGCTCGAAACTTTTTCTTTATTTTGTACCATTCCGGTCTGAATAGGCAGGATGTACAACCTTATTTTTTCTAGTTGGAGAGGGTAGTATTAGTAGTAGCCAAAACCAAAATCAATTAATTTTCGTAAACCCATTTCCTTTTCGTCTCTACTGGAAGGTAGAGACTCGGCAAGTTCAGCTTCAATTTGCGGATCGGATTTGCGGATCCTTGATGCGTTTCAGTGTGTTTGTGTCCCTAACGCTGGGTACTAATATATGTTTCTCTTCAATTCAACATAATTCTCTTTTCTATTAACTTTTCTGAATTTCTGGTAAATTCTCTTTAACTTAATTTCATTCTGATGAAAGTGGGTCAGGCTCCGGCGCATTTTCATCTCTGTATATTATCTTCAACTTAACTGCATTCTGTTGAAGAGGAGTGAGGCTTTGGTGCGCAAAACAAAGCTTGCCGCGTTTTCAACTTTATGATTATCATTTGGCATCATTTTTCTAAATTTTCACTTTCCATATCTGTCATAATCTCTTTGTCGTTTGATATCCACTTCTCATATTTCCATCTCTTTGAATTTTCAAGGCTCTTCTTTTGTGGCCGATCGAATTGTGGTTGAAGGCAAAAAAAATGTTGATTTCATCAAAATTTTTTTGATTTTACTGGCATTTAGTGAATGAATCTCTTGATATATTTCATCTTTTCATATAAAATTGAAAATATTTCAGCATTTTTTCTAAACCTCAATACGGTAACAAGAAAAATTGTATACAACTACTATTTTATTCGCCAGGAATTGAAGATTGAAGGAATTATCAAACTGTTAAAGAAAATATACCATGTAATGACTTCACGAAATCAATTTTCATTTAATTTTTTATGCATTGGTTCCAGTGATTCCATCAGCGCTTCATTACGGAATCACTTTTTATGACACAATAGCTTAACATAGATGAGTATCGAACTCATTCGCATGGCGTTTCATATTACACTTAATCTGTAATCATGTACAGACTATAATTGTTGAAACGTGTAAGTGATTATTTAGTTTTGTTCACTTTCAAATGTGAGTCATACATATAGATAAAAAGGCTTAACACCAACGCAATGTCAATATTATAGGCAAGTGTATGTTATCACGAAAAAAATTATTACATTCAGAACCATATTCATAGGAAAAATCGAATTCTCGAATATTTTGTTATTAAAATGAAATATCATGAAATATTATCATAAATTCAGAATGTTATTTAGGAAGTAGTGTAACATATTAGGGAGAAGTTATTGGAATTTTGCTTTTTTTTTATGAGCGCTTCCCAGGAATAGGCGAACTTGTTACACCACATGAGTGGGCGCCTGGGAAGAATTGAGGTGTCTGTTTACTCGCTTCTTGAAGAGGGCCAAATTGTACGATGTTGGACGGAAGCGAGTTCCACAGCTCACCGGCCCTGTAAACAAAGAAATTCTTATAGAGAGAGCTTCGAGGGGTCGCTAAATGTACCGCCATGTGATGAGAACTCCTTGCCAGCCTAGTGTTGCGGCAAAACAGTTTTTTCCGGAACAACGTCTTTCAGCTTCTTAAAGCAACTTCCGTGGAAGTATCTGTAAAACAGAGAAAGATCACCAACTTGTCTCGCTGAGAGCCAGCGGTTGGAGATCACGAGTGATCTCCGGGTGGTCGATGAGGCGCACAGCCTGTTTTTGCACACTATCCAACATCTGCAGAATTTGCTTGCGCAGATCCCCATACATGGGAACAATATTTCAAAGCAGGTCGAATCTGCGCCTTATATAGAAGCAACAGCTGAGATGACGTTAAGTATCGCTTGGCTCTGAAAAGAAAACTAAGTTTAGCTGATGCAGGCAGGTTTATGCCAGCAAAACCCGGAGTTGTTGGCCTTGCATCGTTAGAGGAGGTTCTCCAGCGGAGACTTTCCTAGAAAACGTAGTTGTTCGCGTTGAAGCTCACCAGATTCAACTGACCCCACTCCGATATCTTCTGTAAGTCAGAGTTTAAGTTATTAATTTGTTGACATCTCTGACGCTGAGGTTCCGCAGCTGTAATAGGCCGAAGACTACTGAAAGAAAACACCAGGGTACAATAGTCACTAAAACACTATTATGAGTTTGAACTCAGATTCTACGATTATCGGATAATTTTTTACATTTTGAAAATCTATATAACACGAACAATACAATTTCGAGAATTAGCCATAGGGACTCTGAAAATGAGTATTTCCTAATATAAATATCTATGATGACGAAAATTTGATAACCAGTTTCACAAAATCTTAATTCCAGCAGGCTGATTGTGTCCATTTGCTATCTTTTTTGTTTTTGTACTGTTCTTGCTTTTAATGTATATCGACAATAGTCAATTTATAATGTTTTATTTCTTATTGGAAATATTTTTCGAATATAGATGATGGCTGCTAAAGAAGATCAAGGACAAGTGGACATTGTCCACGGATATATATATATATAGTATGCAAAAGAATTGATTCAAATGACTTGTCGTTGAACTAAAAGAACTGATCCCCATCTAATATAATTTTGATTACCTATAGCCATGCCTAAGCTCAAAACTTCGGAAAGTTCAGGACCACTCTAGCAAATTATCAGAAAAAGTGGGGATTGCAGATAGTTACTTATTTTATCCAATTACTAGAATTCTGAAGATTGAACGCTAGTGTTTAACTCTCTGTATAATTCACTTGAATATTTGTAATATAAAAAACCAGTAAGAAATATTGTTATTTACGAAATGTATTGCATTCTTCATATCCATTCCATTTAGAGTTGATCAAAATGTTCGATTCACAACTGGAACGTCTATATTTATGTATTTTTTTTAAACTAAAAGATGAGAAACAGCATGTTGCACGCAATAATGAATGTTATACGAGAACCACATATTTTCAGTTCAAGAAAATTCAAAGCGTTTCGAGGCGTTCAGCCGAAATTAATAATCCTTCAGTCAACAGGCGATGACATAATCACCACTTGACTTCATTTATAATGGATCATCTATGCCCGGATTATTGTGTAGACAAGTAGACAAATTTGAATACTTACAGAGATTTTATCGCCCTCTTAATTTAATTTACAGAACATAATTGGTGTGGAATTTTGGTGAATGAAGCGGAGGGTACGTATATTGACCGATGTCATTCACGGCTGAAGGAAGAACTATAAAAAAAAAGTTGCATACCTAATGGTTTGCAAAAGATAGCTCAATTAATTCAATCTTAAACATCAAAATAAAATGAATGGTAATATTTGAGAACCTTATGAAAAGCGGTATTGGAGAAACTATCCTTTGAGAACTCACAAATTTTTGAAAGATTGTTGTTCGAGAAATTAATGAAAGAGAGTTTGACAATATATGAAGAAACGTTTTGAAGATCTGAGGAGACCGCTGTACGAGCATCATAGTTTGCATAAAATGTCGGGGGTTTGAGATATAAACATGTAATAGTTAGAATAACTAAAAATACGATTTTCGAGAATATCTAACTGAAAAGAAAAGAATGTCTAATAAATAAGATTTTTCAAACGGCGATAGGAAGTTATCTTACTCAATAATAAAAGATAATTTTCTCACTTTAGATTAGGAGTAAAGTGATGAGCAAAATTATTTCATTATGGAAAAAGTGTGGCATGTTTTATTGTAGATTTTTATACCACCCTACTAATAATACCACACAAATAACATAAATTACTTGAATTCTTCGATTTTCAAAGTGGGGACATGAATTTATTGTATTTAATACATAATACAGACATAAGAAATTGTGTATGAGAACTTGGATTACAATGGGAACTAATATTTTACAGAATATAATTTGGAAAACTAACCGCCAAAGATTCTAAAGAGTGGTTGAAATATGCCCAGAAATAAGTTCAGTTTTGAGGTAACATGAACAATTCTATTTGAGATCCTCATTGAAAAGTGAATAATTTGTGTTTCAGCGATTTCATGGGAAACACCACCAAGAATGAGAAATATAGAGACGAGTTTGTATTGGTTAGCAATTCACCTCTAGAATGTATTCTAGTATGGCTATATTGAACGGAACAATAATATCACAAATAGAGCGAGGTGTTGTGGTTCCAAAAAAAAATCGTTGTATCTTACTTAATAACAAATGTTATTTTACAACATGTTTCTATTATATAGTGTTCTAGACTACTGTGCTAAGTGGCCTATGCATTAGGTTAGAAAAATGGTTGAAAAATTCGTGAACCGCAAAAACTTCAGATATTGCCACAGTGGTGAATTCACAGAACAAACCCTAGTAAGAAGGTCGAGTTACCGACGAAAACATTCAACACCCCCTCACGACCCCTCAATCTATCTAGTTCTCCCATAATGGATATAGATGGCACTAATTTAACCATGTCAAGTGTCAACTTCTGTCGATCAAACTTCAATCGCCGATAAATGAACTGTCAAATGTCTGTCAATCTCAAAGTTTTCAGTTTCCCGCTAAACCCTTTTATTTTTGCGGTTTGTGCTTCCAAAAGCATTTTCATTTCAGGTGTTTCCGTTACTGGTGTCTTGGACTCAAGTTTAGAAATTCTTTTGTATATTTCATTACGGCCCTTCAACCAGGATCCTTTAGAAAATTTATTTTGTAGTATTAGACAGCATGGTGTAGGGAACACAAACCCTATTTGTCACCAGTTTATTGCTGCTTTAAAAACATAAATGGCTTAACATCGCCCATAATTAATGGAAATCGTAAAAGAGATGACTGTGAGAATTTGAATGTTTTGTCTTTCTTTTTTCAAACTAACTCACAGGAAATACTCATTGATTCTGAGGATTCAGAACCTTCTGTTCATGAAGAATATAATGAGATCTTTGGAAATGTACCAACTCCGATAACTGACAATTACGCTACCTATTATGTGGCAGGATACCTTTTGCGAGAAATTACAGTCCCAAAATATCAAGCATGTAACGAAGAACTTTTTTGCAAAGTGTCCTAACAACAGCACACCTTTATTACATTCAAGGAATATTGTGTTAATAAGTCTTAGTTATTGTATCCTTCAGTAAAAGTTTCTCAAGTCTTTGAAGACATTCACAATAAACTTACTTTGTCCTGAATAATCAGGGGCATCAGGAAAATCTTGCTTTGAGATTCAAAGATATTTACAAATCTCATTTTCTTAATTCGATTTTTGTCAATTACATTCGGTGAAAGATAGATGAAATTTTTGAAATGGCTAATAGTCTTCTAATTTTCAAATTCATTAAGGATAAAAAGAAGGAAACTGTTACTTCTGGGACTGAAAACAAATCCAAAAGGTTCAGAAACAAGTAGGACAGCAATCTTTGATGGGTTCAATTATAGGTGTTTATTGTGATTTTAGAGAGCGGGTTATTTACACCCTATTATGTGCTTGTTATTTATTTACCATCGATCTTATACAGTCGGGGGTACTATACATGTTGTTTTGTCGGGGCTTTTATATCCTTTTATAATTTACAAACATTTTTTCTAGTCTGTGATATTATTTATTTTTCTGCATGCACCTTTTACACTCATGGGGAAAGAAATTGATCTGTGACCAAATGATTGAATTTTTGAGTCTTTTACATTCCCTTTGTTATCTATAATTCATGTTTATTTTGTGATATACACGTTGTTATTATTCTTTCAATTTTCTGAGTTCTTTTTATTCAGAGTATATATATATTTTTTTTTGTTACAATGGGCTTCTTACACCCTGCTTACACTTAAGGTTTTACGTGCGGAACCTTATTTATATATTTGGTTTATATTTTCTATGAACCTATCAATTGAACCCATCTGGAATATTAATGCAACCCTAGTTTCCAAGATTAGTAATGAAATTGCCTATTTTTACCATATTTAACAATTTTCAGTGATCACAAATTCATTCAAATGAAAACTTCTTGAGACAGTTATTACTGCATTTTTTTCTATTTTCAGAAGCAGTATGACTGCCTTCACTGCCATGAAGATGGCAGTGAAGGCAGTTTACCCCCAACAGGGGACCAATGGTAGCAATGGGGGAACAATATTTTAGCTGACTACAATATTTCATAATTTCTTTTTATTTTGAATGTTAGAATGTACCTGTTTTCTGTGATTCATATTTTTGATTTACATGTGCTGAGAATTTATTTTATTTTTGGAAATTTTTTGTGTATATATGGTTTGAGAGATTTTAGTTATTTTAAAATAAAAGTGTTATTGTGACAAAATACTCATTATTTTCTCAATTTTTGAACAGTCTAATTGAGGCAGAAATACTCTGCATCGATTAGACTAGTTCATTTACCCCATTTCAGTCAAGTTAAATTCGATCGTGGGAAATATAGAATTCAAATAAGGTGCCTTTCGGTTTAGTTTCCCATAATGGCACGCGTAGCGCTAGTTTTGTATGCAGAGACGGCCATATTGTTTCCTATATGGAAGCACTGAGTTTTTATTTCTCATTAGGGTCTTTTCTGTGGGTGAATTCGTCGAGCGTGAAAACTCACTTCTTCAAAATTTGAACCTTTTTTAGCTTTTTATACTGAAAAATTGTAATAATAATAAGTTATTTTGGACAAAATTGCTTCTTTTGTTTATTTTTTTGACTATAATTTTAGCTACTAATTTAACTGATTTTCTTGCAGCCTCTAGTTTTACTTTATTAAGTAATTTCAGTTACTTCCTGAAATTATTGATTCGCTTACCCTCTTGCATCTGATGGTCTCTGTTTAAGGTACCGCGCGCACTTTGTTCACTAGTCTTACTTAGTTTCACATTAGAATAGTGCATCGGATTTGACATATTCCTTGTTGATGTAAGTTTTATTATTGGAAACACTTTACCACTCTTGAAATGGTTTAGAATATAAAAATATTAAATAACAAAATATGAACAGATTATCTAGAAGAACACAACAGTTGACTTTTGTGAGCAAACATACAAATTCGGGCAGTACAGATTTAAATATCGAGAACTGGGGTCGATCAATTTGAAATTATCAATGTTTGTAATATAATAAAGTACATTATTATCGTTGATATTGTAAGAATATAATATTCAAATGTGAAGATAGGAATTTGTCGGAAAATATAACAATCTCATCAATGACAACTTGCGAAATTATCGCTATATGTGTAGACACACTGAAGAATTTTATTCAAGGAACAATATTCAACCTTTTGTGGATTGTTAGTTTTCATATTAATGCACATAAAATTATTTAAATTTAATATTTATAGATTCAATAGGTAACTGTTGCTCATAAATAATAAGAAGATAACCTTAACAAGCCACATATACCAATTTTCAGGTAAGTATAGTAATGAGCTATGAACTTTACTTAATTGTCTGATAGATGAGAGATAAAGGTTACTAAAATTTTTCTTATGTAATATTTGAATTGTCTCGGAGCCATAAATAGTAAAATACTACGTTCCTAAGGAAACTGCGTATATTGACTTATTTGTTTACTTCATATGAAAAACTTTCATTGGATAAATTATAAGCAGATCATCGATTGGTTTTCGGTTAAATTCAAAATTGAATAAAAACATAGAACTCGTTCCTACTATTCCCTGTTTTCTATAACTTACTACTCGGTATGTTTCCCTAATTACAGATAATCGGCGACTATTCGGCTCACTTCTAGTTAGAATATACCTACCAAACACTATATTCTAACGAACCCTCCTTTAACTCCTGAAAGTGATAGTAACGAAAAACTTTCAGAGTCGATTTTCGATTGGAGGGGGAATGCTTTGAGGTTAATGTGGATCATGTGAAATCACCCCTCAGCATCCTCTAACTCAAAACTAATTATTGGGAAAAGAGGATCAGTGACGCTCATGGGAGATGGTCTTTTAATTCTCTAATCGGGTATTTCCTTTTGAACAGTTAGATTATAATACGAGTGTCTCATCGAAGCAAAAGTTTTTATTCGTTAAACTTGGAATTCCTCTATGAACTGACTCATTTCGGTAAAATAAGTCCGTCTCAAATGTTCAAATCAATTGATACGAAACATCTTAGAGTTAAATTTTAGTGAAAAGATGGGAATAAAAAGTGATGTTCTTGTCGTTTCTTGAAACATTGAATAGGAACAAACTTTTACGAACCTTCTTCAATTCTCATGAAGAAAAAAGAAGAATCACACCCAAACTAAAGTACTAAATTATCATAAAAAATGGTAACATTTACTAGGACATCTTCTTAACTTTTCCGGATTATAGGAAGTACCTGATAATCAGATTAACGCTATGTTTACAAGTTTCTGCGAGCTACAAATGTTCACAGGATAATGACATTGAAATTAGTTCATCAATTAATCGAAATGATACTGATCGTCAGATGCAATTTTGTGAAAAGTCGAGTGAAAATATGAACCAAAATCTTGATCTTTTGTATAACATCTATTTTTTCTGACGAGAGTACCTTCAGGCCTAATTGTCGATATTGGAATAAGCAGAGCCCTCATAGAATTCATAAATCCCAGGATTACTGAAATTTTGGAGAACAATACATCTCTTTTAGAGAATGAAATACTTTTTTGAGAAGATGCTGCCCTTTGACATTTCGATGTTCGTGTGCGACAATATTTGGACAATAATTTTCCAAGTTAGGAGTGGTAGAAGATGATCAGTTGAGTTGTCAGCCAGACAACCTGACTTGACTACTTTAGATTTGTTCTCATGTGGTTATCTTTGAACGGAAGTTTATGAGATCCATACTCAAAACTTTCAGGAGCTGCAGATGTGAATCATTACTGTATGATCTCTGAAATATTTGCAGATGTTAGGAGGGAATTCAAGAGTCGTTGGTTTTATTACATGAAGGTGAATTGAAGTCATTCTGAACTATTCTTATAATTATTTAGTATTTGAATATTTTTGGATGTTTGTAACTAATGTAAGCATAGTAAGAAAATATTTGGTTTTGTTCAGAATGAATAATAAAATAAAACAAGTTACTATGTTTTAACTATCACTAATTTATTGATGTAAAGAATGACGAAATTTCACATTGGTTGCACCGGTTTCGGACATACGTCCATTATCAACAACATGCTAATGAAAACTGAATACTCATGTACAATACAGGAATTACCATCAATAAAATGCTAGTAGAGGTCACAGTGACTTGAATAATGGTGATTGGTAGGTAATTAAGTCTACCTAGTCGTTAAGGAGCTTAACCCTTTCTACCCTAGATGCCTTGAAAATTTCCATCGATTCAAAGAAATTGAGTTTATAAGATTTATCACAGGAATGAAGAATTTTTATTTGTTGAAGTTCTGGAAAAGGATAACATTCATTCAAACAATGTGCTGAATCATATTTCTGATGTAGGAATTACCAGAAATGTTCTTTGTATCTAGCCTTGAAAAAGCGTCCTGTTTGACCTATATAAAAGGAATTGCAAGCAGAACATGTTAATTGGTATACTCCTGATTTTTATAATTTATCGGTTTTATCTTTTGTGCTGAAAAGCAGGCCTTACAATTAGCTAACTGGTTTGAATGCAATATGAACTTTTTCACTATCAGACAAAACTCTAGCAACCTGTTCTGACGTCTTCCCAAAATATGTTAGAGACATAAATTTTTCGGGCTTTTCTCTCTTGGATTGGGGATATATCATGTTGAATGTGTTGTTGCGTATTTTTCGATTAATTAAACTCTCTATTGCTTTTATATCGATGCCGTTGTTCTCTGCTATTAACATAATGATGTTAAATTCTGATTTTCGGTCCATGTCCGATAAAGGCAAAGAAATCGCTCTGTGAATCATGGATTTGAAGGCTGCTATTTTTTGAGAATACGGGTGAAATGAATCTATGGCTATGACATTATCCGTGTACGATGGTTTTCTGAAGATATTAATTGATAAACGGTTATTATTCTCCCGGGTAATTGTTAGATCTAAGAAATTGATTTTACTATCGACTTCTGTTTCTGCTTTGAACTTAATTTTAGGATGAATGTTAATAATGAAATTAGGAAGATTTCTAGTTGTCTATTCGTTCCAATGAATCAGGCTAAGACGTCATCAACATATCGGTACCAAAATAGAATATGCCTTTTCGTCAAGGTGACTTCGAATTTTAGTATTTTAAAAATTAGACATGAAAATTTCAGATAGAAGGGGACTGAGGGGTGAACCCATAGCTAAACCATTATTTTGTGAATATATCTTATTATTGAACTGAAAATAATTTTGGGTCAAGCATCAATCAAACAGAGAAATTAGAATACTTGATATAAAGGGGGCACATTCTGTTGCAGGTATATTCGAAAACATATTATCTACATCTAATGAAATTAATTTTGCTGTTGGTGCCATGACATACCTTTTATTATAAAGATGTTAACGTTCTTCTTTTATCCAAATTATCTTCGCTGCTTGGACTGCTTTATATGAAGATGTATTCTCAAAAAATAGCAGCCTTCAAATCCATGATTCACAGAGCGATTTCTTTGCCTTTATTGGACATGGACCGAAAATCAGAATTTAACACCATTATGTTAATAGCAGAGAACAACGGCTTCGATATAAAAGCAATAGAGAGTTTAATTAATAGAAAAATACGCAACAACACATTCAACATGATATAATCCCAATCCAAGAGAGAAAAGCCCGAAAAATTTATGTCTCTAACATATTTTGGGAAGACGTCAGAACAGGTTGGTAGAGTTTTGTCTGATAGTAAAAAAGTTCATATTGCATTCAAACCAGTTAGCAAATTGTCAAGCCTGCTTTTCAACACAAAAGATAAAACCGATAATTTAGAAAAATCAGGAGTATACCAATCAACATGTTCTGAGTGCAATTCCTTTTATATAGGTCAAACAGGACGCTCTTTCAAGGCTAGATACAAAGAACATTTCCGGTCATTCCTACATCAGAAATATGATTCAGCTTTAGCTGCACATTGTTTGAATGAATGTCATCCTTTTCCAGAACTTCAACAGCTAAAAATTCTTCATTCCTGTGATAAATCTTATAAACCCAATTTCTTTGAATCGATGGAAATTTTCAAGGCATCTAGGGTAGAAAGGGTTAAGCTCCTTAACGACCAGGTAGACTTAATTACCTACCAATCACCATTATTCAAGTCACTGTGACCTCTACTAGCATTTTATTGATGGTAATTCCTGTATTGTACATGAGTATTCAGTTTTCATTAGCTTGTTGTTGATAATGGACGTATGTCCGAAACCGGTCCAACCAATGTAAAATTTTGTCATTCTTTACAGCAATAAACTAATGATAGTTAAAACATAGTAACTTATTTTATTTTATTATTCATTATGAATATTAACTATTACGTAGTTCAGGCTTCATCGATCAATTATTTTTCTGTTCAGAATTTCAGAAAACGGACAAGACGTCCTCTGATTCCCCTTTACTCCCATCCTTTCACCAGGATAGGACTAATTTGTTCCGACTCAATTGAGATGAACGTTGTCAATAAAAAACTCAATGAGAACACTCTCTAATGAAGAGCTAAGCTGAAAGTAATGCAATAAACGATCATAGTCATGGATTACCTTTGCGATATTGTGCAACTTGATCTATTTTTGGCCATATGATTTTCAAGCCAGATATACTGAGGGGGGATAGGTCCTGCCAATTCAAGATTCACATGTGAGAACCCTTCTACTGATAAGAAAGTGAGTTTGTCTCGATTTTTTACCAAAATGATTCTAATTTTCAGAATCATGTCGAGTCTGATGAATTGCGGTGGGAAACCCTGTATCATAATTCAACTTTTTGAAAATAAAATCTTAAAATAGATAATCTTTTCAACGAAGTGCCACTCAACTCCTTTTCCCTATAATAATTTGGAGGTACCCTCTCGAATCAAAAATTGCCCTATTTCAGCGTTTTTCGTTAGTATGACACTTCAGAGTTAGAGGATCAAATTTCTTTTGAAACACGGAGGACAATAATCATAACATATCAACTAAATAAAGTGTTAAAATATCTAGGGAACTCAATATTCCATACTTCTAATAATTAATTTCAAATTACAAAATCTGTTTGGCACTATATAAGGATATTTGAAATATTTATTTGAATTGATGTACAAAAAGCATTTATCTCGAATTAGTTTAAGGAAAAAACTTGGAAAATATATGTTCCAAAAACATTAGTGCTAATCTTAACATGCCTAATTGCTATTTGAATAAATATGTAATGCTCAGATCTGAGGCAATGATTGAGGATTCAAGTTGATGTTGCAAATGCTATAGGAGGCACTCGGAGGTTTATCATGCGCCTCTGGAATCGTTATCGTAAAACTGCATGTGTACATACAGGAAAAGCGGCCAAGGATTACAATTACTCGAAATGTATTGTACATCTTGAATTGGGGGAATTAAGCAGTTCAATATAGCATGGACTCAAGATCAGAATCTATGGAGAAGAATATAAAATTCACAGAGGATATTTGCATGGACATTAGAAATCGAATCAAACACGCCCAGATGGTATGAATTGAGCAAGTTGTGTCGATTTTCATCGGCAACAATTATGTAGGCATGTTCTAGAATCCGTTGTTATTTTATATATGAACATTGTCGAGCCTGAATTTTTCTTTATATATGATAATACTATTTCACATACAGACACAGTCACAAAAAAATACTGGAAGAACAAAATCATCGTTTTATACTGGCCCAACCTCAATCGCATTGAGTATGCATCGAGTATGTTTCAGCGAAGAGTTCTGAGACCAGATAATTTTTTAAACTGAGTTATTATAGGGTAGTGAACAGTGTTAGATTCATCAAGAATCAGCTTAATGCTGTGCACAATTTTTGCTTGGGTGGATAGAAGAAGGATCAAGGAATTTTTTAAGCAATCTACACAAGTCAAATGTTTATTGCGTTGTTTTGTATGATTTTTTCAATTTGGCCTTTTTCAAATAGCAATACCTTGATTTTTTCAAATTGAACGTGCCAATTTTTATATCGCCATCAGATATCTCAGATGGAATTGTATAAGCATGTACTATACCCATCTCTTATAGTTCTGAAATAATTTGGGAATATATTGAATTTTGATAATTTTGCCAGAACTAACAGAGAATTCTTTGAAATATTTGAATCAAGTAGCTGAACTGGCTACGCTCACCTGACAGGTGCCTAAAATTAATGTACTTGTCACTTTGTTCATTCGAATTTGATATTTCAATCATAAAATGGCTGATTATTTAAACGAGGATATGTTTAATCTTTTTTTAATTCATGGCGAATGTCAAAAAGTGATGGATAGAACTTGCAGGAAATTCAATAACCAATTTCCAAATTTGGAGCCTATGAGTATAACAAAATTTCGAAGGATTAGAAGCAATTTTCTGCAATTTGGAGGAACAAAATACATAGAAACTAGAAGAAAACCAATTCTCGAGAACGACGACAATCAATTTAATACGCTAGCGTATTTTCGTGCCAATCCACATGCGTCCTTTAAGTCAGTATCAATGGATATTGGATTGAGTTATACTTCCTTTCAAAGGATCCTTAAGAAACATAACATGCACCCGTATTCTTTTATCAGACTACAAAAATTGAAACCAACTGACCTTCCCAATCGGGTAAATTTCTGTGAAAATTTATTAATTTGGCTTCAAGAAGATGAGACAATTCTGCAAAAAGTTATATGGTCTGATGAAGCCAAGTTCAATGAGAGTGGAATAACCAACAGGAGAGATCGACATTTTTTGGCCACAGAAAATCCACATTTCATTGAGGTTGTTCATTTTCAAAATAAATTCAGCCTGAAGGTTTTTGCAATTTTAATGAATGATTTGTTGGCTTATCACATTTATGAGGAAAATCTTAATGCACAAAGATACCTGGAAATTTTGAGAGAAACATTAGCAAATTTTTTAGATGGATTACCACTTAACATTCTGAGGGATTGTTATTACCAAATGGATGGTGCACCAGCACATAAAACACGAGCTGTAAATCGGCAGCTAACATAAATGTTCGAGGATAGATGGTGGGGTAATCAAGGACCAAATTTATGACCTCCGCGTTCTCCGGAACTGACGCCCCTTGATTTTTGTTTATGGGGCAAAATCAAGAGTGAAGTGTATCTTATTTCTATAAGAAGTAAAGTAGAGGTACTAGAGCGCATTCATAATGCTTTTCGTAATATTGATCCTGAGGAAATTAGAAGGGCAACTCATCATGTTCGTATACGAGCTGTCAAGATTTTCAAGCAAAATGGGGCCCATATTGAACATTTATTCAGATCGTAAATTAGTTTTCTCCTATGATGTTTGCTATCATTTATTCGTATTAATGTAATTATCTTCGATGATTGGTTTTCGCTTAGTTCCTGCAATTTTTATTCATCGGAATTGTAGAAAATTGCTTTTTCACTTCAATCGGAAATCACTAGTTATGGCCGCGTATAAAATTTCAGCTTGATGTTGTGATTGGAACTCAAAAGGTTTTTAATGGACGGTCTCTGTATAGTTGCCATAAATTCTATATTAAATTTTTTGACTCTTCATAAGGTCGCCATGAAAATTTTACACAATAAATACATATATTAAATTTTGCTGAAAATTAGAAAGAAATGTAGTACATATAAATAGACACATCCTTTCATTTTCGTAAATTTTTTCATGTTATAATAGGTAACTGAGTTCAATTATATAGTAATATCTTATTTGAAAATGAACGACTCATCGTAGAAACTATTTAAGCGAAGGGTTATAATAAAATTCGAACTGACAAAACCCAAGAGAGTTGCAGGATGGATGCTTTCAGGCTCAATTCGCTGTCTACTATTCAGACGTCCCCGGGGAGTCACCTCTTTGACACGAACATCTACTCGACTACGAAACTAGCAACAGAAGTTTATGTCACTTGTCATCCCATCTCATTTCTGCCATTCAGTAAGTTGCGAACGAGTTCTTGGATTTGACACGTTTCATTTTTATATCCTGGACTATGTCAATAAAATATCCCAAGAATGTAGGTATATGATAATTAGAGTATGTATGAAGAATATATGTAAAAATTGAAATCTGTCGGCATAAAAGAACAGGAAAAAAATTTCTCAGATATCAGAAGTAAGTTATATTATTCAAATTGAGAAATTTTACATACGAATGTTATTTACGTAATCTTGCCTTGCACAGGTTATCTAATAGCTCAGAATGGTGTTATTTTCATCTCTTGATTTTTTGATGTATATTCTCCTAACATACCTCCTTCACATATTCATTTGCCCCCTCCTGCGAGTGTCATTTTTTGACTTGCAGTCACATACTTCATTACAGGATCGGGAGTAATCGACTCAACATATCAACTATATCAAAAATTCAGAAAATTTTCAACATCTACATTTACCAAAGTATATTATATTGGAAGATTTCTAACCGAAATTACCTGAAACCATCTGCGACCTTATATACTAGAGATCGGAAGGTACGAATAATATTCGCGTATAGACGCGCGTTCATACTTGTGAACAGTAGAACTAAGTTGCCTTCCCCTTCCTTCTCGAGAATATGCCCCATAATTTGCCCAATTTTTGTCAATGAAATCGCGAAAGTAACTAACCGTTGAAGTAAAAGATCAAAACGTATCTTGACTACCAACCATCTTGTTTTGAGTACAACTAATTGAACAAAATTCAATTCACTGTTCACCAGTGTGAGATTATTGATTTTCTCCCTTCAGTTTCTTTGTCTGCGATTCAAATGCTTTGACGAGGAATGACGTATCATTAGTGAGAAGATGACAATAGAGGTAGCTTCTACTGGTTATGGGATTTCTATTTACATGCTATTCCCTAATCATACCAATTGAATAATTGCCAAAAGACGCCCCAGAGATAAGAAATAAAGGTTTATGATTTCGTCTGAATAGTTCTAGGTAATGCTCGTCCATTGACAAATGAGAATAATCAAATGAAACGATCAATGAATTTGAGGAGTTAATTGGTTTAATCTCAACGCGTTTCACGTAGTGGCGATTGAATCGCCACTTTATAGTCTGAAGAAGTTACTGTGTAGTGAAGTGCGTCATGATTGAAACAATTGTGAGTGAAAATAGTACAATCTTTTGAAGAAACTACTGTGTAAGGAAACGGGTCACGATTCAACCACATTAATAAAAAATCTAAAATTTATCAACTGTTTGAATTGATCATTAATTTTTATCAATTAAAATCTTCTCCACTTCAAATATTAAATGAGAACATAGATTTCTTGGTACCTTCTGACTTCTCACTTTTCTCTTTCTAGCTTCAGTAGTAATCATAAATTATTTGACTGGAAGATGAATCCTAATTCCTCCTTGGAGAATCAGAAATTAAGGATATAGTCCATAATGATGGACAATCACGTGAGAATGATGATACGATCCTAGATGAGACCTTGGATGTGGAAGAACCATATGCTCTTAATATCATAGTGGTTGTGTTGAAATTCATGTAAATATTAAGATAAGCATCTGCAAGTTGATCAGGCACTGAGACAGATTGTACAGAATTGTTTCGTATGCCCCCCGTTTAGAATGATATAATATTTAGCCGCTTACCTTATTATTCTATTTCTTCATTGTTCCTCTTCAATCAGTTCAGTTTTTCCATAAATGTGTATAGTAAATATAAGGATATAATTCTCTAATACTTCAATTCACCTAGGTCGCATACCTTCAGTAAATTGTATTGAGAATGTTCCAGCTATGGGTTTTTTTCCGGGTCCTGTTTATGACAGGCGGTCAATTGGCCTATTCAAATGATTTATTCTGAATGCATCCTGTCTTTTGTTTAATTTAGATTGAATTATAGATTGTGTAGATACAGAAAATTGTTGTGGAATTCTAAAGAAGGGCAACTGGCCAAGAGGTTGGCTGCGACCAATAACACCACACAGAATTCATTCCCATCAATAGATTCCTTTTAATTGTCACGCCTCCAATTTGGGGCAGTTCTAATTTCATGCATATATTTTAGATTTAAGAATGACATTATAATTAAGATTCCATAATTCAAGTATCTTCACTCAACCGAGTTGTGAGTAAGATATACCGTACTGCAATTTCAATTGTACAAATTTATTATTTTAGTTAAATATAGTTACAAAATTCAGAACTTCTGGTTTTAATTACCAGTTCAAACAATGGTCTTTCGAGCCGGATATGTATAACAGTGTTATAATACAGTCTAGAACAGTATTGTTACGTCGTAAACCCCGGTAAGATATTTCGTTCATCCTCGTAAAGTGCAGTACATCATCAGTGTTGTTACGTCGGAAACCCCGGTAGCATATTTCGTTCATTCCGTAAAGTGCACTACATCATCAGTATTGTTACGTCGGAAACTCCGGTAACAATTCTCATTTATCAATTCGAGAACGGTTTGGCGATCTTTGAGAACATCAGTGGTCTGTCTTCAGGATAAAGGTGAGTCTCCAATAATCGTTTTATCCTTCATTTCTCACATTTCCTGTATCCGATTCTTTGCTTCTGTCAGTAAAATGGAATCACTCGTAAAACAACGCCCTACAGTAAAGGCGCCTCTTACTCGATTCAAAAATAGAATCAATGGGGACGATGTTACGACGAACTAACACGTATTAGAGGAAATGATGAGAAAAATGAAATTTTATTCGACAAGTTTAATGATATTCAAGATCAAATCGACGAAATTTGCGAGGCTAAAGATAAGGATGCTCAAGCCGAGGAACGCGATTCTTTTGAAAAGTCATTCTATATCTATAGTATGGTAGCAAAAGCTCGTTCAATAATTGTAAATCTTAGTCGTCCTAGTAAACAAAAACCTGAAGTATCTGAACCAGTTGGTGATATTGATCCTACAAATCATATCTGTTATCGGCTCATTCGATTCTGCTAAAAGCAGCCATACCCAAATTCGATGGGGATTTTAACAAATGACGACTAGTTTGTGCAAACGTCTGGGACTTGAATTGCGTCAAGGTCACACACAACTTTCAGGTATTGAGCAGGGACAGGCGTAAACTCGCGGAATGGCAATTGTCAACTTGAAATCGCGAACAACTGAGTTTTCGAAAACAATTCCCTGCATAGTGGTGGATTGTATTGACTCTGAAGTGCCATCGCCTCGTGTGAGATTTTCGAACATTCAAGTTCCAGTAGGAATAGTATTAACCCCACATTCAATCGAGAAGGTCCGGTGGATCTCATTATAGGTGCAGCATTCTTTTTTGAAATGCTTTGTGAGGGACAAATCAAGATTGCTGATGGTCAGCTTATCTTTCAGAAATCACTGTTGGCATGGATTGCTGCAGGAGAGATGATGATTCCTCCTGTCATGCACGAAAAACAGGTGAAATGCATGTTCACACGTAACGATGACCTGCATAACCAATTAGAAAGGTTTTGGTCAGTTGAACACTGTTATTCCTATACACCATCCAACACTCAGCGAGATCCCGCCGAGGTGCATTATCGGAATTCAATAAAGGTCAACAAAACGGACGGTTTATCGTCAGTATTCCGTTTGATGCTTCTAAATTATCGACGATAGGGGAACCTTATCAAATGGCATACAAACGATTCATTTCAATGGAACGAAAATTATCTCGAGATATCCATTTGTAAAATGAATACGTTCTATTTATGAAGGAATATGAACAATTGGGTCACATGTCTGATTTACATTTTTACCTCATTTTTATTTTCCTCATGATGCTGTCATGAAAGAAAATACTACTACTACAAAACTTCGAGTGGTATTTGACGGTTCTGCGATAAGCTCGACTGGCGTGTCATTGGACGACATACAGCATATGGGTCAACCCATGCAGGATGATCTTTTCTCAATTATTCTGACATTTCGCAAATAAAACATTGTGATTTCAGCAGATGTGGCAATAATGTATCGCCAAATACTTGTTCAACTAAAACAACGAGCTATGCAACGTGTTTTATGGAGCGGAAATACATCTTATCCTTTAAGAACTTTGGAGTTGAGTACTGTTACGTGCGGTACAGCTGCTCCTTTTTTGACCACACGTTGCCTATTCGAAATAGGCGAACACTTGCAAGATTCCGACCCAGTGACTAGTGCAGTCATAAAACTCGACATCTATGTGAACGATTTCTTGTCAGGATGTGAATCCTTCGAAAGAGCGATCAAAACCAAATTAAAAATCGCCAAAGCTGCGTAAATGGTCGAGTAATGATTCGGTACTTATTGGTCATGCATCATCTGATGAAGCAATCTCGCTCATGAGTGAAACTTCAGAGCTCCTCTGGAATCCTATATCAGATACACTTAAGTATGGCGTTCATCAATTTAATTCAAAGAAATTCACGAAACGACTTATTCTGTCAACAACCGACCAAATATTCGATCCATTAGGTCTTGTAGGGTCTGCAATCATACCTGCAAAACTCAAAATGCAGTGAATTTGGGGTTTGGATCTAGGCTAGGATGAATCATTATCGTTGGAACTACATACGTCATGGATAAACATATGTCAGCAAATAATGAACGTAAATTCCATAGTAAGTGATAGGAATTTGATTGAAACAAATTATAATGAGTTAGAGTATCATGAATTTTGTCTGAAAGGGCATACAGAGCATGTGTTTATATCACTTCTGTTAACACATCAGGTACTCGTACAAGCAAATTATTGTGTGCCAAATCCCGCATTGCTCCCTTGAAAGTCATGTCCATACCCCGTCTAGAGTTGCAAGGTGCACTACTTCTAGCACAACTTTCTAGAAAGGTATCGATTGCCTGCAACGTACTCTGCTAAAAATGGCATTATTAGACAGATTCATAAATTGTTTTGGCTTGAATCGAAGGTTCATCTAAAACGTGGAAAACATTCGTTGCAAATCGAGTAACTGAGATTCAAGAAATAAAAAATGAAGAATGGCATCATGTTATTTTGTCATGTAACCCTGCTGACTTGATACCTCGTGGTTTAAATGCTGAAGAGTTACGTGGTAGTAAGCTTTGGTGGTAAGAACCTGCATGGTTGTCAAACCCACCTGAAGCTTGACTATCACAAGTTAACTTTGAAGTTAATGAAATGCCAGACCAACTCACGCACGCATTTATCGCTGTGGAGTTGCACTCTGAAACGTTAGAAGAAACTGTCAACCTGAAGTTGACCGACACAATTTCCTCATGTTTTTCATCTTCTAATAAACTTTTGATGCGAATCATCACCAAACCGCAGAAATGCAACAATTTCTAATTCATGTGAACCACTGACCGCTGACGAACTTGAGCGTGTCGATATTATCTTACTATATATATTCTTTTGAAAAGAGAGGATTTACAAAAACTCGAATAATTGTATTTTCAATAAATGCTTATAGCTATAATTTTGGTGTGTGTCAGAAAAAACACAATCGTAAAAAACAAGCGAAGAAATAGAATACCAGCAGAAAAAACAGACTATGTCCGTTCCTTAATCAGGCATCTAAACTCGCATCATGGCTCCTACGATTGCCCCTAAAGTGTGAGCACAGGAAATGTAACAGAGGAACCATAATATCTTGCGTATGATTCAGTAAACGACTGAAAAAACCTGTGGAAAAGACTCGTTTCCCTGTCGCTATTGCATTAGCAATAGCTTGTCTGTTTATGGTGTGTTAGTGTCGTCTGTACAAAAAGAGTACCAAAAATTTTTCTGCTTAGCAGCTTCATTCTCTCATTGTCATCTTGCACTCCATGATTTCCAGGACTTCTTCACGAAGACAAGGGTGAAAAGGGAGGGGGATTGGGACAGGAAAAATCTGTAATAACGGAGAAAGAAAAAACAGCAGAAAAATATTTCATCAAAACGTACCTAACTCTTATACAGGGTGCTTGAAAACTAAACAGAGGCTATATCTACCAAGATATTCATTTCTGATCAAAACGCAAAAACAGATCAATTTCTGTTTGAAGGGGGACATCTTTTGGGGTACAAAACTTGCTTGAAATATCAACCCCCTAAGCGGGGGTTGCAATCCTTAAACATTTTGAATAGGAAAGATGGGTCGAGTGATAACTCAAAAAAAAGGTAGTATCTTTGTCTACATCGCCTTGAACGAATTTCCATTTTTAATTGAAAACTGTAAAAGATACAGGGTGAGCAACTGAAAGATAGGGAAGACTATTTCCCTGAGACTATTCAAGTTTCAGTGAAGTAAAATGGACAGATCCATGCTGATCAATGGTAGTCATCATCAAGTACTATCCTCATCTCGAATTTCAACCCGTAGAGCAGGTGTGACCACCCCCTGAAAATTTGGAAGACGGTAGATGGGTCGAGTGATAACTCGAAAGAAAGGTATTATCTTTGTCTGCATTCCTGTGGAAGAATTTCCATTTTTGATTGAAAACTGTAGAAGATACAGAGTGAGCCACTGAAAAATAGAGAAGACTATCGCCCCAAGACTGTTGGAGTATGAGTGCGAAAAACTGGAATAGATTCATTTAGATCAAAGATGACAGCCTTTGATCTGGAATGAATCTGTTCCCATTTTTTTGCATCAATACTTGAATAGCTCAGGGGGATAGATAGTCGCCTCTATTTTTCAGTAGCTCACTCTGTATCTTCTACAGTTTTCAATCAAAAATGAAAATTCGTTCACGGAAATGCAGACAAAGATAATAACTTTCTTTCGAGTTATCAATCGACCCATCTACCCTCTTCCAAATTTTCAAGGGGTCACCCCTGCTCCAGGGGTTGAAATTCGAGATGAGGATGGTACTTGATGATGACTGCCATTGATCAGCATGGATCTGTTCCATATTACCTCACTGAAACTTGAATAGTCTCAGGGAAATAGTCTTCCCTATCTTTCAGTTGCTCACCCTGTATCTTTTACAGTTTTCAATTAAAAATGGAAATTCGTTCAAGGCAATGTAAACAAAGATACCACCTTTC
This sequence comes from Cryptolaemus montrouzieri, assembly GCA_013387265.2. Classification (NCBI taxonomy): domain Eukaryota; kingdom Metazoa; phylum Arthropoda; class Insecta; order Coleoptera; family Coccinellidae; genus Cryptolaemus; species Cryptolaemus montrouzieri. Next base: position 39,524,820 of record JABFTP020000124.1, on the reverse strand, counting down.
TATTGAGTTATCACTCGACCCATCTTCCCTATTCAAAATGTTCAAGGATTGCAACCCCCGCTTAGGGGGTTTATATTTCAGGCAAGTTTTGTACCTCAAAAGATGTCCCCTTGAAACAGAAATTGACCTGTTTGTTCGTTTTGATCAGAAATGAATATCTTGGTAGATAAAGCCTCTGTTTAGTTTTTGTTGAAGTACCCTGTATATCTAAACTCACTTGAATCTAAGAACTGAAATGTGCTCAAGTTAATAGCTTTTCAAAGAAGACTCAATCACTGATGAAAGAATAGTCTCTACCGCGTAGAAGTTCATTGAATAAGTTAAATCCTTTTCTTGATTCGTCAGGAGTAGGTGGAAGATTAGCTAATGCAAAAAATATTTCTTACGGGTAGAAACATCCTATTATATTGGCATCTAGTCACAAGTTGATAGAACTGATAGTGAGAAATGAACATTATAAGCTTTTACACGCAGGATGTCAATCAGTGCTTGCATATCTTGACGAACGTTTTCGGATAATCAATGGAAAAAAACACTGTGAAAAGTTTCACACGGCATTGTACTCCTTGTTTCAGAGCGAAACCACGACCTGCTGGTTTCCTTATAATAGGTAATTTGCCAGCTTTGCTTATTGCATCTTCTAGAGCATTTTCAAACTGTGGTGGATCTATTTCAATCAAAGAAAAAGGTCGCTCAAAATTTCTTCATGAATCGTATCTTTGTATTTCTGTATGTTTTTCGACAAAGGCTATACATATCGAATAAGCTTTCGACTTATCGACCGACGCCTTCCTTAATTGTTTGAAACGATTCATATCACGTCGTGGTATTTGCGAAAACATTTACTCTGACAATATAACTAATTTTGTCGGAGCAAGAAATTAGTTGAAGGATTTACAATCGTTGTCAAACTGCAACGACTTCAAAAATACAATTATTAATTTCTGTTTATTACATGAATCGTTTGTATGACATCAAAAAAGATGAACTGGCATTTGAGTCCTTCATACAGCCCACATTTCGGTGGAATATCATTTAAAGTGTGTTACCGGCTAGACTTGTTTAACTTTCGAAGAATTACTGACGGTACTGATACAGGTCGGAGCTTGTTTGAATTCAAGACCTTTATGTCTCTTATCCAATGATCCATATGACCTTACTCCTCTCACTCCTGGTCATTGTCTTATTGAAGACTCTTTGAGGGCACTACCAGAAAGAGATGTTCGTCACATAAAACAGAATCGCCTTGGTAGATATCAGCTTATTCGGTCGATGGTGCAACATTTCTGGCAGAAATGGTCGCGAGAGTATCTTTCGTTGCTCCAAGGTCGTCAAAAATGGCACAGAGATAGTAAGATTATTGAAATTAGAACATAAGTGCTTATAAAGTAAGATAATGTACTTCCGTTGAGGTGGGCCCTTGGTAGAGTATTAGCACTCATCCAGGTACTGATGGAATTGTGCACGTAGTTACATTGAAACTGTCGAAAGGGGTAACAAAGCGGGCTGTTACATGGTTGTGTCCACTTCCTATAGACAATGATGATATATAATGAACATTTTTTTTCTTTAGCATTAAGTTGTAATCGCATTGAAAGAAATTCTGTCAAGGGTGGCGGTATGTTGAGATACATGTAAATATTAAGATAAGCATCTGTACTGAGGCCGATTGTACAGAATTAGTTCATATGCCCCCCGTTTAGAATAAGGTACTATAATATTAAGCCGCTTCCCTTCTTATTCTATTTCTTCATTGTTGCTTTTCAATCAGTTCAGTATTTCAATAGATGTGTACAGTAAATATCAAGATATGATTCTCTAATACTTATGTCGTATACTTTCAGTAAATTGTGTTAAGAATGTTACAGCTATGGGTTTTACCGGGTCCTGTTTACCAGACCTTTATGACAGGCGGTCAACTGACCTATTCAAATGATTTATTCTGAGTGCATCCTGTCTCTTGTTTGCTTCAGATAGAATTATAGATTGTGTAGACACACAAAATTGTTGTGGAATTCTAAGAAAAGAAGGGCAAATGGTCAAGAGGTTGGCTGCGACCAATAACACCACGCAGAATTCATTCCCACCAATAGATTCCTTTTTATTTTTACGCCTCCTATCTGGGGCAGTTCTAATTTCATGCATATATTTTAGATTTAAGAATGACATTATAATTAAGATTCCATAATTCAAGTATCTTCATCCAACCGAGTTGTGACTGCAATTTCAATTGTAAACATTTATTAATTTAGTTAAATATAGTTACAAAATTCAGAGCTCCTGATTTATTAGCAGTTCAAACAGGTTGATTAGGTAAAATAGCATAGCCAATTATTTTTCATAAAAGCTACGCTTCTTGAAATTAAGGAATTGGTACCACTTTGTCTTCAAGGCACTTATTGTATGTTCTTTCTATTTTGAAGAACTTTTCCTCATTGCATCATTATTTCTTTGACAGACCAACGTTTTATGGACTTTTTCTAAATGAACAGTTGTTTTAAGTACGATCTAAATAATATTAGTATGCGGAATTCATCGCTATATGTGTGAACAGATTGACATCCGACCGAAATGTGCAACTACTGCGTAGCCCTGGTTGACGATGATTATGTGTGGGTCGGAAAACAAGATCCTTCAGGAAGATTGAATATTGTTAGTATATTTTCCTATGATCATTTCTGAGATCCACCTCTTCTTCTCCGTCTTCTTTCCTCCATGTTCTTCTTCTTTCACCGTTATATAATTTGTTGCAACAGCGATCCATCAGTTGCCTTGCTTAATGTAAGGATCTTCTTATGGTGGAGATTCAACATTCGAACACGACTCGTCTTGACCCATGGTGCATACTTGTGAACAGAATGAACCTTTTTTTCTACAGTGGCATTTGGAACTACATCTCTTCATGAAGTCACAAAAATAAGTATTGATTTGCTTTTCTGGTGCACGAGGAAGGAAGGAGAATGTTAATTTGCTCAAAAAGACAGTCTTCTGAGTCCAGTTACTACCAAGCCACACTTCAACCTGATATTATTCCTGATAAAATTATTGATGAACAGAAAACGCGTTGGGGGAAAAGAAACTAATAGCATATTTTTTCTACGTGAATTTTTTGCAAAATATAAGTAACGAAACTTATCTGAGCAAGTAATTAGTTTTATAGCTCCATATGTAGGCAGAAGAAAGCTAATTCCGCTGTGACTAGAGTTTTTAAAGTGCAGTTCATCTCTTCCACAACTTCTCCACAATTGATTTAATCTTGCTTTCTAAACAATTTTCTGTTACTTAATTGCTGCTGCCTAATTGGGACTGACTTAAATTACTCAAGGATAATATAAGAAGATGTCTATATTCCTATTGCCTGACGACGTTGTTCTGTGACATAATTTTTTTTGTACAACTGGTATAGCCATAAAAACTTCAGTTACTTTTTAAGAAAATGTCTGCACATATAATGAACATATTTATCTGAAATATTGTTGAACATATTTCTGGATTTGAAAATAATTATAGATAGCTAATTTTTGTTTTCTCTGTTCCCAAGATGATGGAATAGGGATATTGATATTTATTTAAAATGTAGTGTATGCTTCGTAGACAATTAAACAGCAGACAGGTATTGCTCAGCTACACACTTACATAAATGGCTGGGACAGGGTTTTTTTGAATTCATATTCTTTGAATGTATTCGATATTTATGTATCGAACTTACTTTATCCTCCAACGATCTACACAGGTAGCGTAGTCATGCGAAATTGAGAATACAACTTCAATAAATTTCAGAAACGCTTTATTCCAGAAATGGTGAATCTTAAGAGGAAATAAATTATGATTGATTTATGTAAGGAATGTAGAGACCTCGACCATAAAGTTGATGCAAATGTTTCATCACTCTACCGCTCCCGGTGTAGATATCTGTCCTTCACTTTGAGAATCTTCTCTATATGTATTTAGGTAGATTTCGTAAAGAATACTGGTTATTGCAGCCATCCTCATGTAGGAATTTCTGACGGAGGTTTCTCCACCGGTCCCTCAGACCTCGTATTAGAGTTGTGGGAAATAGCTTCATTTATGTTATTAGCTAACCTGAAACTCTATTCGTATGAACATTCTGAACAACAAACTTTTTCATTTTGAAAAGAAAAACAGTCATATGGACAATACTTGTTTCAAATCGCCATAATTCCGGTAATAACTAAGATACATCTATGCAGTTTTCATATTATCTTTGGGAATATTATTATCAAAAACGCTTGTCAAGAAGTTTATCGATACGACTCTTAACTTCCGATAATAACCGAGATAAGCTTATCCGGTTCTCATAGTATTCTTAGGCATGTTATTAGCAAAAAATTTTTATTGAAAATTATACCCTTACTTCTCGAATCGGGAAGGTGAGGTTTAAAAAAATCGCTTTATCTTCGGTAATTATTAAGATACATTTATGAAATTTTCATATTAATCCTAAGAATATTATTATCAAAGACTCTTGTCCAATATGTTTTTGATTCAACCCTTAACTTCCCAAATTAAGGAGAGAGGGGTTGAAATTTCCATACCATCATATCTCTTGTAATAACCAACATAAACCTATGCGGTTTTGATATTATCTTTTTGCATGTTATTGTCGAAAACTTTTGCTTGAAATTTTTTTTCCAAAACCCTTAATTTCCAAATCGGGACGTAGGGGTTGACCATTTTCAAATCGCCATATCTCTGGTAATAACCAAGATACCCTTGCGGATTTCATATTATCCTTAGGAATATTATTATAAGAGACCTTTTCTTGAAATTTTTCTTCTTATTTTCTAGACCACAAAAATTGAATTGTTTAAAAAAACCTCCTCTTGGAGTTCCAGCCCGTAGGCTATAGTCTCCATAGTGCAGAATTAAAGGATGCTGAGATTAGAGAGTGACTTAAATGCCAATACGCTTACGCGGACAGAGATTTTTGGAGAGAAGAGAACCTATTTATTTGACTAGGGAGCACGGTCGAGGAACTGTATCGAACCGTTTGGGCTGACAGTTTGCTAATACGGAAATCGTTGGATTCTCGTATTTTGAGATGTTTTCACGTAGGTTGCTAATTTGAGAGTTAATTCGGTAAGTGAGGGTACTTCGAAATCCTAAAGGATATCGGCGTTCTTCACATACCATGGAATGTTTAGCGACGAGCGCAGCAATTTGGAGAAGGTACCTTCTAATTTGCTGAAACGCTTTTTAGGTGCAGTGCCTTAGATCGGTATGGCGTAAGTAAAAATACTACGGATAATAGCATTGAAAGCTAAAAGTTTGGTTCTTGGAAAAACTTTTTTGTTTCGGAAAAAAGGTTGAAGCTTAGAAAATGCAGCTCGGGCTTTATTTCGGACCGTGTTGATATGTTTGTTCCAAGTCAGACGTTTATCGAGATGGATCCCTAGATATTGGACCGAGCGTTTCCATGGGATTTTGGAGTTATGAATTGTGAAGTGTGGAGGCTCCCTCCTTCTCTTGGAGAAAAAGGTGGCCTCGGTTTCAGCTTCATTAATTTTTAGACGCCATTTAGAGTACCAGTCTAGGAGAACTGGTAAGTGTCGCTTGATATGTGAAATTCCGTATGTAATATGATTACTAGAAGAGAGGAGGGCAATATCGTCCGCGTAGAGGGAGTAAGGACATTTTTGTCAGTTGGGATATCAGCAGAGAAAATATTGAACAGTGTAGTCGATAAAACTGACCCCTGAGGAACACCAGCCGATATATAACGGGGTGTTGAGATGCTCGTTCCGACACGGACCGAGAGCGTGCGATTTGTAAGGAAAGAACGCACAATGTTCGTGAGATATTGATCTGATCTGTGTGCTATCTGACTATATATAGAAAGTTTCTATCCACTCGAATCCAAAAACCGCTTTAGCCCTATTTTATAACAGCCTATGTGCATATCATCTGTTCCAACGACAAAGTTCATACGAAGTTATATTCTCCGGATTCGATGGGCACTCATTGCTTTTACGACGAGGACTGATGACAAATACACTGTCGTCTTTCATCGGATACCTTAGACAATTTGATTTGGCGCAACATGTGGCCATCTTTGACCGCACAAAGATAATAATTTTCTGTTATCATCTTCGATCTTGACGCTTTCAACACGAAATCAAATAAAATGTCTGAGTGGAGTTAAAAATTTTTTTTGGCAAACTTATATTATAGTCTTTATCACAGAAAAAGTAATCTGCTGCCCGAGTTTCAAAATTTATTAGTATATTATATTTCTTGCCATGTGGTCCATAGATGCTACATAAGTATTATTCTAAGAGGTCTTGAATTTTGTATTCTTTCTTGTAAAGTTCTAATTATTTTTGTTTATTTCTATCTTTCGATATTCCTTCCGTGCTCATAGATCATTAATTATATACGAAGTCCTAATTCGTTCCTTTTTTCCTCTAGTATGATCTATTCGATATTTCAATTTCCAGAAGTCTGTCTGGATATTGACGTCAAGCTTCATACTAATATTTGTCTTACTCAGTGTATCAATTTCATTTCTTTCTTTCTAAATTATAAACCGCAAATCTAACATCTATTGTTTTTTCCACGATTCGATCTTCATACGTGAGCGGATTAATTGTTGTTCCTCTCGTTCAACTAGTGAGAATGGACAAGATTCTTTTAATTCTGTGTTTTATTCCGCTTCTAGTCATTCTAGTCGAAGTTCTTGGGATTTATTAAGAGAATTAGGTAACGCAAAAAATATTGTTTAAACTTGTGAATACTTCTAACGGTGTATGATGAATGAATGTGATATCGAGTCTACTAAACGTATTCTTCATAAGCAATGAGAAAAACGTGTTATGACATCAATAAAAGTATTTAAATCCGGAGGGTTTGACGGTAAGCTCCCCGAATTCTTCAGGTATTAGGGAAAAATGCTTTCCGTTAGCTTGTCGCTTTATAATTATTGGCTGGCTTCAGGCGATATTCCTGCATACTTCAGGAGAAGTTATTGTAATTCTAAAATGTAAAAATTGAGGAAATCCGAATAACTATCGTCCTTTTGACTCTACTTTCTGTTCCTTTCAAAATAATAGAGAGACTTTTATATCTAAGTCTAAAATCTATTATGGATGAAGCTTTGACCCATTCGCAAGGTGATTTAAGAAAAAACGTTAATTGCTTAAATCAAGTTCAGAAAACAGGAGTTGTATATTTGGATCTATAGTATATGATACAGTGTCCAAAGATGATCAGAATAAAAACTGTTCTTTACTGCAGTACAGCTGATCTAGAGTAGATTGTCTGATCGACGGCTTCGTGTTTTCATGAGAAAATGGAGAAAAGTTGTCATTTTATTACTCTCAATAACAGTCTTCCACAGGCATCTGTTTCTTTCCTTGTTTTATTCAGTTTATATATGAGTGATATTCCTACAACTTCTTCCAACTTCTGCAGACGATATTGCTCTATCTTTTCGTCACAATTACTTCGAAGTATTGAACAAGTTCTGATTACTGATCTATTAAATTTGAATGAATTCTTCAGAGAGTCGTATATGCCTAATCTTTCGACAACTGGGGTACCTTGTTTCCATCTGAAAAATCATCAAAAGGATAGATGATTGAGAGTATTTTTTAATTATTCACCACAGAATCATAATTTATATCCCAAAGATCTTGATGCTATATAAGGCTCTTCATCAACCTTAAAATCATATACTAATAAATTGAGTCAAAAGCTCCAAACAAGAAATAATGTTCTACGAAAATTATCTGCACTGATCTTATTTACAGCTGAGTACTGTTGCTCTATCTGGCTGATTAGAGCTTCTATACATATAATTGATTTCCAATTGAAGGAAATGCCAGGAAAATTATAAGTGGTACCATTAGTTCAACTCCAATTCCCTGGCTACATGACCACTGCAATATATATTCTCTACATATCCTCAAACAATCAACATCGAAAAAAGTTGAGTAATGAAACTGAAATCTCAGAAGCGGATTTAGTCGCTTGGTTTTATGTTCATTCCTTTCGATGCGTTAGCCCTCCGGAAAAGAGAATGGAAGGTATTGTTGTTAATAAGTTCCACCCACAAGATACTACTCAGAACTTCCCGGTTGCCGTCTCAAAGTAAAGATTTGGTGTACCACAAATCATGAGCGTTGTAATGGTATGTTTTTCAAGTGGAATCCTGTAGATAGTCCAAGATACTATTGTGGTGGAGCTAAAAAAACTATAAGTCATTTAGTCTTGGACTACCATATATCTCGATGTCCAGATGGTTTTTAGGATATACATAGAGTATCAGATTCTTTTTTTGATTGGGTTGAAATATTAAAATATATTCAGTATTACTGACTCGATGTTTTTCTGTTGCTTTTTTATTTTCCAGAAGATTTCCCACATCCCTCAACCACCAAAAGAAGTTCTGGTTAAGGTCAAGAATGAAAAGTCGACACAATTATTCTGTTTTCATTTTTGTTAATAGTACACTTACATGCTAGCTGTATGTATCCATCATCAACGGGCAATACAAGGTTTTTCCCCATGTTCTCATGAATCATATACGAAATTACTTATGATTCACCCGTTTTTTCCCAGTTACTTCAGCTAAAACTTTAGAGGCCATCGTGGAAGGTTTAGCGTGTTCTAAATAATTATCAATTCTTCCTCCTGATCGTTTTTCTGACAACATCAAAATTTGATAAACAATATAGTTTTTCCCAGAAATTCGAGGAAATATTATCAGATTCACCCGAAACTTTCACTTGATCATTCGAAATCCAATTTTATCTAGATTCTTCCTATAATAAGAGAGTTGTTACTCATTTCACGTCGATATTGAAATTACCTAAAGTTATTGATTGTTGAGAGCAACTTCTAAAATAAAATTTTTTGCTCTTGGATTCCATGTTATTTTCAAATTAATATTAAAAAAAACTCTCGTAGGACACTATTTACTTCAAATATCGAACATGAAAGATTTTATAATCTATTTGCTTTGATTTGGTTATGAAATGGTGAAACAATGCATTATGGATGCTGCTTAGTCTACCTAGAAATGTGATTCTTGCACAGGCTTCATCTCGAGAAATTTCATAACACGATTTTCTTCATTCGAAATGTGTTGTTTAAGATATTGTTTATATCGATTTGCCGTTGGTGATTTTAAATACATAAGTATATATCGTTTTGCCAGACTGAATAATTCTGAAACCAGTGCTTGAATAAGTTTCTGTCAAAAAGCGGAGAAAATCCTTCGAAAAAATATGAAGAAAAGAAAGAGTGATACCCTGATTACTGATTAAATTGGTTGTGAAGACCTTTTATCCATTTGATTAAAAACAATAAATATTTCTTCGGAATTTTTTCGAAGAAGGAATAGGATAATCCGACAGATTTCAATTTCAAACCTAGCAATAGAAGTAGTCTCAAAAAAATGAATCTCAGTTGGTCAATTCTTCAGCTTAAATTCGTAATATAAAGTCATCGACAAAACAATGGCTAACTAACTAGAATCTTTTTCGTAATATATGTCGATGATGCGCAAAAATGTGAATATCATGATTATTTCATTATAACATTATTTATTTGACATTGATGAATGGGTTTATAGAATTATTGGTATAAATTAATTGATTTGATATAACTGAATAAACGACTATATATTATGTATAGAGAGCATTTAAACAACTCTGGATTATTTTGTTTACTCTCTTGAGTAATAAAGTACATTAACATATTAAAAGTTTTATTGATAGCTTCCTATCAGTTACTAATTCCAAATATTACGTAACATTCCATCGTTGAGCTACAGTGTTGGATGTCTCATGTTTTAAAGATTCTACATAATGTTCATTATAATATTTACAATTTATAAGACATTCGAGAGAATTTATAATCATAAAAGATTGATCCAACGAATTTTCTATCCCCGAAAAAATGTAAGTTATGTAAGTTCTAGATGGTGGATTACCTAGGAAGAAAAAATTCCGATGAAATAAAATCAATTCATTAAAGGTGCATTTAATACAATTCTGTTTTTAAACTCATGATTTATTCATGAAATAATTAATATCGACTATGAAATATGTAACAAAAATTCCGCACAATCTTACTTTCGGTTATTCATATATTGTGGTCTTCTTGACGCTCCATTTATAATTCGAGAAAAAATATTGATATCTAAATTTCGAATTTTGATGAATTACTTCCCCTGAATGAAAAAATTTGTTATTAAATCAATCCTTTGACAAGTGTTTTCTTTACTCTGCTTCAAATAGCAGAGAAAGGGTTGGCTGATTTTAATCAGTCAGGTGCCGTTTATGATTTAACGATTAATTCGTCGTATGACATCTTAAGATATAATATAATGACAGTCGAGAAGTAGACATTATGCAGTCATCGTTGTCTTCATTAGAAGAAATCCTTCTTTTCTAGTTGCTTCCCCACTAGGAAGTGTTCTACATGCATCCGACACTAATCGATTAATGTGCAACCTATCAGTGATAGGTTGCACATCGGGAAATGGCAGTTGTCAAGCTAATGAATTGCAGTCATATAGAGGAATGAAATTTCGTACTTCATGGAGAAGAATCGTGATTTGGTTTGTGCAGAAATAGTCGACTTATACTGATTTGGAGAGGAATGGAGGAAGAAGCATTTATGCTGGAAACGATATCATTTCAGAGTGGGTCAAATTCGCTTTAGTGCTTTATGCTGCTTTATATGTAGCGAATGTGGTCTGAGACGGCATAGCGGTTGAGATGGCATAGTCCCATCAATCTAAAGTGTAGTGGCGTCACTATTTACGCGTGCGATTACTGACATCAACTCGTCTCGACTTGCATATTCCCATTGCCATAAGATCGGTTGAAGCCAAATCCATGTATGTTCTTGAAAAAAGTTCTCACGAAAACTTGTTTTCTCATAATATTCAATTCAATATTACTTGTTTTCTATTTGTGTTGTCAGGTAAGCAATTCTAGTGTTTTCTTGGGCTGTTTATGATCATTTTGTGGATTCTAGGTTAAATGGCATAGAGGTATGCCATTTCACCCAGTAGTCGTGCTAGATTGTTAATATGTTTCAACTGATTCGTTTATTGCTTGAAATATTTTCAGCAATACTTCATTGTGTAAAATAATCATTCTCCTCCAACGTAATCAAGACAACGAAAAAAAATTTACCTTTTTGCTTCCAATTGCGCGCGTACATTGGAAAAACACGGCATAGTCGGAATGAAAAAAATTTAGAGATATTGTTAATATTGCAATTCGCCAATTGCAATATTTCAGAACAAAGCGTAAGACGGTACATTGAAAAGAGAAATTTTACATCTGAATCAGAATTGAATAAATAATAAAAATAACATTCAACAAGAAGAACATTTAAATAGTAAAATTTCAGATGAAAATCCAGTCCCATTTATAGAAAGTATCGAAGATAAATCAGAAAATTTGTCTGAAAAATCAATAACAAAGATATATAAACTTTATTTCTCAATCAAATGAATTTATTTAAAAATATTGATCTAACTATGAGACATAAACTTCCTAAAATTCATTATTCAAAAAAAGTTTTGATTGCATTTATGAGCTGAATGAGAATATTCTTCCACAGCAAATTGTTAAAGTAATAAACATTCATACACTACATCTGATTATATATTGTTCTGCCATTACAGTAGTGAATCATTGTGGATATAAATTAGACAATTTTGGATCTAATTATAATACCAGGAAAAACCCATATGGCGAAAAAGATTAGAATGTAAAATTTCTTGTATCCGACGTGATTTAGGAAGATTGACACAATATTCCGAAGGTAATCGATCAAGAAAACTTATGGCACATATTAAAAAATATTCCTCGAAAATAAAAGCCATAAACTTAATGAAATAAATAATGGACAACTAATAGAATATATTGATACATAGAAACAAAAACTTTCAGTATACTCCATGAGACTACATGAATATAAAGTCAATTCAGATAGAAAATTCCAAAACAAAAGCTTTCCAAAAATAATGGAAAATATTTTTACAAACTAATGTCAGGTTCAAAATGAAAATATTTTTGGAAATGGACCTCCTAAAATTGATATTCTAACTGATTATTGGTCTTCAATTTGGGCAGTTCCAAGGCAACACAATTCCAGTGCAAGTTGGATTTTAAATGAAAGTCTCGATTTTCTAAAATAGAATGCATACGATTTGAAAAATTTTCAAACGAGGATATAACATCAGTTAATAAACAAACAAAAAATTGGAAATCTCGAGGTGTTGATGGAATTCATAACTTTTGGTTCGAAAAATTCGGTTGCGTTCATGAAAAATTGGCTGAATATTTTTCATTTATAATTAAGAACCCCTCAGCTACTCCTTTATTTTTCACACAAGGAATTACTTATTCAAAACCGAAAAGTTCTAATGCTATTTATCCATGTCAATATAGACCAATTACTTACCTTCCAACAATATATGAAATTTTAACTGCAAGTATAACCAAAAAAATTTATGCACATTTAGAGAATTATAATATTCTTTCCGAACGTCAAAAAGTATGTAGAAAAGAATGGCTTGGTACTAAAGAGCAACTTGTAATTGATTCTGTTGCTTTGAAGCAAGCTCAAACTAAGAAGAGGAATATTCATACAGCTTTCGATAGTTCTCCTCATTCATGGCTTCAAGAAATTTTGGAAATTTATAAAATTGATAAGACGGTCTTTTTCTCAAATTTGTAATGAAAAGTTGGGGAACCAATCTTCATTTGAATATTTCAAAACAGTCGTTAACTTCCCAAGTCATTCCAATCAAAAGAGGAATTTTTCAAGGAGATTCTTTAAGTGCTCTTTGGTTTTGTCTTTGCCTTAATCCATTATCTCATGAATTAAATGCTACTAATTTCGGCTCTGAATTAAAAAGTCTGAATTCAAATTAATTCACAAAATTTAATTAGACGATATTAAATTATATGCCGGAACTAGATCTCATTTGCAAAGTCTACTCGAGATTGCTTTAAACTATTCCAATGATATTCATATGAAATTTGGGCTTCCTAAATGTAAAAATCTTTCTGTTGAAGAGGAAAGATTACCTCTGATTATATAAAGATTTCCAATACCAAAATCGAGCCAATTCATCAAGGAGATACATATAAATATCTAGGATTTGTTCAAGAGAAGAGAATTAACCATAGCAGCACTAAAAAAATATAAGTTTATATTATAACCGACTTAGAATTATTATCAAGAGTCATTAACTAGTGAAATCCTTTTCAGAGCTATCAACTCATATGCAGTTTTTATTCTTACTGAATTATTAAATGGTCTAAAACTGATCTCAATGAATTACAATGTCAAACGAGGAGAATGCTTTGTAAATATCATAAGCACCACCCAAAGTCAGCAATGCAAAGAGTTACTCTACCCGTCATCGTGGAGGTCGTGGACTAACTGATTTGGACAATCTTCATAGTGAACAGAGTTTTCTTCTACGTTCCCATTGTCATGCTAGACAGAGAACGTCTAAATTACATAATATTGTTGTTACTTCAGATTATAATCTTACGCCTTTGAACTTGACGATGCAGAAGGTAGATATTGATATATTGGATAATAAATCTGAAAGAGAAAGTTGGATGCAGAAGGAATTACACGGAAAGCACCCTAAAGAATTGAAAAATGATTATATTGATGAAATCGCATCAAATAGATGATTAGTATCTGGAGAATTGTTCGCTGAAACAGAAGGCTTGGCAATTGCGATGCAAGATCAGGTTGCTCTCACAAGAAATTATAGAAAACACATCATCAACCAAATATAGATGATTCTTGCTTTACATGTTTTAGTTCTTCAGAAACAGTTTTTCATATATTATCATCTTGCTCAGTACTTGCCTCAACAGAATATTTAGAAAGATATGCCGTAGCTAATATTATTCGTTTTAATTAAGGAATAAAACATGACCTCATTACCGAGGGAAAAAATGTTACAAATATGAACCTGAGATTATTTGTGAAAACTATGAATAAAACCTTAATTTTGATAAAACAATTTTTGCAACAGAACTGTAAACCACAATAGGCCAGATATCATTCTTACGAATAAACAGAATCGAATAACATTGATATTGCTATACACATAACATAAAAAAATAAATATAATGAAAAAATTTCTGAATATATGATGCTTGCCGACGAGATTGAAAAATATGGTAATTATTATTTCTACTTCTTCTTCTAACAGGTGTTATCCCTAGGAATCTTCTAAAAATATTGATATTCTAGGTCTAAGAAAATTTAATTTGAACAATTACAGAAGATAACAGTCATCAAATCTTGTTATATTCTTCGTAGGTTTCTTTCCGAAATAATGAGGTAGAGTAATAATTCAGGATATGTTTTGATTATAATCATTACCTGGAAGTGGTATTAATTACCGGGTGGTCGATTTATATTCTTTCATGAAATCGGTTTGATTTTATGAACAGATTTATGGGCAACGCGTCGGTGTTAAACCCTTTATATATATATATATATATATATATATATATATATATATATATATATATATATATATATATATATATATATATATATATATATATATATATATATATATATATATACTTTCAAAGTCGGAGTTTACAAATATTTTATTTGAGTTGAATTTGAAAAAAAAACAGGGTAAAAGGAGGTAAATTCGTGAAAATTGTGATTTCTTATATTTTTCATGTTTCCATTTGTCTGGATGAAGTAACTCCGGAAGTCGACGGCTGATTCTCTGTTTCTATTTCATTCAAACATTTTGCTCTGGAATCCCTTTTCTTTCTAAAGAAGTGGACGGTAGTTTGGGCTCCTGTTGAATTTTTAATATTTCACCGATTCCAGCTACCCAAGCTTCATTAGCTTCAGGGGATGCCAAAGGGGCTGCAATTAATGAAGAAGGGGCAGTAGTTCATTTTGCGATCACATTAGGGTTAGGCGAGCATATTCCTTCTCTTTTGAAGGTAGTCGTTATGTTGTTGTGAGAAAAGCTCGATATAAATGCTGGATTTAGGATTTCATGTAAATTAGTCCTGTTGGGCTTTTCTGGATGGTGTTTCATATAATCATCAAGGCTTTCCTGCCAGTAAGATTTCAAAGATCTGTGAATGCCAACGTCGAGATGCTGTAGGATGTGTCTTGTGTGGGCCGGGAAAGTGAAAAGGAAAATATCATTGGCCTTTGCCAGGGAAATTATCTCAGGATTGAAGTGTGAGGCATGCGAATCCATGAAGAGTACAACAGAACGCGCAGCAAGAATTGTTCTAGTAAAGAGCTGGAAGCACTATCGTTCACTATCGATCTATCCTTACGGCGACAGTTTAACTTGAGCATCTGGCAGTCAGTTAGTTTTTAGAGCGTCATTCCATCTTACTCCCTTGAAGATGATCATTGGAGAAATCCACGAGCCATTAGCGCAAATACAACCCATTAGTTTGTAATTCTCCTCTGTCTGCATAGGCCCTTTTATAAATACAGCGTTTTCCAATGGAGGTAACAACTTTAGTTGATTTGACAACATAACTTAGACCCGTTTCGTCGCAATTCCGGAATGTGTCAGGCATATTTTTGATTCCGAGTCTTGTTACCAAGGAATCTAGTTCTTCAAAAAAATCTTCAATGATTTCACGATTTGCCATGGACATTTAATATGCAGCGAGATTTTCCGGAACACGCAAAGATAAGTTATAATGCTTCTTGAACTCAGTACACCAGCATTTGCCAGCTACTTGCTTATCATTACGATCAAAAAAATTTTGTCTTCCTCCATGTTCAGCCATGCGATATGCAGTTCTACAAACCATTTGGAATGTTAATCCGAATACCAACTCTTGCATATATATGGTATAGCTGATTAACTACTTCTCTAGGGCAATAGTTAAAGCAAACGATCTGCCAAGTTTAAGGACGATTTGTTGGTTGTTTGGATGATTTTCGTTACTTGAAATCTTTCAGCGTACTCCACGGAAAAACTGTCTGCTTGCTAGCTTTGTAAATTGAATAGTTCATTTCCAGCACTGATTGAGCAGCTTCCAACAATGAGACAATCCTACAACTTCGATATGCGTTATTTTGTCGAGGCATTTTTCTGAAAATAATCGAAAAGTGTGGCAGCTAATTCAGTTATATAGGTTGATTCGTGCTAACAGGTAATTTCGTGATATGTTAATTCAAAGTAACATTGCTATAAATATGTTCTCTGAAATCCAAATTTTGATAAAATACTATGATCTTTTTAAATAATAAATTCACAAACGCAACAGGAACTGCAACATGCGAACATATAAAACCAATGCCGAAAAGAACCTCAAAATGCTAAGAAATGCAGAAAATGACTAAGGGCTCATAGTATCACCGATGAGGAAAAATTACATTCTGATCGCACATGCAAAAATTTCACATCAAAAATTCAAAAGCCAAAACTCACCTTCAAATACGTCTTTCCGTTAATAAAAAATAATCAACAAACCTCCTTGCCTATGGATCAGATGCAGACTGAAAAAGTGAACGAAATAAATCGAAGTTTTCTAGCGTGCAAACGGTCGGCTAGATTCGGTTGAAACTTGAAGCGCCACCTAGAGCAAAGGTTACAAATTCAGGCGTTCGAATTTCTGTGCCTCAGTGCAATCCGTATCTCTGTGATGACGCGTGAAATATGTATCATGAACACATCTATATCACGAAAATACCTCCTTTCACTATTGGATTTTACTATGGTTCAACACCAAAAATTATTACTGATTCTGCACTCTCGAACTCACGATCATCGTCAGACAGATAGAACAACCTAGAAAGTACAGAGGCACAGTCCCACAAACGTAGGAAAAATTGTCACGACTGTTGGGAGTATGACCAAATATAAACAGAGAAAGTATGATGTGTAAGTGAGACAGAAAGGACGTATGGCCCGAAGATCGGCAAAGTACAATCTGCATTAAGATTTTCAGGTATAAATTTGAACGGATAACGAATTGAGATAGGGAATTTCAAAGCAGTTGCGACACCAAATAATTGTTGCACAGAGTGTATTTCACGATGTTCGCTCCGCGAGAGCTTTAATGCACTAACCATTGAAAGGCGCTCTCCACTGCGCAACCATTTAGAAAGTCTATCTAAGGTAAGGGGAAACTTCAGATATGTTTTACGGCCTTTATTCATAATTCTTGTAACTGTAAGGGATAGTGGATATTTAATGGAAAGTTGAAAATATAGAATATCTGGGATCCACATAATACGGTCTGGTCGTTCAATTAAGGGGGATTGATATGATTTCAAAATACGACAAAGAAGTGAATTTTTGGGCGTTTGATATTTTGTGGTTCAATATGTTTGAGTAATTGCTTATGGTGTCTGTTTCCGCTTGACTATCCCGTCCACGGTTTTGATATATATATATATATATATATATATATATATATATATATATATATATATATATATATATATATATATATATATATATATATATATATATATATATATATATATATATATATATATATATATATATATATATATATATATATATATATATATATATATATATATATATATATATATATATATATATATATATATATATATATATTTATTATTTAATAAAGCACAACAGACCTTGGAGGTCTAGGGCTTGAGTTTACAGAGATTGAGTAAAATATCTCAAAACATGAAAGAGTTTTTAAACTCATTAATTAAGTTCCTCCAGCTTGACCGGTTTTGCGCCACTGTTTGCCAACCGTCTATTCCCATACTTCTTGCATCTTCGGAGACTTTTTGCGCCCACCTCATTCTTGGTCTTCCCAATTTTTTCTTGCCCAGGGTTTCCTATCTAGCACCATTTTTGGCATTCTTTCTCTGCTCATTCTGATGACATGACCGAACCATTTGAGACGCTGTACTTTTACGTACCTTGATATGGGTGGCTCCTTATAGAGTTCTTGTAATTCTTTGTTAGTTCTTCTTCGCCATCCTCTGCCTCTTGAATTCCTCCGAAAATTTTCCTTAAGATTTTTCTTTCCCACCTATCCAGTGCATCTTCATCCACCCTTGACATTACCCAGCTCTCACATCCGTATGTTACTGTAGGACAGATAACCGTTTTGTATATTCTCAATTTCAGTTTTCTAGAGACATGTTTAGAGTTCATAATCTTGTATAAGCTTCCCATTTTCTGTTTCCTTTAGCTATTCTTGCTGTTATCTCTTGCGACTCATGTCCCTTCTCCTCTATGGTCACTCCCAGGTATATAAAAGTGCTTACCCTATCAAAGCTGTATTCTTCCCCGTCGTTATTTTTTAGTCTAAGCTCATGAAATACCTCCTCGGTGTTACCCATAACCATAAATTTTGTTTTATCTTGGTTTATCACTAAACCAAAAGTTTTTGCTTCTTGTATTACTCTTGTGGTGATTTTTTGAAGCTCTTCCTTAGACTTTGCTATGAGGGTGAGATCATCTGCAAAAGCAAGACATTGGTGTTCGTTGCTGAAAATAGTGCCAGTCATTTTAAGAGAAGCAGCCCTCACAATCTTTTCCAAGACGAAATTGAAAAGAACCGTTGACAGTGGGTCTCCTGTCTTAAACCTCTGCCAACATGAAATTCTTGTGACTTATATCCTTTCCATATAACCTCATTGATTGTCTGGTTTAGAGAAAGTTTGACACACCTAACAAGTTTTTTGGTATTCCAATTTCAATCAATGCCTGGTATAGTTCTCTCCTTATAATTGTGTCATAGGCTTGTCTGAAGTCGATAAAAGGACGTATAATATGGTCTTATATTCGTAACAGGTTGTTTGTATCTCCTTTAGTGTAAAAATTTGGTCTGTTGTAGATCTCCGCTTCTAAAACCTGCTTGATACTCTCCTAGATTTTTTTCTGCATATTCATTCAGTCTATTCCTCAATACACGGGTGAATATCTTATAGCAGGTATCCAGAAGGGCAATTCCTGTAGTTTGTGCATTGTAGCTTGTCTCCTTTTTGTGGATTGGGATTATTCGTGCCTTTGTCCATTCGGGCGGCATTTTTCGTTTTCCACACCAAACTAATGACTTCAAAATTCTTTTCTGCAATACTTCCTCCTGCTTTCAGCATTTCTGCTTGTATTTTGTTTTCCCAGGACTTTTATTATTTTTGAGTGACAAAATTATATCTCTTATTTCATTCTCGCTCGGCCCTTCTACCTCTATGTTATCGTTCCTATTTCATGGTCTTCTTTTTCCTCCATCACTTCTTTATTGAGAAGTTTCTCGAAATGTCTTTTCCATTCCTCCATCAGGATTTCTGGCTCACTTATCAAGTTTCCTTTTGCCGACTTTAGCAAAGTGTTTTCATATGTGAAACCAGTTTGTGATTTCTTTACTTCTTGATAGAAGGATCTAATCTCATTGTTGTGGAACTTCTCCTCTATTTGCAAAATTTTCGTCTCATTGTAGTGCCTCTTTTTGTTCTTGCATATACTCTTCAATCGTCTTCTGTGGTGGTGGTAGATTTCTCCGTTATGTTCTGTTGGATCTTTCAGAAATTTTTCTCTTGCCTTTTCTTTTCTCGAATTCTTCTCGGCACTCATCGTCAAACCATTCCTTAAGTTTGGGCCTTTCAGTTCTTTCAAAGGGTATCAGCTGTTCACTAACTTTTCTCACCGTTGTTTTCAAATTTTCCCATCTATTTTCTAAATCACCTTCGCTTTCTGCCATTCCATCCATGAGTTCTTCATACTGTCTCCTGATTTCTGTATCTTTCAATTTATTCACGTCGAATTCCTTCATTTTTCTCTTCTGATTTTTACTTTATGCTTTTCGTTGAAGTCCATTTTGCACATTATTTTCACCAGGAAATGGTCTGAATTACACTCAGCGGCTCTCATGCTTCTAACATTTGTTATGAAGTTCGAGTGACATCTTTCGATTAGTACATGGTCAATTTGGTTAATAGTTTTACCGTCTGGTGACATCCATGTACCCTTATGTATCTCCTTCCTCTGGAACTGGGTGCTCCTCACTACCATTCTCTTTTCCGTGGCAAAGCATATGAGTTTTCGGCCATTATCATTTGTCATTTTATGCTTGCTATGCTTTCCTACACATGATCTGTATATTTCTTCTTGGCCCACTTTGGCGTTGCAATCCCCCATCACAATTTTTATATCCCGTTTGGGCAACTTCTCGAATTCTTCATCTAATTTTTCATAAAATAGTTCTTTTTCTTCCTCCCCTTTATCTTCAGTTGGTGCGTGGACGTTAATGATGCTTATATTTCGTTTATTTGTCTTTACCCTCAATATACACATTCTCTCCGATACAGCCCTGAAATCTAGCATCTTGTGTTTAGAGTTATTTTTATTATAAATCCTGTTCCTAGCTTTCTATCTTTTCCTCCGCTCTTACAGAATATCCCATCCTTGGTTTCTCTATTCCTGAACCCATTTGTTTTGTTTCTTGCAGTGCAATGATGTCTAAATTATATCTCTTGAACTCACTCAGAAGTTCTTTCATCGCCCCTGCAGCAAAAGTACCTCTCACGTTCCATGTTCCCCACAAGATTTTATCCCTTTTCTTTTCCTTTTCCTTAGCCGTAGTCGCTTCTTTTTTTCCCATCCTTAATCCCTCCTCCTCCGATATCAGTTTTTTGAGGGTGCAAATTCCTTAAGCCTTTGTTCTTTCTCGTTCCATTTCCATATTTTACCGTCGATTTCTAGTTTTGATGAAGTATTTTCACCTTCCTCTTTGATCTGTCCAGCTTTTGGCTTCTTCCCTTATATGAGCCTGGATTTCCCATTCATTTCTCGTCATATCGCTATTGATGAATATTTTTCTATCCGGTTCCAGCGATCTTAGTTTGCTTTTGTTTTTCATCACGAGCAGTTTATCTTCAAAGTTTTTCATCGTGACTACGCCTTTTTGCTCTCCTATCTTCCGTACTTCTAGGACATCTCCTTCTACACCCAATTTGTCTTTCAGAAAGGATTCTACCTCTCGGCGATTTTTTATTACGTTGTTCTCTAAACTCAATCCGGTGATGACTAAATTATTCCTTATTTTTTCTTTTTCTAATTTATTAATTTTCTCGTTCATCATGGCGAGTTCATCCTTCAGTATATTTTTTTCTTCCGTCCATGATTTCTCTTTGCGTTCCATTTCATTTCTCATCTCCTGTAGCTCTTTGCTCATTTTCGATAGCTCCGACTTTAAGTCCTCTCTTTGTGCTTTGCTTTCGTCGAAACCTTCTTTCATCTCTTTCCTCATATCATTTATGGCCTGGAGAATTTCATCCATTTCGTTTTCTGGTTTATTATTTTTGGGAGATCTCGCAGGTAATTTGCTCCTCTGAAGTATATTTTCTTCGTTAGGATCTTGTTCTTCTAGGCTCGTGTCCTGCAATTTGCGCTTTGACTCCCTTCCACTCATATATTCAGTTGATGAGAGTGATCGCGACGCCACGAGCAAAATCTGAGAACCTAATACGCCCCTGTTCCTCCCGGTCTTGTTTTCCGCGAGGAGCAACGTTTAAGATTTTTATTTACCGGCGAAACAATGATATGATTACGCTTTCTTTGTTATCTTCCGCGATAAGAACCGGTCCCCAGATCGACTCTTCGGAGGTTCCGGAACTTCTCAGGAGATTATTGAATTGTCTCTTGTTTATTAAAAATATATTGATGTAAAGTCTTACCCAACTCAAAACTTTCACACACTTTTTCCCACACAAGTTACGCTTTATCTGGTACAAACAACCTGTGAAACAGATCACTCAAAACTTCTCAAAAATGAGTTTAGTTATGGAGCTATCCGAGACACGTTTATTTACTCCGTAACAGGACCGTAATCTATATATATATATATATATATATATATATATATATATATATATATATATATATATATATATATATATATATATATATATATATATATATATATATATATATATAGTTGGCGTTGAATAGAAGCGAGGTTAATTATTGCTGCATTTTCATTCACATTTCCAAATTTGATAAAGAAGTGAATTTCTCTGGCTGGTGTTTTACATTTTGTGGTTGAATGTATTCGATTAATAGTTGATGGTATTTCTTTTCATTGATTATTTTGCCTTGATCAAAACCGTGGACGAAATAGTCAAGCGGAAACAGACACCATAAGCAATTACTCAAACATATTGAACCACAAAATATCAAACGCCCAAAAATTCACTTCTTTGTCGTATTTTGAAATCATTCGGAACTAAATTTAAAAATTTAATTTCCACAGCAGTAATAATTATTCTCGCTCCCATTCAACGCCAAAGATCCTTCAAAATTCATATATAAATCATTGGTTTATGAATTAATTTGACCGGATTATAATAGTGTTTATATAGGTCAGACTGGTCGTTCCATCAATTTAGATGTAAAGAATATTTTATAGTTTTCATTAAAAATGAACAGAATTCAACTATTGCTAAACCAGTTTAGAAAATTCACAACTTCTACATAGGTTCCAAAAAGTAGAAATTTTAAATGCCCGGAATCTATAGAAATCTTCAAAATGCAGACTAAATATAATCTCCTCATCTCGAACGACCAGACCGACTTATCTAGATTCCAAATGTTCGATATTTTCAAGTAGCTTTCCATTAGATATCAATTATCTCTTGCTGTTACATGACTTAAAAATAGATCTGTCAATTCTACGGAATGTACGTATCTCTTGGTGTGTCTGTAGTACCATACACAGGAGCTGGACGAATTGTTAGTGACGTGAATCAGATTAAAAATGGAAAAAAATTCATTGTTAGACTTACTTTTTACAAGTGAACGTAATACAATTGTTAGTTTCGCGGATATTGTGTTGCTTCCTATAGATGTACATAGTGGCCTAAAGCATTTAGATTTACTGTATCCCATCATACGAATGATGGTGTACTTAGCTTCGAAGAGACTTATCTAGATTTCAAAAATTGTAATTTCTCTGCTATTAATAATTATTCGAATAACGTAAATTGGGACGTCGTTTCTCAAGCAGATACTCTCGATAAAGGCTTGTATATTTTCTATAACATTTTAAGACAAAGCATTGTCGCTCCATAACGAGTCTTTCAGACATCTCAGTATCCTGCATGGTTTTCATCGTAATTGAAGGATCTCATAGAACAGAAAAAAGTTGCTCATAAAAATTTCAAATTATCCGGTACGCCCGAAAACTACGGTACATTTTCCAAATTGAAATTAAAGTGTAAGTTATTGACTGACTAATGCTACAAGGATTATATAGATAGTGCTGAATCGTCGATCATTTCGGATCCCAAAAAGTTCTGGAGTTTTGTAAATCGTAGAAATAATGATAATTCTTTTCTCAATGTTATGTATTTGAATGATTAACAGGGCTCTTGCGGACAAGACATCATCAATTTATTTGCTGATCATTTCTCTTCATGTTTCACTCCTAGCCGTTCTGAATATATTCCTCGAAAACTGGCAATAGTGTTTGTTTAAATGTTTTCGATTGTTTGGTAGAAAGTCCTACAGAAGGCTCATGATCTGGAACCCAAATTAAGTGCTGGCGCTGACGGCATACCTGGTATTCTAGTTAAGTCTTGCTGTGCTGAATCATGAGCTCCATCCCTAACATCAATATTTAATAGAGCCTTGCAGAAAGATTAGTTTTCATTACCATGGAGAACAAGTTTTGTAACCCCTGTTCACAAGTCTGATAGTAAGGAAGACATAAAAAATTACAGACCAATCAGTATCTTGAGCGCTATACTAAACCTGTTTGAGAGCCTTGTTCATTCCAAAATTTCTTTTGCTTTTAGTCAGGCTATCATTAGTGAACATCATGGTTTCCTCAGGGGCAGTACAACTGTGACTAACTTAGCTCTTTTCACTCAGTTCTTACTCGAAACCAGTCAAGTGGATACTGTCTATACTGATTTGGTTAAAGCATTTGATCGAGTGAGCCATTCAATTTTGGATCCAAAGTTAGAATCAATGAGTTTTGTTGGTAAAATTTTGAAGTGGTTAAAAAGCTATCATAAGTATCTTTCACAAATCGTTAGAATAAGAAGCTTCAAATCTTTTCTAATATCCGTATCTTCGTTTCGTGTCCCACAGGGAAGTCACCTGGGACCTTTGCTTTCTATTATATTTATAACTGATTTGGGTTCAGTAATTAGGCATATCCGTTTTCTAATCTTTGCTGACTATTTGAAGATTTTCAAAATAATTCATTGCATTGATGATGCGATTGCACTACAATCAGATTTAGATAGAGTTGTTGAATGGTTTTCGAAAAATGGCTTGGAAATAAACATCAATAAATGCCAATGTATTTCTTTTACTAGAATTGGGGATACTATTAAATTCGACTATAGCGTGCTTAATACTATATTAACTAGGGTTTGTGTTGTGAAGGATCTTGGAGTTCTCATTGACTCAAAGGTGAGTTTGAGAGCACATATCGAAAAAGTGGTCGGTCATGTCTTTTAAGTATTGGGTTATATAAGACGCAACACAAGTGCCTTCACGGGTGTTACAGATTTATTCGTATTATTCAATAGTTACTGCAGGCCTATCTTGGAATATGCTTCATCGGTCACCTCATTACGCAGAGCAATCTCAGGAAATTGAAGGAGTTTCAAATAAACTCCTTCTTTATGCCTCATATATAATGTCTATCCCTAGAAAATAATTCTCTGTCTCAGCTATGAGATCTAAGGCAAATTTCAGAACTTTGGCGGACCGAAGAGTAATAGCTGACCTTCTTTTTTGTACAACTGAACTGCTTGAATAATGTAATTGTATGTCCTGATGTTTTATATCAAATAGGTTTTCATGTACCTGGTAGAATCACAAGATCTGAAAATCTGTTTGATGAACCTTCATACCGAACTAATTATTAAGGCAATGCTCCAGTATGTCGAATATTGAGGTTCGGCAACAAATATATGAAAGCAGACTGGTGTTTTTATATTTTCCTTGGGGAATTGAAGGGGAAGACTTAATTCACTTAGTTTTTCTAGCTGAATGTAGTATGTACATATGTTATTCTGATTTTCTTGTCCAGTAGTAGAATACCATTCACACTGTTATGATTTCATATTTTCAAGTGGTTGTAAAATGTTGTTTGTTTCAAAGGTTTGTACCGTAAATGAATCAAATCAAATCTGTCTAACGTGAGCCTGAGTTCAAAACTGTAGTCACAGAGTTATGATTTTATAATTTTTGGTAATAAAACTTTATAAAATTCAATATTTCTTCAATCATGATTTTCTATTTTGCTACTCAAATTAAAATTTTATGGTAAGGTACCTAACTTGATAATTTTGTTTTCACTTCTTAGTATTTATACAGAATTGTAGTTGATCCATATTGAAAAGTACGTACTTATTACTTATTACTATACTCATTCAACGTGGTAATTATTATTGGTCGCTGTTTCATTCAAAATGAAGATGATTAATGTGTTACGGTGAACGGGGTTCGCTAGAAAGACGTGACAATAGAATTTTTCTGATTGCGATTATGTGATTACTCTACCCTATGATGATGAAACTTGCTGTACTAATTGTGAAGTAATTGATATTGATATTATTTATAAAGATCAAAACTTTTTCATAAGGAAAACAGTCGATCAAGCCCTATATAATTTTCATTCCAATCATTCAGTAAAATACATTGTTGTTTTTGGATATTTCACTATGCATCAAATTCTCCGATTCAAATACGAAACAGGTAGTGTATTGAAAAATTAAGAAAAAGGTATTGAAATAACACAAATATTCTTCTACTTCACTAAATATCAATTTCTACGATAATAAAGAGTAGTATCATGATGCCGTCCACAGTTGCAGGTGGTTTAAAATCCAATGTTTTGTAAATATTTCATTCTTGTTGTATCTAAATACTTCCAGAGACATCCAGTGAATGGACCGATTATTGTATTTCCGTAAACATTAAAATGAGGTGTCATCTCACAAAGGAGACCAACAGGTAAAGCGCATTATTAGCCTTACGCCTCGTCAGATTTGACAGACATAAGTCAGTTTGGATTGTGAGCTGCATTCAACCTAGGCCTAGACCTCCTTCGTGAAATTTCATACATGACTAACAAGACTGGTTTTATCTAAAAGAGAATTGAAAGCTCGATAAAAAAACTAGATAGTCCAGAATTGAAAAATGTTTGATGTTTCATAGTTCACTTTGTGAACTTTATTAAGTATAGTTTCGAATAAAATGAAAGTTAGAAAGGAATTCAATATCGAAAAATTATTTTTACGCTTATTTTTTATACAACCATAAATTGATAGTTTTAAACTAACCGTCTGTTGTTGAATAGACACTGTCTACTTTATGTAGTTATAATCATTTCATCTCTGTTTTTAATCCTATGAGAGTAGCTTTAGTTTATGTTATGATAATGCCTTGGATTTGCCTTCTAATTTCAATTGAATGCAGAGAAGCAGCCAATTATTTGTATAACTACTTTTTCAATTCTGTAATCGATCAAAGAATACTCAATTCTACAAGATAATTATCTCTTAAATTACCTAGGCATAGCCAGAAGAATCATCACTAAAAAGTACGTAATTTCTTCATGGCAATTTCTGAGAGAGTTAAAAGTTCAGATGTATATATGAGAGATAATTGGTGTTGTTTCTTTTAGTTGTCAGAGTACGATATTTCGGCATAACAAGGCATGGCTGACAAAGAGTGATTCTCTTCATTGCAATTGCACCCGGCTTCGGACGACACGCGGTATGGCGTTCCGAACGGCTGTCCGTTTCGTTGCAAGCGAATAGGCATGAAGAAAGATTTTGAAATCCTCTTCCGTAATACGGAAACATATCTACTGTTTACAACAAAACCTTTATTTTGGTAATAAACTAAAGTTTTTGGAAGTTTGAAGCCGTTTTTATAATCATTTTTAAATATAGCGCGAAAACAGCTCGCCGTGTTATGGCGTCGTGTGTGACGTCATACTTACGTAAACGTTAAATTTGTTTACGCGCAGCTAGACAGCAAAGTAAACAAACGTTGCGTATTTCTTGTGTTAAAAATGGATTCTGAAGTTTATAAGTGGCGTGCAGTACCTCAGTGCAAAAATACATCAATAACGACACCCAACAAGGTGTTTGTACATGTCCCATACAAGAAAATAATAAGAGATAAATGATTAAATCTTGCACGGCGAAACCAGAACGATGTGAAGACAAATTCGCCACTTTATTTCTGTCATTTATCGAGGTTATATTTATGTTAGTCTTGGTTATTATTCTTAATATTAATTTCAATTGTTACCTTTGCAGTTTTCAGTTGCCAAATGATATGGAAAATTATATGGAATACCATTTGATGGGGTCGGTATCACAAGTACGTATGAAACCAGGATGTATGCCCACAAAATTTACTTGCCAACCAGACAGGAAAACACAACAGATCGACCCTATATAGTTAAAAACCGAAGGATGATGATTCTTGAAGAGTGTGAAAAGCAATTTGAAAAAAGTACTATAGTTGAGAGGCATCAAGTTCAAAAGAAATTGCATCTCGTAGTTCAGGTATAGTTTACTAACTTATTCATTACAATTTTAATTCAGTATTATTGCATACATGATATACTAAGGCCCGTATTACAGATTCTCTTTTATAGCGGCATCCATTTGTACAAATCTCAAGAAATGATCTACGTTTGAGATTCATTCTGTGATACTGGCTATAAAGCTACATAGATTTTTTTGTAACCTTGTAATTTTCTATTTGTGTTCATAATTATACATTGCACTTAAATAACATAACATTTGTTTTACAGTTCAGCAGATTGTTGAAGAAGTTCCCCAATTACAATCAAGAATGTTGGATAAAGCAACTCAAGTACACATATGTGAAACATTTTGAAGTAAAGCTAACCAAACAAAAGTTAATTTGGTAAATCAGATGACATCACCATTGAAGCCGTGTCTACATTCTGTTTCTACATCACCACTTAAATTCAAGCATGATGTTAATAGTAACCCATCAAGACCAAGTATAAATGTTTTGAGTATGTATGTTAGGTAATAACTCTAAAATAGCAAACATGTACCTTTACTAAGGGAGCTAACCTCAAAAATAATGACAACTTTATTGTAAAAATAACCTATGAAAGTAAAATAAAATAAACTTCTACGAGTTTAAAACGAGTCTGATTACTACTTGGTCATATTTGTATCTAGTGTTGAAGATAAATACAAATAAAATATACTTACAAAGAGGTTTTCACGTTTCTAAATTCGGACGAGCAAAATTCTTTATTTGTTGCGAGCTACTCGCTCAACATCAATAAATCGATCTTGGGAAAATTTGAACTGTTTGCCTTAACAAAGCCTGGTTCTATTGTTATAGATAGATTCGTGTTGTAAAGTCGATAAATCACAAAACAATAAAAATATAAAATCAATCGTAACGCGCAATCAGTATTAGGTAATCAAAACACAGTGAAGCTTACATAAGTATGACGTCATGCGCTGTGATTGGCGTTTCAGTAAAAATGTCCGATTGCATTATTTTACTCTTTTAGTTTATTGAAAATCTTATAAATCTCAATTTTTTGAATAAAACTAAATCGTTTTTGAAATGTATATTTTCCCTAAAGTCATTAAATCTTTGATTATGGCATCCTACGCCTATTATAGATCTGAAATAATAATTTTCAAGTTGTGATATTTCGTACGATATTGATTTTATTGGGATGATGTAAAACGTAATTTTGATCTGTATTAAACGTACCATATATCTACTGTATTTTATTGATAAATTTATAGTGTATTTCTTAAGAGCTTTTTTTATTTTCAAGCTTATTTATATATGTTATGTTGATGATAGACGTATGCCATCTCGGTAGATTTTCTAAGATATATGATAGTATTTTAGTTTGATCTATGAAGTAAGCTTCAGCTATCGTTAGCTATGTAAGCGTCCAACAATTCGTATTTTATTACTTTATTAGAGAGAAATTCCCTGAGTGACGTGAAACCCGTATCAAAATCCGTTGCGTCGTTTAGAACGATGTTTCTCAAACTTACTATTCCCTACGCCCACTTTGGGAATATGTTTTCTTTTTAAAACTCCCTCATTCAATTTCACATATCATCTGTGAAATTAAAATAGCTATTGCCACAATTATATTGAAACGTGCAAAAATAAAAATATATCATTGTCGTGTCCTATGCCATTTTTGAGTTTGAAATGAATATTTTAATGGGAACAATTGAAACTAATGAAATGAAATGAAATGACATGAACATGACTAAAGAGAAAGTTGGATTTGATGTATTTTAAGGGATTTGTTAATATCAGGCTACATATTACTCAAAAACAAGCGTAAACCGTAACTTAGAAACATGAAGCCGGTTAGCCTTTTCAGTAACTAACGTGGCTGCAGTGCTGAATCCACAGTCAGTTGAATAGAAAGGTCGGAATATTTTAAAAAATCGCTGAACAGTCGATCATTATCCTCGTATAGTTGGGAAATCAGCTTTTGTCGATGAAATTCTTCGTCGCCATTTTTGAATTTGATTTTTATATCTCACTTGATGTCCGTTATATATATATATATATATATATATATATATATATATATATATATATATATATATATATATATTATAGGGGTTTTACCCCGACGAGTTGCCCATATATCTGTTCATGCAATCAAACTGATTTCATGAAAAATATAAATCCACCACCCGGTAATTAATACCATTGCCAGGCAATGATTATAATCAAAACATATCCTGGAATAATTATATATTAGGATAACGTTAAATGTTATGAGAATATATCAATCTACCAGAATATATACATGCTATAGCATCATCAGACAATGATATCAATGTACCAACGAGTAGTGTCAGAGGTTTTCTCCCCGGAAAAATCCAGTGTACGGACCTTAGTCAAGTAACACTGAATGTTACTCATTAATAGTTTCCTTTGTGTGAAGTGGTGAACGATCGAATAGAATACTGCTCTGAATATAAATATGACAAAATTGTCAGTTAATTATATTATATTTATATAAACAAATAAATAAAATATGAAATGAGATTCTGAGCAGTACAAACTAAAGAGAAACCTATGACTCTACCTCATTATTATTTTCGGAAAGAAACCTACGAAGAATATTACAAGATTTGATGACTGTTATCTTTTGTAACTGTTCAAACAGATTTTCTTCAGACCCAAAATCTCAATACTTTTGTGAAGATTTCTAGGAATAACACCTGTTGTGGAAATAATAATCGGTAGAATAAATATTTTCTTCATTTTCCACATTTTTTAATCTCGTCGCCAAGCATCATATATTTAGAAATTTTTTCATTGTATTTATTTTGTATATTATGTATGTCGGGTATAGCAATATCAATTATATATGTTATTTGATTCTGTTTATCATTAAGAATGATATCTGGTCTATTGTGTTTTACAGCTCTGTTGCAAAGAATTGTTTTATCAAAAGAAAGTTATTTTATTTATTTTTTATTTTTTTTTTATTTTTTATTTATTTTTTATTTATTTTATATATATTTTATATATATATATATATATATTCTTTTTCTTTTTAATTCGGATGAAACTGCTGTTAACATTTAAAAAAATGTCTAGAACCAAGTGCGGTATGACCATGTCTTGAAATCTCTGTGGAGGGGTTTCTAAGTGTTGATAGTAAATAAGCAAATTTTTTTCGTTATTGAATGATAATCCTGCTAAATTCAAGAAGTTATTGTCTGCTAATATTTTTTTTTGTACAATACTAGTTTGGATAAGAAAGCACCAAAGCTAATTTTTGTATTAATAAAATATCATCACCTTAAAGTTGAAGATTGTTACCAGTGAACAATTATACATGTCTGTCGAGTCCGCAATATCATTCCATGTTGAGATGAGCTTGTTGCACAAGTCAGGGTATTTGTTTTTTAGGAGTTCTATCATAGTTCTCAACATATTGTAAAATCGAATCACGAAGGTACCTTATCACAGCCAGCGTGAAGAAGCAATCGGTTGTAATGTTCGTCATTGGTAATTCAAAGCTAGATAAATGTTGTGTTATTTGACAAAATACGTCTGATTTTATTAATCGATCTGATGACATACATACCGCAGTGATATATGCAGGGGTTCACTCACTTATTTCCCTGGCAATGAATTACGCAATGCACAGCAAACACGACAGGAACATCAGTTTTTTTAAGCACGCAATGAAGTCTTTGATGCTCTAACGTAGACGGTGTTCCATCTATTGCAACTAACAAAATATTATTTAAAGCAATGCCCTTCTAGACACAGAAAGTTTCCAGGGTATATAATATTATTTTTCTTGCTATATCAATCTCCAAATTTATAGTACCCAATAGTTCTTAACATACTTCCTTAACGAACCTCGCGTATAAGGTAATAGTGGGTAGGTAAGGTGGACTCATCCGGCTGTATCGAAAATAGGCATTTGGTAATATCTGCAGATAGTTTATAGAGCATAATTCGTTCGTTGCGGATGAAATTATATCGTTCCAAATAGCTTGTGATTTCTTTTTTTAGCGATTAACAATGAAATAGCCTAGAAGGCTTCATCACTTCATTTGAAAATGTGTTTTCACAAATAAACAATCTTCAGAAGAATGGCTATCAGTATATTACATGAATAACTGTTTTCCAAAATGTATTAAAATATGCAGTTAAATAGACTTACATACACAACCAAATTTATATGGAATCACTCGATATTTTGAGATATTTCAATTGAAAAAAGAAATAAATTAAGGTTCATTTTTAGAGAGAAACAAATAAAAGAAAATAAGAGACTCTTTCCGCATGTAGTAAAAAAATTGAAAAATGTTTTCTCTCGGAGTAGGAGTTTTTTTCTCGGCCTCAGTAGCTTGTATTACATCCTCTCTGATATAAGCCTGAATCCGTCTAGGCATGCTTTGGATTAGGTTTTTGACTCCTCTGGGGTGATATTCTGCCACTATTCTGTGGCAGCTTGGAAGAGCTGTTGTGGGGTTCTTGGATTATTCTAGAGCGATCTGATTTTCCTTTTGAGATTATCCCATGAATGTTCAATAGGATTTAGGTCTTGAGAGTAATCTGGCTAGTCCAAAATAGCGATCCCCTCTATTTCAAGATAATGTAGCGCGAAGTTGCTGGTATGCGGAGGAGCATTATCTTGCATAAAAGTGAAATTCTCACCGTGGGAACCTCGCCAGAATCTAGCTTGTCTTTCAGGACTACTTAAAACCGATCCGGTGGTAATCCGATCGAACACCAATTCTGGTCTCATCTGAAAAAAGAACATTTCGCCAATTCTCAATATTCCAATTTTGGTGCTCGATACACCAATTAAGTCCGTTAATTTTTTTTTGTCTGGTTAGATCTGGAACTCTTAAGGGCCTTCTGCTGTATAAACCCCTTGAACGAAGTCATTGACATATCGCTTCGACTGATACACTAATGCCAGTTGCTTCCAGAAATTGCCTTTGGAGTATGGGGTCCGACACACTAGGGGGTCTTCTTGCAATTTGGCACAAAAAGCGGTCTTGTTCTTTAGAAGTGATCTTCCTACGACTTCTTCTAGGCCTATTTTGCAGAAATTGTAGCTCCACGTATCGGCCGTAGGTTTTTGAAATCACCCCCTGTGATACCCCCATTGTGGCCGCTATATCCCTCTGTGTCACTCCTTCTTCGACGAGAGCAATTATTCGACCCCTTTGCACATCCGACAATCCAACGCAAGGCATTTCCAATTATGATTATAGGCTTTTTTAAATTTTGAATTCGTAGTTTCAAATCTCAGTGACGACTGAGTACAATATCCCGAACATGTGCTGATAATTCAATATTTCTTATAATACTATCCAGTTTTTTCACAACAAAAAACTTCCCTCTTCACAAGTAGTCAAAGACCCATGGTTAAAAACAATCAATAATGTAAAGTACCGAGTTATTCCATATAAATTTGGTTGTATGTATAAGTGTGGTACCTGGGCGAGGTATACAGCATGGACAGAAAAACTCTATTATCGTCTTAAGTCAAACCTACGCATTTTAATTTAATTTAATTTTAAGTTTCAATTTTATATCTTCATCAAAGATATTTCATGAAATGTCAAAACAATTTGATATGATTTTCGTAAGTACTTAAAACTTAAAACATACCATACATGAGAATAATACAGTAAATTAAAAAATCTCAAAAAGTGGGAATAAAATCTGTTGAATTCCAAAAATACATTCATTCGATATTCAGTTAAAATAAATCTACAGAAGACAGGGCATCTGTTAATGGAAATCGTTTTAAGATAAGCTTAAATTTTCTTTGCTTTAGTTCTCGAACAGTAGATGGTAACGCGTTAAATAGTTTAATTCCAATAAATGTAAAGCTTTTCTGACCGAGTGTCAGTGAGGAACTAGGTTAGGTTAGGTTAGATGCCCTTTCAATCTCGGGTGATTTTTCAGAGAAGTCCTCATCGATTTCCTACCAGCGAGTTGTGTTTACTTTTTGAACCAGTTTTCGATTTTCTTTTATTCAAAATATATTTGAGCACACTCTTTCATAATGATTCTGGTTTCGCAGTGGAAAACTTTTTCGGCAAGCCGAATTATTTTATCTTCAAGGCCACTCCCTTCATTTTTGGTAAAAATTATTTTTCTAGTAAGTTTTCTTCTCACGCTTTGTGATTCGATATGTTATGATCAGTGTTCTTTTGAGTATTCCGTATTTTTCATTCACCCATCGCTGAGACGTTTCTCCTTCATAAAATCTAATGCCTATCATTATCATATCTTCATTCTAGTATATTCTAATTCGTTCGATTTCTTAAAATATTTTTGCAAAAGATTAAATCAATATACGCATATCCATATACGTAGAAAAGAAGGCCAAAAGTCGGCATTATAATCTGTAACCAATAAAATTTAATTTTGTGTTTTTGAAACACAAGTAAACTGAATTTAAAACGAAACGACACGTATAATCGTACTATAAGGCACAAACATTATCATATATTCATCATGTAAAATTTACAGATTATAGAAAAACCGTAATTTCATTACTGAATATTAAAATTTTTGTAAAATACACCAGAACTAATCGTGACACGTTGTAACAAGCTGGAACACTAAATAAAACTGGATAGGTGGCGCTATAAGGGTTTCGGTGCTTTTTTTCGGGGTAAATCAGCTCTAGACCTTATTATAATCATTGTTATTCCCAGTTTCCTTAGTTGGAGTAGTAGCTAACTTCAAATAAGGAAAGATGGCCATAATGGTTTTTGGGATTTTCGCTAAAACCGTATTCAACATGACCCGCATAATACTGCTAACTCATTTTTTGCTGAAGACATGGCTTGAACTTCACGAATAGGCATGTGAGTAAAAATTCAATTGGTGAAATCCTTTTCTACATAGCACGATTTAATGCCATTAAAAATAATACAATCATTGCTCTTATTTAGATTGAAGAAATTTAACACAACACGACAGGTATAAATTAACATGTAGTTTATAGTACTCGTCGCGAAATGTAAGGGCGTACGATGCATGAGGGCAGAGTCGAGAAGTTGAAACCTATTCACGCATGTATGTCACTTGCTGACTCCTTAATGTCCGGAAGACATTGACAATCAACCATATGATATAATTCAATCCATTTCAATTTGAAATAATAATAAGTATTCGAAATGAATCATTTTAGTGAAAGAAATGTTAAACCTTATGATCGAGATTGACCACAACCCCTAATCGGTCGACTTCCTGTTTAGATTACTAGAATACACAAATAATCGATTAGTAATTATTGATCGATATTTTCACTATGTTCATTTTTCTATGATTTCAATGGATATGAAGTACACTTTGAGATGGCTCGGTAACGTAGAGGATACGATGCTCGTCGCCTGCGCAGAGTTACCTGGGTTCAATCCCCACAAAGTCGGTGCGATTTTTCGGATTTTGGGAATCGCTTGAGTAATCATCTTTCGGAGGAGATGTAAAGCCGTCGGTCCTGTCTAACAGAGATGTGTTGGACATTAAAGATCTCTTCCTCGACACGAGAGGGGTTCGGCAAAATTCCCGGCTTAGTGAGGTGACAGAATTCCCCGGCGTCATTGGATGAAAGGCGGAAATAGAGCACGTTATAGGAATAACAAACAAACAAGTACATTTTGAAAATTAAAATTTACATTATATTAATCTCTGTACTTTTCATTTTAATGAGTTTTTCAGTAATGATGAATTCAATTCTTCTAAATACCTGAATTTCGTACACGTGACAGAAATGAGAGCAAAACGTACAGTAACAAAAATTATGCAATAATTTTCACTTTTCTTCAGTTAAATTATAGTTTTGAATTTGGTCAGGCTTCCACGGTTGGAACGAAAAGATATTTATCACTTACACTATGGTTTTCTGCTGTTTTTCTCCTTTACTTTTCCCACTACCAATCGAAGATCTGGTTGTATTCATGAATGAACTGTTAACACAATAATTCTGATTCCACATTTTGTTCACAACTATAATACACAGACTAAATGAAGTATAGCCACTGGTGAGTATGGTTTTTCTTTATCTTAGGGGCGATCGTAAAAGGCTTGAATATTTGACATTATGGCACCATTGTTTTTGCAACTCTCTCGTTCATCTGAATGACTAAATAAATAAATATTTACCTTCCTCAAAATCTCAAATGATCATAAGAGGGAGCTATCGCCCATGTTGAAAAGCTATGATTTAGATGAAAGTAACGGAGAAATAAACAGGAGAAACAATGACTCTGCCTTATACTATTCAGATCTTGGTGGTTACAAGGTTCAAGCCGCTTCTTTTAATGAGTTGAGGAAGATTCCGTTAGGTTTTTCGAGAGTTTTCGTATCACCATACTCGCACAAAATAACCATATATGTGGATAATCCTTATATATTAACGTGAATGTCCGTACTGTATTCCAGCATATATTCAAAAATCCAAAACACAACATCGAAAGGCTTAAAAATGAATATAGTTGTTAATTTATTCCGAAGGATAATTATGAAAATTGTTTTACTTGCGAATGAATCCTCTAAATTCACTACATGGAAGGTGTCTTCATTATCTGAACCCTATCACAACGCTTAAGGTAATCTGATTTTTATAAAAAACGTAGGTATACACTGGCAAGAAGCGTCAACGCGGTTAGTAACTGGATGGATGATTTTAATTTTTGTTAATGTTCCATTGAATAATATGATATATTCTTTTCATCAGACGAACTTCAAACAATTGAATACCATATGATGCTTGCGACAGGCGTTCAGCTGCATTCTTTCTGCTCAGCATAGAGCTCACTCGTATGACTGTTCATATTATGGTTGATGTGTGATTGCATAGCGATAGTTATTATTGAAATTTGCAATTAAGTAGCATATTCAATTGCGAAAGTGTATTCCTACTAATTGATGAAGATGGATTCATTCCAAAGAAAGAGCCAATATTTTTCGATATGTACCTATTACCAAATAAGTTAATAATTCAATTGCGGAAACGCACTACAAAATTGCCATGTATACATGAAATCTGAATATAAAAATTTTAAAGGTTGTTGTTTAAGAATTGGTAAAACATTCTCAAAATAAACATGGTGGACCATTTAAAAGAAAATTCATCAAAAATTATTAGATATCTACTAAAATTTCAATAGTATTCTTAATTATGCTATTGAATAGCTGCTGAGATTGGGTTTTAATAAATTATGGATTGTTTCCGTAGTTCTCAAATGTCGAAAAAAGGTTAATAGGCAACTGTTTATTATAACTTCACAATATCTATACACTCTACTACTATCCACAAGTTTGGTATATAATGTTACAACTGTACTCAAGGAGGGGTCGACTAGTAAATGACTAATTTTCTGGTGTAACCTCTTTTCCCCATCTTGACATCTCACAATTTCATTTGGTTTATTTAATGGGGTTTTCAGAGAAAGTGGGGTTTCCCTTTTCTTGCCAATAACTATGGTCTATTACTTGTTTATTTCAAAGTATTGAGAATGTAGGTAAGATTGAATATAACGGTCAGATAACTAGTGTTGGGAATTCAAATAAGTATATATGGAACTTGAAGAATAATCGAGATATGACAAATCCCGTTCGGAGGGAAATGAGATATTTAAAAACTACTTTGGTCCTTTACAAATTTTACTGCTTCTCGATTTGTATTGCTGTTACGACAAAACCTGTCAATATTTTTTAATATCATTTCACAAATTCGACTTCAATTGGGCTTACCTATAAGCCTACTCTTTGAAGTGAAACGTTTCAGGCGGACTATAATTGAGAGACGAATTTTAAGGATGTGTAAGGTTACATGAGAGAGAAGAAAATATGAGTAAAAGAGAAAGAGATATATTCTGACGCTTCGGAAATGAGAACAGTGCGATCGCTTAAAACGCGCGCTGCTCAATTAAGGAGTACTAGCCTGCAGTTAGACAATGCGCACACCGTGCGAAAAATTCATTTTGGTAGTCCGTACTTGAGTAAGGGTTACGCGTACGATGTGTCGCTCGTAATTTTTTTTCAATTTTGTATAACATTATTGAGAAATCATTAATAAATCCATTTTTTCCCGAGTTAGTTTTTTCAATATTATAATTGCGAAAACAAAACCATCACGGAGATAATTTAAGATATGTTTACCGTTAAATAAATATCGTTGTAGTTCTCGATCAACATTCTCTGGGTAATCAAAATTATTGGTTTGCATGGATAAGATTTCGATGACGGCATTCACCGCTATATGTCATTTCGTAGTTCCTTTCTTCTGAAACCGCAAGATAGATAGTGTTTTTTTCAACTTCGATACCTATTGCATGACGTATGCCATTTCAGTTGAATTATACTCGTATTTCCATCGTAATTTATGAAATTTATAATTATGTTTTGGTACCTGAAAATGTGTTGAATAAGTCTTAACAACAACGCAAATTGGTTGCCCTATTATACTCTAACATAGGGGTGCTCAAACGGTCGATCGCGATCGACCAGTCGATCACGACTGCTCTTTGAGTAAATCTCGAGAAGAAACAAATTTTTGATAAGTAGGTAACTAAACTACAAAAATTTATTACGTAATAATGTAACACTGTGCTAGCAGCAAAAGGCGGATTTATCAAAGTAACGCGCGGTACTTGTCAAAGAAAAGCCGCGGTTATTTTTCTTGCCGCTTTTATAGAAATTTCGGGCGTCGCCTTTGACATTCGAGACTTTCGTTCACGCCGATATAAATGTTGGGCCTGCAGGAATTGGAGTCATTCTGAATTGTAACTTGAAAGCAATATTACGTCGATACAAAGTTTATTAGTAAATAGTACAAAATGAGTGCAGCGAAGAAACCTGAAACGTATCATTTTAAAAACGATTGGGAGGAAGAATTTTTTCTTTTGTATGGTGAAGGATAAGTGCATTTGTCTTATTTGTTATGAGTCAGTTGCAATACCTAAGCGTGGTAATTTAGGGAGGTATCATCTAACGGTTCAGGAAAACTATGAAAAGGATTTTCCGCCACATAGTGAATTAAGAAAACGAAAAGTACGTGATTTATTATCTTGTTTGAAAAAGGAACAAACCATGTTTACAATACCATACAAACAATCAAAAGCTGCTACGATCGCGTCATTTAAAAAACTCATATATTGGCGAAACACAAGAAACCAATCGAAGATGGATCGGTTGTGAAGGAAGCATTTATTGAAGCGGGTGAGACTTTATTTGGAGATTTTAAAAATAAGACAGAAATCATGTCTGCTATTAGAGGACTTAAGTTATCTCGTCCGACTGTCACAAGACGTATGAAACTCTTTTGTTTTGTAACAATCAATAAACTCACAATTTTGAATAACTATGAGTTTTTTCATTGATATTATAGAGAAGAACCTAACTAAACCTAACCCAAACCTTGACTAAAATAATGTATATTGTGCGGAAAGCTAATATCTATATCTGCTACGGTACACCCTATCTAGGTA
Source organism: Cryptolaemus montrouzieri (assembly GCA_013387265.2). NCBI lineage: Eukaryota > Metazoa > Arthropoda > Insecta > Coleoptera > Coccinellidae > Cryptolaemus > Cryptolaemus montrouzieri. The sequence goes on along the minus strand of JABFTP020000124.1, from coordinate 39,485,796 downwards.
GGCAGGTAGGTAGGATGTATGGTGTATGTACGACATTCCTGCATCACACATACTTGCAGCCTCTCAGAGTCGATCGTGAACGTGAGTAGTCTAAAAGTATTGAGGTAGATCGGCAGCAGTTCAAGTTTGAGCACCCCTGCTCTAACACCTTCAATTTAGGCTAGTGAATTATTATGACGAGTGGTTAAAAACGTTCCATTTATATTTCAGATATTGCTGTATTATAGTATATGTATTTATTCCTCCTCGGCTGTTTGAATAATTGTAATCATCTGATGAGAAATAGATCAATGGATAGGTATAAAGATAGAAAGTACATTACATTTCAAATATTTACGGCGTCCTGTGCAGTTTTTATTAGTAAGTCTATTATTTTTATTACTAAGTGTATTTATAATGCTCAATTTCTCGAAATCTTATTTCTATGAATCAGGCTGTTTTGCAGCTATTACTTACTTTCATAGTTTGAAAAAAATGTTAAAAGCATCTAATAGGTAGGTTGGAACGATAACAACTCTTAGGTATATCTAAGAACAGAGGATCTGAATGTAGATATTATATAACGAAAGTGAAACCTTTAGAAGCTACCTTGTCAATTAAAAGAATATTGTCATTACCGAGATCATTCAACAAACGATAATTGGATCGTCGTGTCAGTTGACATTGACAATCGGCAATGTATTAATAATGGGCTGAGAAGGGTTACGACTTTATCAGATTTTGTGACGTGTCGACTCGTTCATTCAATCAAAATGTATGCGGACGATCCGAAAACAGTTTGGAAATGATATATTATATTTGAACAAATATTGACTGGTGTCTATTGCAACGTTTTTGCATTCTAATTGTTAAAGTGGAACTGGAAAACTAACATATATATATATATATATATATATATATATATATATATATATATATATATATATATATATATATATATATTAGTTTCAGTTTTACAAAGACAAAGTACCAACCAACCCCAATGTCGACATCAACCATAATACCACAACAAAAAACTTTCCAATTTGAAGAACTCTATAATGTCGAGACTCAAAACGATGACTGCAACGAACACTTCGAAGAACAACATGACGAAAATCTTTATGACGAAAACGACGAGACTGACGAAAATTTTTGGGTCAATGGCCTCGGAATTCCAACAGAGATAGATCTGAACTGTCTACGAACGAAGTCGAAACTACCATTCATTTACTTACCACAGGTAGATCTCAAAATGTTAATTGATTCAGGTGCAACAAATTCGGTCATAAATCCAAAACCTCAAAATTTATGTACAAAAAACCATTTCACGTTCATGGTCTGGGAAACACAATTTATGCTGAACATAATTTGAATTTGGTATTTATGATGATATCCACTTTCACGTCGTCAAATGTCATAAAAACTTCGACGCTTTTTTAGGAACTCATGACCTTCAAAAAATAATTTTGAAATTCCATTTTTTCTGGAATTCGCTAATTTCGAAATTGAACCTAACCTCAAGAATTTTTTTCAATTCTACCATTCTGGAGAAACTCAGAATTCTCAAACTCAAGAATCAGAATGAACTTCCAGCGTATCTAATGGTATCTATCACCCTTATCTATAACTAATCCATACACTCATCCACAGGATATTCCCCATTCCATTTACTTGACGGACCTTACGATAGACCAATAGAATTTCACTTAGACATAATTTTTTATGAACAATATAATGAGAAGAGAAAGCAAAAAATTTCACCGTTTTTCGATCAAATTTATTCAAAAAATGAAGGAAAAACTAGGAAATTTTAAATAACCTTAAAGAAAAACGTAACGACCCTCCAGATTTAGAACAAACAGAAGTGTTTGTTGAACGAAATAGGTCTCGAAGGGTTGATCCTCTTTTTGAGAAAATTACAGTTGAACGTCAAAAAGACAGTAAAATTACAGGAAAAACTTAAAAATCACGTACGATCACTGCAAACATCAAACATGTGAAGAGAGTAAGGAAGGGCATTTCTTGTTTATAGAATACTCCCGACATTACTATCGCAGATACAAATGAAACAGGGCCTTCACATCGAGCCGATTAAAAACAATGGATACTTCGAAGAACCCTTAGGCGAAGTCAAGTTCTTCGACCATCATCACAGTTTTCTTTCCGTCACCAATACAACAAATTTGGTGACTAACTATAAAAATTTGCTCTACAACTCTCGGGTACTTCAGAGAAACAACGCCATCCACAAGTTCACTCATCGACTCTATCTCCAACTCGAACAGAATTTGCAAAAGATCAAACAGTTGATCAGTAAAATAAGTTATGAAAGAATAAAATGACTGATGGATTTCATTCGGACAGGTGTAAAATTTATTACTAGTAATCTTGATGATGACGACCTGAAAACAATGAATGAAAATCTAGAGGCCCACCACAAAAGCAGGAGTTCTGAAATAGATAAAATCAATGAGTTAACTTCATTCGCTAACCACCTATCTAAAAGATACTCTGATGATTTATAATTATTTAATAAAAATATTTTGAGTACTCGAAGATTTTTTTAAAATTTGACAACAGAAGAAGTCAGAATACTTTTACAAAATGTGTTCGATTCAGAAATGTTATTAGATACTCTTCAATGTTAGAACGAATAATAAGTCTTGCCTTCAATGGAATAGCAAATCTTGAAATTATAACAGTAAACGAGACGTTAGAAATTCAAAACTATTTAGAGAAAAATTATAAACATCAGCAGCAGCAATTATCTCCAATCGATCACATCCATTTATTCAAGGTATTAGAGTTCGAAAGGATCTCTATAATCGGTACAAACCAAGCAATCACTTTCCTCCTCAAAATCCCCATTCCTCAAAATATGATGGCTAATTATTCTCGAATATACCCTATCCCTAACCATCAAGATGTTGCCTTGCTTCCACCGAAGAAGTATCTCGTCAAGCTTGGGAATGAAAACCGATGGACCAACGATCAATGTCGAAACAGCTCTGATTCCATATCCTACTGCTACCAGAAGACATTTGCTGAGAACTGCAATCTCCAAACTTTTCAACACTGCCGTACTGCGAAGATAGAAAATAAATACGAAATCATCCACGTCCTGAAGAACAAAGAACTGTAAGTACTTTTTCAAGAACCACAAGACATTCTTGAAGACTGCCAAGGAAAGCTGACCAGAAATTCTGTCAAAGGAACAAATTTTGCGAGCTCACCATGCAAGATCATTATTGGTACATCTCCCTACGATAACACCGTTCCAGTATTCGCGATTGCTACGCAGAATATTAGTGAAATCGACCTCAAATATGAAAAAAGGATCGACCTCTACATACGACACTTAAACTATCCAACTGAAATCATCAAAGAAGACAAAGAACTTAACGAACAACCCTTATACCTACAGCCTTAAATCCAAGCATTCCATTATTCCTTGAGTGTAAACGTCGCCTGTTGTATGATAATAATCTTCACAATAATCATACGACACAGAAAACGAGTCATTGAACTGCTCTACTATCCGAGGCAATCATCCACATATCCGAGGACGGCAAACCAACCCTGGAAGTGAATTTGAACGAGGACTTTCGAAGCTGAGGGAGAGGAATTACGTTATGCTGTACCTGTATATATATATATATATATATATATATATATATATATATATATATATATATATATATATATATATATATATATATATATATATATATAATTCCTCTGAAGGTTAATACATTTTATTCTGTAAAAGACACATTTGACTTCAAAATCCTTTAGCTACTGCTACAGAATCTTCATAGCAATGAACAAATCCCTTTCATTTACGAACTAGGAATTTATTGGGAAAAATGCGTTGACAGTTTGTTTTGAATATATTATATCGTTTTGCTAACTTTCGGTACCAGAAAGCCATGTGAAATAAGTAAATGAAGCACAGTCATTTACAATTATTTACACTGTTTGCAGCACGATTATCAATTGCCATTGCGGCGTCCTCAGTATGCCGGTGTCTGGTGCAACCGCAGCGCTCTTCAGTGGCCCCCTTATGTGTGGCTTGTGCTAACGTTTTCTTCTTCATTTCATTCAGAACTTTGGTTGGGCGATGTAGGATGATGGGATGGCAGAAACCAGAAAAATGCGAAGCAAGCAGCAGAAAATCACTGTGTCAGTAATAGTTTTGAAGTTTCAACCCAAATGGGAAAAGAGTCTGACAAGCATATATTGAAAATCATTTGGAAATCAAGATAAAGGATAGTCCAAGACTTAATGACTTATAGTTACCTCAGCCTCAACACACATTCGCAATGTGGACTATCTACAGAAGTTCACATGTAAAGCATAGTTTTACCACGCCCATGACCTGCTCATAAACGATTCAGGGAAACCCAAATGTTTCTTATGAGTCCAAACCCATGAACCCTCTGAGTAGGCTCTTATGAGGAACTTATTAAAAACTCCATTGCACTTACTTTTGCAGAGGATTTAAGTATTGAAAGCAGCGCGCAGAAAACCAAACGACCAAATCGATTTCCGAGATTTCAATCTTTCAATAAGTGAACATTGCTGATTGTCTGTGGGTATGTGGTGGAATTATATTAGAGATGACATGTAGCCAGCGAATTGGAGTGAGCTTATGGTATCTCTTAAAATTCTCATGGCATAATTCGATTGGGAATGAATTACACATGAACTAGACAGAACATCAGTATTCAGCTGTAAAAAAGCCCAGAGCAAGAGCAGCACTTCAAAGCGTGTGATCCACTCCAAGTGGTACCAACTAGTTTTTGTAGAATATTATTTCTCGTTTTCAGCGTCCAGTATGATACTAAGATATTTCGAATAGAAAAAATGGTTCAGTGATGAATCGTTCAAAAATAACCCCAATTGTCCATCCTTTCGATGATCATTAAGATGAAAACTGGATACCTCAGTTTTCGAAGGATTAGGGCACAGGCGACTCTCTCCGAAAACTTTCACAAAATTTTCAGACGGAAGTCAAAAATTGTTTAATAGAAAAGATATCTTCCGCATTAATGAAGAAGTTTCGGCGATTTTAATCATCTCTGAATTGCATAATAAAGGTGCAGAAGAGATCCCAGTGGAAGATCATTATTGAATGTGTAAAAACGACTACTTTCATCTTCAACGAAAACACAAATAGCCAATGTAAAGCAATGTTTGAAGAATTCGGGCAACATACCATCAAATCTTGTAGCTTTACGTACACTTATTGATTTTAAAACTATTATTTCAGGATTTATTTAGATAACCTAACATCGATCAATTTTTTAGTTATTCATGAATAATTTGATTTGTACGCTTGATATCATTTTCATTGATCTTAACAATGTTTGAAGTAGTCACAAGTTTAGATGATAATGATTGATTATGAGCAGTAATAATGGTGGACATTGTCTGGATTTGCGTTACACAACAAATCCCAAGAATATCGACTAGAAAGACAAAAATCCATGTTACTCGTTAACTCATTCCATTTGAACTTCCTATCAGAATTTAACAACTTATGAAGCGCATCAGCGCTTTCGGATGGATTTTGTTGATGATCCTCATATTGAATATAAGATTCCTCTAACCAACGAGGTAGGTTAGGAATAAAATATTTAGCTGCATTTTTAATAATTCCAACAAATCTTGAGTAATTCCCACTCAGTGAAGGAATCCATCACAGGACACCATCTAACTAATTGGAAAATTATCTCAATCAGTTATCTGGAAGCTGAAATCCCAACTACAATGGATCTGGTCTGAGTTGGCTTTGAGAAAAGTTTACGATCAACAAGTAGTGTAATAGATCTCATATAATTTGAAACTAAACCGAGATCAGGATTATAATCTTGATTCATCTGGCAGATTGAGAGTGACGTAGCATCAAAAATGAACTGAAAATCATATAATTCCATCCAGTTAACAAGAGAAATATCACTTCTGTCATTTTCAGTATATACTTTTCAGTATATACAGTATATATGGAGGTGACAATTGAAATCGCCAAAATGAAGAGCTGGATGAGAAAAAATGACATCATAATTGACTAGATAAGTCCAAAGGTTCTTAAATATCAAAGATAGAAATATCAAACATTTGAAAAGCTACGAAAGAAACACAGCTCAAAATATTCTCTCGTCCGAACCGAATATGATTCCGCCCAATAGGATCTTGCTAACTCTGAAACATAATCATTTTTCTTCTTTAAAATACCTTCAATGCTCAAACTGAACAAACACTAAATACCGTCACTTCAACCGAGAAGTCTTGAAGATCAGGTCTAGCCTTTCAAGTTATATTTGAGTACGGAAGTAGAAACATTGCAGTCCCCAAAAAATAGTTACCATCATCATAATTTATCAACTGATATTAAAATATGAAAACATGGAAGACAAAATTCAGAATAATAATTTAGATATTCCAATTAACTTCATTGACAGATGTCAATAATAATAATACATCACCTTGTAGCTTCGTTAAAATAGCACTACGAGTTAATTCCATCCTATGGATGTGTGAAAACACCTGGGTGTATCCCTAGTAGTGTCTGTTCAGAGGGGGGGGCTACACCCCTTTGTCTCCTAGCTCTTGTCTCCAGAGGAACGGCTAGAAGAGAAAAGGGAAATAGGGTGAACCCCCAAGATTATAGCGTCTGTTCACCATGTTAGGAGGGGCTAGAAACTCCATCATTTTACCGATGACAATTGTCTTCATGTTTCATCATCGCTGTTCTTGTATTGGCCCTTAAATTTGAGCATTTTCTCTCTTTTCTTCTTAATGAGATAATCATATGGTATGGCCACATCTTTAAGTAAATAGGTCTTATTTTTTTTGTTTTTAAATATTATGTCTAGTCTGTTGCCGGGAATGGCTCGAGCAGTGGACTTGGGTATCCCATATAATGGTTACTTCTGGACTGTCCACAATCGAATCTGGGGCATTCCATTTCTGATTAACGCTTATAACATATTCCTAATAAATGCTTCAGTGTAGGTGATGAGCAACTGTGTTATGGCGGTCCAAGTAAGCTTTGGACAAGATGGGGCAGCTTGATACTACATAATGGATAGTTTCATTGTGAACCAGGGAAGTCTACATCTTGAGTCGATGCTGGTTTTCAGAATTCTAGCAATCATGTAGTTTGTTGTTATCAGAGCTTCTGTCCCAGCCATAAAGTTAGCTTGACTCTGCTATTTCCACGTTTCACTGGTGTTTACGAAGTCTTCCTCTGCTTATTTACATCTGTCCGTGCATTTCTTCCTCACGCTATTTCCTTATTTGTTCTTCTTCTTATTTCAATTTTAACTGTTTTTCTATTATTTACACTCCCTCTGTGTCAGAATCACCTGTGCTAGTAACTGGGCTTTGATTGGTGTTTCTGCCTTAATCATTATTCGGATTCTGTGTGTATATCAAACCAATGTATTCATCATTTGTGTTAAATTACAGATATTGTTGAAGTCATTCAAAAAGGCAAAGGTATAGCTGTAATCTATATTTAATGATCCTTTCCCACTTTTATTTCTAGGTGTATATAGACGGTCTATGTCGGCCGTAGGGTGTAGTGCACCATGGATCTTTAGTAGCCTTCTAGTTTGTCGGTCAAATTTCCTAATTACTGGTTGTTTCCATTTGATAATGCCAAAGCTGTACTGGATGACATGAACAGCTAGATATGTAATAGTATAATGGGTCTCTCTGGAAGATTCCAGTCTTTATTTTTATGCCTTCAACTATTAATGATATTTAGCCGTTGAAAAGATGCAAGTCAATCTTCCATGCAGTCAATATTATTGGGAATGTCCTTTATATATTCATGGTTTCCATAGGCCAGCTGTGAAGTATACTATCAAAGTCTTCTCGATAATCTATCCATGTAACAGAGAGGTTTTTCTGTTATATTTAGCATATTTTTGTCTTAAAATACGTGTTCGAAGGTGATTCTTGCAGAATAAATTGTTTTGTTGAAGTGAAAAGTCTGTCCGATAAAATTGTTGTGAGGATTTTGTACATAGTATTCAAGCAAATGATTGGCTCGTAGTTCTTCAGGTCTTTTATTTCTTAATTTGTTGGGATGAATTAATTTTTACCTTCCGTGGGCCAATTAGGTATACTGTCTGCCATCTACTTCCTGGTTCTTTCCAGATTGCAGAGTCGTTGAGTGCTGCTCCAAGTTCTATTGTTATATATTCCCATGTTATTTATCCCATTCCATTCGCTTTATACTGGCAGTCTTTTCATAGTTTCTATGAATCCAATCTGCTGTTTTTCTATGACAAACATCTCTTTCTCATATATTTCTCCAGTACCTATTATTGAACGTCTTCTTCAATAGGCATATCTTTCACTACATATTTTTACTCAGAACATTGTTGTAAGATTTACTCGCATTTTCTGAAAACTGTTTATTCTGTTGATATTAGTCACTCCTTTCGATATATCTTTTTATACTTTATGCTTTCGTTGCTCTTTGCTGTTTTCATTCTTCGATGTTTTAACCTAATTCTAATGGTTTTTATGAAATATTTAGTGAAGAGTGCTATCATTAAATTTGATATGTTGTATGTTTTTCAGGATTTTATTCTATTATTTCTTTCATGGCCCTATTTAAAATATTGATTGGCATTATTGTTATTTCATTGATTTTCGTTAGGTTAGGTTAGGTTAGATAGCACCATTTAGGTGCTATATTAGACGCTATTTCCTCTTCTTTTTCGTTTTCATGTAATTCGTGTCTTGGGCTATTTGCTATTTTACTTCTGTTGTTTTTTCTAATGTCTTTCGTTATTTTTATCAATATATCTTCCTGTTGTTGGCTAAATATCTGGTTATTGTTCTGAATGTATCCTCTCTAGATGACCACTGTGTCTGCATTAAGTTTTCGCTCATAACTTGGCCACATTATATTTTTATACTCTTCATCTGTCTACTTCTTCGTCTTTTGTTTCAAAGTGAATTTGTGTGTGATTGATTATTATCTCTTCAGATATGAGGTGGAAGTGTTGATTTTCTTCTGTTTTCTGATTTACCGTTCTTTACTTTAACCTTCCCTATTGTTGTCACGGGTGTGTCTTTGGTTTTGGACACAACATTCCCATTGATGGGTGAGGCAGCTTCCGGTTTTGCCACACATCCCATATTTCAGGGCAGTGTCGCCTGGGCCACTACCACTCCTGGTGCCAGTATTGCAGCGTATCCTTATAGTGTGGAATTTCACCCTGTTTCCACGTCTTCTAGCAGCTCCTCTGGAGACAAATACTACAAGACAAAAGGTTGTCCTGTTTGGTAGCCTTTTACGACAGGATGGAACTAACTCGTGGCGCTTTTCTAATGCCCGGAGTTTCATAATTATTATTGACATCTGACAATGAAGTTAATTTAAATCCCTAACTCTTTTTTCTGAATTTTCTTTACCATGTTTTTATAGTTTAGCAATAGTTAATTAATTATGGGAGGTGGTACCTCTCTTTTTCGCCACTCAGTGTCTCTGCTTCTGCATTCAAACGTAATAACCACTGGACAAGATCTGCAAGACCCTCTCGGTTGAACTATTTTGTGTTTGTTGAGTTTGAACATTGAAGGTATTTCAGAGGACAAAAATGATTGTGTTATAGAGTCAGCAAGATCCCATGGTATGGTTATAATTTCAAGAACCACATACTGCGACTGAAGATCAGCTCTGTGAGGTGGGGATTATTACATGTTATTTTATTATCTTCTCAGTCCTCTGTCTGGTCTTGCATGTTATGTTAATAATTTTCTTAATCGTATTCATTTGGTACGAAAGGATATTCAGTGCGGTTTACACCGTACAGAATATCCTTTCATACCAACTGAATACGATTAAAAAAATTCTTAACATAATATGCAAGACCAGACACAGGACTAAGAAGATAATCAAATAATACATAACCTGTAATAATCCCCACCTCACAGAGCTGATCATCAGTCGCAGTATGTCGAAGTAATAAATTCCGCGCCATGGGATTTAACTAATTCTGAAACATAATCATTTTTGTCCATTGAAATTCCTTCAATGATCAAACTCAAGAAACACAAAATCCTTCAACCGGGAGGCCCTTGAATATCAGGTCCAGTTTTCCAAGTGATGGTTGTTATGTTCGAATGCAGAAGTAGAAACATTTAGTCCTTGAAAAATAGAGTACCATCTTCCATAATTAACTAATATTAAACTTCAAAAACATGGAAAAGAAAATTCAGAAAAAATATTAGGCATTTAAATTACCTTCATTGTTAGATGTCAATAATAATTATAGATCCCGTGTGGCTCCCGGCATTACAATAACGCCACGAGTTAGTTCCTCCCCGTCGTAAACGGCTACTGAACGGATCACCTGGGATAAATCCCCGATGGGAGCGACTACGCCCCTTTGTATTCTAGCATTTGTCTCCAGAGGCTGCTAGAAGGGGAGGAAAATGGGTGAAATTCCAACATTGTAGATTCTGTTTGTGTTAGGCGCATCTAGAAACAGTGTTTGTTCCCCATGTAAGGATCGTCTAAACTATTGGCGCGAGGAGTGGTAGTCGCCTAGGCGACACTGCCCTGGAGTATGGGATGTGTGGCACGATCGAAAGCTGCCTCATTCATCAATGGAGGATACGGTGCATGATCAAGCTGATGAGAATTTCCAGCTCCAGGGTCTGCACCTTAGTAATGAGGGCAGCTATGATAAGGGGACACTCCCAAAAGTCTAGAGGAAATGCGGTCGGAGACGTACTATATCTTTAAAGTTTACTTCATGAGCAAAATATGTAGACGTTAAACAAATCTGTTTTGAAAATGAAACCAAAGAAGTATTTTGCTAGGAGAAGACCTAGAACAAAGACACTTACATCCGTGGTTGAGATTTAAAAGAATGTTGGTTAATCCTAATGATATCTGAATTAGATGCTGCTGCTGAAACAAAATTTATTTCCCTATGAGATGAGATTGTAGCTTCTCTACAAAATAGGTTATCAGAGTACATTTCTTTTTAATTTTCTTTTGAGTCGCATGTGGCGTAAATCATGCGCCGAGTGGTTTCCTATACATATTTTTGCATATATTTTCAGTATGACAATTATTGCATTATTTTTGAACGAAGAAAGGAAGTTTACGTTTACATCTGGTAAGTCCATCTTCATCAGAATAATTTGACTTCAAGAGAAATTGAGACACTAGTAGTAGGAAGTAAACTTACCAAACCGTACGTATTCAATGCATATCTCTTTAATCTAGTAACTTTGAAAAAACTCTCGCAATGGGCCAATTGCCATTTGAGTTCTTCATTTGTTATGTCCAAACATACTGATATGATTAAACATTGTATTCGGATCACCAATTGGGGAATATGAGCTTCAAGTTTGTTCTCATCGACACATTCAACTTGAATGACGAGTAGACCAGTTTCCGCCAGATCGTAACTGAGGTTACTGTTTTTAGAATGCGATTATCTATTCACATTATACAAATTATTATTCGTGATTCTCGAAGCCGATGCTACAGAACCTGAAATAGATATTATATGAAACGAATTCGCTGGAGAAGATTGCCTATTAGAATTGTCTTTCAGAAACTTTTCTTGAGAATGACTAGCTTCACCATCATATTCTTCTGCCAAATCCATTTTAAAAGTATTAGTCGAGGTTAAAACGCCGCCATCTATGTCAGACGGGTCTCAATCTAGCGGCATCGACAGAAATTAATCGTTAGAGAAGTCTTAAAAAGATGTATAAGCAGAGTATCAAAGTTGTTACTTATTCATAGAAACTGCTAGTGCAGAGCATAGAGTGAAAATTTAATATAAGTAGAGTGAAAACTTAATACAAGTAGGTATGCTACAGAAATTATTTAGTTTTCCTATAAAAATTCAGTATTATATAATATGAGCAATTTATAAAGAAGCTTCTCTTCATTTCACTAAACCACTTATTTCGTATTGCTAATTGCTATATTCAATCATATAAGTTTTGATCCTTAGATGAGTGGCGTGGGAACCCGTTTAGATCATTTTTCAGTTCAATTGGCTCCTAAAGAATCTTATCTTATTAACAGTCAAAACCAGATCGTAAATTCATGAGAAGGCGACAAACCGATGTTTGTCTTTCGGAAAATACATGCAAGTCATTATAATGATGATATGATGATTTATGAAGGATATATACTATTCCAGTACGAGGTTCATTTGAAGAACACATTTATCAGGACCATTCATTAAATGAAGAATTCGCTGAACTTATAGATATTTCATATAGGCACAAGTTTACAAAAAATGGAAATAATTGAGGAGAAGACTGCTGAGGTCATTTTATGAAAAACTACAAACATAGTTCTGCAAATGCTTCGTCATTAGGTATTCATATAAATTCTTCTTTCGGCCTAATATTCCAATATTTTGTGGATAGTTTTTTTGGAACAACCCCGGTAGACGAAATATTAATTGGTAAAATACATATCCTTTTTATCTAATATATTTTTCGACGTCATCGATTAGTTTCATATATTTAGGAACTTTCCGATATATTTACTTAGAATATAATGTTTATCAGAAATCGCATTGTGAATAGTGTATGTTACTTTTGATTACTTAATTAATAAGTATATCTTCTATGATGTACACACAACCAAATTTATATGGAATCACCGTATATTTTGAATATTACCGCAGGGATTTTTGAAATTCGAAGGATTGTTAAAATTGATCCTTTTTCAGATATTTCAATTGAAAAAACATAACCTAAGGTTTGGTTTATTTTAAGAAAGAAACAAATAAAAGAAAATAAGAGACTTTCCGCATGTAGTAAAAAAATGGAAAATTGTTTTCTCATGGAGTAGATGTTGTTTTCTCGACTTCAGTAGCTTGTATTACCTCCTCTTGCCCTGATACAAGCCTGAATCCGTCTAGTCATGCTATGCATTAGGTTTTCGACCACCTCTGCGGTGATATTCCGTCACTCCTCTGTGGCAGCTTGGATGAGGTGTTGTGGGGTTTTTGAATTTTCCTGGCGCGATCTGATTTTCCTTTTGAGATTATTCCATAAGTGTTCAATAGGATTTAGGTCTGGAGAGCAAGCTGGCCAGACCTAAATAGCGATTCCCTCTGTATCAAGATAATGTCGCGCGAGGTTGCTAGTATGCGGAGGAACATTATCTTGCTCAAAAGTGAAATTCTCACCGTGGGCACCTCGCCAGAGTCTGACTATGGGCTCCAGCACTAGGTCTAAGTACCTTCTAGCCGTTTCACTCGCAGGAAACGAAATCAAATCTGTTTTGCCTCCAGCATAATGCCACCCCAAAACATCACACTGACCCAATGATATTTCGGAATTTGTCTTGCTGCTCGGAGTCTAGCTCGTCTTCCACGACCCCTCAAAAACCCGAATCCGGTGGTCATCTGATCGAACACAAATTGTGGTCTCATCCGAAAGAAGAATATTTCGCCAATTTTCAATATTCCAATTTTGGTGCTCGATACACCAATTAAGTCTGTTAATTATTTGTTGTTTGATAAGCTCTGGAACTCTTAAGGACCTTTTGCTGTATAAACCCCCTGAAAAATGTCTCTGACGTATCGTTTTAAGTGATACACTGATACCTGTTGCTTCCAGAAATTGCCTTTGTTGTATGGAGTGCGGCGCACTGGAGTTTCTTTTTGCAATTTGGCACAAAAAACGGTCTTGTTCTTCAGAAGTGATCTTTCTACGAGTTCTTCTAGGCCTATTTTGCAGAGATTGAAGCTCCATGTATCGGGCGTAGGTTTTTGAAATCACCCCTTGTGATACCCCCATTGTGGCCGCTATATCCCTCTGTACTACCCCTTCTTCAACGAGAACAATTATGTGACCCCTCCTCATATCAGACAAACCAACATAAGGCATTTTGAATTATGATGATAGGCTCTTTTAAATTTTGAAATTCACAGTTTCAAATCTTAGTGACGACTGAGTAGAATATCCCGAACATGTTGTGATAATTCAACATGTCTTTTCATAATATCCAGTTTTTTTACAACAGAAAACATTCTATAACAATCAATAATGTGAAATATCGAGTGCCAATATTATATATTGTTTTCGAAGTTATGTAGAGATGGGTTCAACATTCTATAGGCACTTTTTTACATAGAATCAAATTACGTGCTGAAATATATTGTGTTCTCTCATTATGACAATTAACTTTGGCTATGACTATGCAGATGAATTACTCGATGTTTCTTCATCAAGTTCCAACCATTGTGTGCATATAATACCATTTATACTAATGAAGATACCATGCCGTGCGGAAATTTGAACTCATATTCGTCTCGTTGACTATTAATATGGCGATGTGGGTTCACATTCGAACAGCAACGTTGATTTTGACGATTGAATATTCAATCACTACTGATTGAAATTCATCCGTCTTTATTATTTCGAGAAAAAACTGCGGTTTTCCTTCAGATTTTTGCAGAAACCAATCGTCAACGCTGTGAAGCTCCTGGCAGCAAAAATTAAGGTATACTTTTTTGAGGTTACATCTAAAATTCTTGGGAATATTGAACGTTGAACTCTTAGATACCCTCGTTTTCATACTAATTTGCCTGCTCGATATCGATGCGTTGGCTGTTACACTACTTATTACATGAATTGTTGCATCTTCTACAATAACTACTCCATATTCTTATTTCCTTGGGACATTGATTGTTCTATGATGCATAAGGTTATATTTTCCGGCAATTGCTATGATTTGAATATGTTGTCAATACATGTACAAGAATCTGCAGTAGTACGAAAGGACTCATCAAAAACATTGAACAGCCCAAAATATCTAAGTCGGTCCAAAAAAGTATGGGAGATGAAGTAATTCTATACAATGTGAATCGGGTTGACTTCTTATTATATATTTCTTGCTACGAAAAATGATATTTATTAGAAAGCTATTATTGAGATTTTATTACTCTATAATTTAATTTTTATGATAATGTTTCTGCCTCAATAATCTCCCCGAAAGAGCGAGGTAAAAATTATGTGTATTCAAAAGCTTTGGGACGAGAAACTTTCTCAAGGACAGTGTGAAGTTGAATTGAGGAGTCTAATGCTACACCAAGAAGATATTTGAGATAGAAATCATAATTTACTAGACAATCATTAAAAACTCCCTCAATTGTCTATCTTTTTGATGAGCATTCAAATGAAAACAAGACACCTCAGTTTTCGAAGGCATAGAGCATAGACTACTCTCTCTGAAAAACTTGTTCAAAATTTCCAGATCGGTTGTCAAAACTTGTTCAATGGATTCGAAGTTATCGTAATGAAAAGATACAGCAATAGCATCAGCATAAAAAAAAGTTGTAGGAATATTACTAATATACCGACCGTTCCAATGGAAACGAACTATTCTGAATAACTCGGCTTGTCTGATTTTCTTGTGAATTTCCTGAAACATTTCGATTTTTGATTGAAGGGGGATATTTTTTGTTACATGTTTCCTTTTCCCCCCATCAATTCCCTACTTCTGGCAGCTTCCACCACAAATTTTTTAATAGGGAAAAGGGTTCGTGTGATATCTTTTCGAAAATTTGATTCCATTCTCTTTACGACCACGTTATTATTTAGTTTCTGAAATAACATGTGACGAACTGAAATCGGGAACTATTTGGAATTATTTCAATCCGTTCGATTTTCCTTTGATGGAAACACTTGATCAAAATCGATTATGTCGATCCAAACAAATTTTTTCCCTTAGTTGAACAATTGGGTATCATCCCCTTACTAACCCGTAAATTTATGTATGAGAACGGAATTGTGTGATCTTTGAAATGTTGATCAATTTACTACATTTATTCAAAATTCATCGAAGATATAGTGAGTCAATTTTGTTTCAAAGAAATATAATAAATCTGGTGATCTAGAATAGGAAACAAAAACGATTTTCAATTTTGATGACATGCTATCAAATTTGTCTGAAAATTTTTTTCCAGATTCAGTTATTTCTAATTAATCGTTGAAATATATGAATTGCGTTGGTAGTTTACTCCATAATTTTGATAACAAGAAGTAACGAAGTTGAAGATTGTGTATAGACGGCAGAAATGCATAGAAATTGTAAATTTATTTCTCAAAAATCATAACTGTGCTTGAGCAACTGTTCGCATTCTCAACGAAAATAACCCTGGAAGAAATTTGGGGCACAAATACGTTTTTGAGTTAACGTTTTTCTCGGGCTGTCTCAAGTATGGAGTCTATATTACCCCTCCCGAACCCTTGGAAGAACAACGAGAAAGGATTGTTCAAGCATAATAGCTAATCATACCACAAATGTTCCAAATGTTAGATAATTATTCAAATCTCGATTAACCAATACATGGAAATAAACTGAGGCCAATTTGAAGATTTTTACAAGGAATGCACCACGATTAAAAAGCTGAAAACTCAATGTTTCATTTTATAATACCTACATGTGAATCCTAGGAGTGAAAAGAATGTTACCTTTCAATTAATAGCACTTCAAAAAGCAGACTGATATTGAGGATCAGCTAACCTTTTCACTGAGGTATCACAGAACCCTTTTCTCATTATAAACATTTCGAGGTGGTAGTTAATAGGGGCAGGGGGTGGATATGCAAACGTTTGAATAAGTAACAAACATTTTTACGATTCAATCATATCGATTTTGATCAAATATTTTCTTCAAACATAGATCAAACGAATTCATGAAAACCTAGAATTTTCATTGCTTTATTTTAATTCATCACTTGTTTAGGAAAGTAAATAATTATGTGGTCGTGTAGGGAATCGCCGTTTCAGAAAGCTATCATCTGCTCCTTTTCCCTATTCATAAATTTGGGGGAGAAACTGCCAGAGGTTGATGAGAGGACGACGAAACATATAAAAAATGCTGCCTTCCAAATAAAAATCGACCAGCTGAGTTATTCATTGTTGTTTGTTTGCATTGAAATGCGCTGTATGAATTGAATAATGAAGGTGCAAGAACCGATCACTGTAGAACACCGTCAGTGCGAAAACGACTAATTTTCTCTCAACTCGAAATTTTTCCATACTGTATCATATGTTTTAGAAAGATACAAGAATACAACTCTTGTTTTCAATATACTCTGAAATCCCTACTCAATGAATGCGGTTAGACTCACGACATGATCTTAACAGTTGAAGTTTATCTAAAACCACCTTGCGAATGAGCCAACGCTTCGTCAATAATCAGTTTTAATCTTTGATAAAAAAGTCCCTCTAATATTCTGAAAGAAACAGAAAGTAGACTGATACGACGATAGATCTTAGGATTTCCAGAATTATAACCTGCTTTCAGAATTGCGATTAGCTAGGCTTTCTAATATCTGCAGGAATACTACATGAAACGAGTGAATCATTATGAGAAGAATATAGCCTACATGAAGCATTTTTTCCGAAATACTTGAAGAATTATTGGATAAGACTTTCAAACCCTGTAGCTTTACGTACTCATCCAATGGGAATGGTTTAGATAAGTTAACATCAGGAGACAAATTCTTTTGTAGTTTTGTAGTTTGAAGAATTTATTTTGTACGCTTGATTTATTTTTCTTTCTTCTGAATGCCGTTCGAAATACTCACCAGTTCAGAAAATATTGAATTAGGATTATCAATGGATGGACTTTTTGATACAGGATATGCGTTATTCTATTTGCTCAACAAATCGCAAGAATTTCGACTATATAAACAGAAATACATGTTAATCATTAGTTGATTTCACTTATTTTTCTCACTAGGATTCAACGAATTGAGAGAAGCATCGGCCTTTTCTTTGGTTCGATTTAGTTTTTATTCATCATTTAAAATATTAGATTTGTCTAATCTAGGAGGTTTGTAGTTTCTCTAGAACAAAAATTTTCCGGTGCATTTTTAACAACGCCAACGTGAGAGAGGAATCATTCTCAGGACAGATTCTACCTATTTGGAAAGATTACCCGAATCATCTTTCTTGAAATTTCATTTAGACTTCTTCAGCAAATTTACTACAGGAAACTGAAAATCTAACGACAATAAAACTGGCGAGGATAGATTGACTGTGAGAGAACTTACGATTAACAGGTAGCGGTGTAGATTCTACATCCTTTGAAACTAAACAGAGATCAGGATTATAATCTTGATACCATGTGGCTAATGAATGTTATTCTAGATGACAAGAGAAATACCACTTCTGTCATTTCCAGTGGTGGTGATAATTAAAATAGCCAGAAAAAAGAAATGAATGAAAAAATGGCACCAAAATCAACTGGTCCGTATAACGGAGTGAGAGAATATTCAAATAAAAGTTAACCTGCGATATTTCCCCTCTCAAGGAGCTGATCTTCAGTCGCAGTATCATAGTATTTTGGTCGTTCGAAATACCTTCAATGTTCAAACTTGACAACACAAACTCCTCTCACTTCAACCGGGCCTTGAAAACAAGGCCCTGTCTTCCGGACTGTCTTCAGATTGTTATTATGTTTCACTGGAGGAGAAGAAATAAGTATATAACTAATATTAAGTTATTAAACATTGAAATTTCTGGCATAAAGTTGCGACAGATGAATCAATATCATCAACAGATGTAATGAATTCTTCTATTGAACATTAATAGAAAATTCACTGTTTTCATTACTAATTAGTCTGATCTATAAGTTCAAATTGGTGTTAATTCGACATACTATTGCTAAAATTATCTGGGTGGGCTCATTCGATCCGGAATAATGTCTAGATCATTGTGCTGAAAAATCAAATTAGCAGATAAAAAATTTCAAAAGTTATAAACAAATTAAGCACCCCAGAAAATGGTGTTTAGTTTTTCCCTTATATTTCGTAAACAATAAATATAATCGAATTTTGAAAAAGAGGTCCTTAAAGAGGAGGAAATTTACTAAAAAAAAGTTTCGACTCCCGGAACTGTATCTCCATTATTAATAATTTTAATTAAACACTGAAAATAGCTCTCCGCGCGCCATAGTTAGGTTGCGCGCACGGTCTCAAAAGCAAGTACGTCACTTAATTAAATTTTTTTTAAGTACTTAAAGTTGATCAAAAAATCTGAAAAAATCATCGTATAATCTAAACACTTCAAAGAATTAATGTCAGTCGGAATTTTTTATTTTTGTCAATCTTTAAACAATCTAGACGATTGTTAATTAACAACTTTTTGTCAAACTTTCTTCATCGTTGTACATTAAAAAAATTTTTTAAATAATTGCCGTAAAATTTTGTTGCTTCGTGGAGCCCTTGATATTTACATACAAAACAAGATTCCGTCATGAAAGTTTTAAAAACTTTAATACTTTGTTTATAATAATTTATTTAAGTTAACAAAAATGTAAAAATCAATAAAACTGTAAATTAAATAAATTATTATAAACAAAATATTAAAGTTTTTAAAATTTTCATGACGGAATCTTGTTTTGTATGTAAATATCAAGGGCTCCACGAAGCAACAAAATTTTACGGCAATTATTTAAACATTTTTTAATGTACAATGATGAAGAAAGTTTGACAAAAGTTGTTATTTAACAATCGTCTAGATTGTTTAAAATTGACAAAAATAGAAAATTTCAACTGAAATTAATTCTTTGAAGTGTTTAGATTATACGATAATTTTTTTAGATTTTTTGATTAACTTAAAGTACTTAAAAAAATTTAATTAAGTGACGTACTTGCTTTTGAGACCGTGTGCGCAACCTAACTATGGCGCGCGGAGAGCTATTTTCAGTGTTTAATTAAAATTATTAATAATGGAGATACTGCTCCGGGAGTCGAAACTTTTTTTTTAGTAAATTTCCTCCTCTTTAAGGATCTTTTTTTCAAAATTCGATGATATTTATTGTTTACGAAATATAAGGGAAAAACTAAACACCATTTTCTGGGGCGCTTAATTTGTTTATAACTTTTGAAATTTTTTATCTGCTAATTTGATTTTTTAGCACAATGATTTAGACATTATTCCGGATCGAATGAGCCCACCCACATAATTTTAGCAATAGTATGTCGAATTAACACCAATTTGAACTTATAGATCAGACTAAATGGGCTTTTCTGGAGAATCAGGATGGATATGGCTGAATCGATGGTTTGATTGAATAATCGGTATTCTGTTTTAAATCAACATTCTCTGATCGATGATTATTATTTCATGGTTTCTAAATTGGTGAGATGGGTCATCTTAAATGTACTTATAATGGGAAAAGATTGTTGAGAAGTTTTCAGATAGCAGAGATTTTTGCAGTCACTTTCAAATATGTGCCAGCCATGTTAACATGAATCTCATCAGATGTTTCTCCGAAGCAGAAGAAAACTGAAAAAAATCTACTTGTTCATGCGTTTTTCATAAAACCTGAAGGGTACCTAATTGTGAGGAGTATTTCATACTTTCTTCCACATTGTAGTAATATAATTACATCAAGTAGATATAGCGACAGATTAATTTCAGTGCCTAGAACATAATATAGCTAGCTTGTATTTCTTAATTCAGCCTTCTGTAAGCTTTTCATATAGATGCCAAAAACTAATTTTTCAACAAGGGCAATTTTTCCATAAAATTGATGTGAACATTTTTTCATATAGAATATCCATATAGCTATTTCCTCTAGGCAAATATGATCAAAACCGGTTACTTCGTATTGAAAATCTATTGAAAAAATGAGACGTTTGATTCTACCAAAACCAGGTAAGTCCTTTGGTATGAAATCGAACAAGCTACAAAATGTCCTGTCCTGAAATTATAGATGTAGATATAATCGTTTCATCAAAACTGGATAATCTCATGCTCCTATACAGATTTCTCTTATACAAATTGTGTCCTATTTAAAACTCAACATCTCTATTAGATGGATTTAATGAATCGCGATTATATATTCACTAAAAATGTTACCTTCATTCTCTGATAAATTGTCTGTCAAACATAATCATAACTACCAAATTACCCAAATTTATAGTAGTTTGTACCTATTCGTTTATAGGTAATTTTGATATAATTAGTTTCAATATATCTTGTATCTAGTCAGTCATTTTTCATGCGTAGTTTCATAGAGAACAGAATGAACAACTATCTCAGTTACTTTAACAATAAATCTTGTGGAATTGTTTTCAATATCCAGAACCAAGAATGTTTTACATATAATTACTTACTCATCGAGAATTATAAGAAAAATATTTTATTAGTTCGATTTAGCGATATCGCTTCCTAAAATAAGAACTGGATATTTCTAATTCACAAGATTCTCTCTCTATACGCGAACATTCTTAACAATAATATTTCACATAACAGCTTTCTGGGAATATTTTTATTAATATGTCTGATGACAAAGAATCAAGCAAAATAGTGTAAAAAACTGAATCATTTGTATTACGCTTACATAATTATTTTCACCGATATATAATTTTTATATCAAACTTTGATACAAGATTTAGTGTAAATTCATCATGGAGAGTTAATATTGATATTTGTCATATTTTTCGCACGACAGTCAAAATTTTGTCGCAAATTTTTCTTTAAATTAAACAAGTTCTATGAAGAAATAATATATGGGCGATGTCAACCCAAACTATTGGGACCATAATGATTCTAAAACATCTATAGATCATAATCGGCATCACTTGGAAGACTGAACCTGGCCATCGGGGCTCTCTCGGTCAAACAGAGAGGGAATTTGAGGGAATATCGCAGGTTATGTATTTTTTTTTATTATCTCCTTAGTCCTTTTTATTACCTTGCTTGCTATGTAAAATCTTTTCTTAGATTTGTTTAGACATATAAAAAGTATGATTGAAATATTTTTCTGCTGGTTTTCTTTTTCCATTGTTACAGATTCCTGTCCCAAACCCCTTTCCTTTCACCCTTGTCTTCGTTTGGAAATCATGGAATGCAAGAGAGAATGAAGCGGCTAAGCAGAAAAATCTTTGGTACTTTTTATGTACACACGACACTAACACAACATAAACAGACAAGCTATTTCTAGTGCAATTGCGACAGGGAAACGAGTTTTTTTCCTCAGGTTTTTTCACTCGTTTATTGAATCATATACAAGATAGTATGGTTCCCCTGTTACATTTCCTGAGCTCACACTTGTGTTTTATTTGACACACAACAAAATTATATATATAAACATCTATTGTAAATACAATTTTTCAAATTTTTGTAAATCCTCTCTTTTCAAAGATATATATATATATATATATATATATATATAATATATATATATATATATATATATATATATATATATATATATATATATATATATATATATATATATATATATATATAGTTCGTATTATCTTCACTAGTATTTTAAAATTTGTATATCCACAATAAACTCTTTTGTAGAAATAACTTTATCGTAACGAGACGGTTTGCAATATGCTGAACACAATTTATTTTTAAATCAACATTCTCTGTTTCAAGATTATTCTTTCTAATTTTGTAAAATGGGACTACTTAAATAATCGTATAATGAGAATAGATATTTGAAATGTTTTCTTGTTACAAAGATTTCTGCTGTAGCTGTTAGATATGAGTATCTTCAGAAGGAAACAATTTAACAATTTTATAACAGTATTAAATACCAACTACAAAATTTGAAGAAAATATGCTATATTAGAACTTGAAATGTTGTTGGAAGGTAACAGTGATTGGGATTTCAAGTATATAAAGGAAAGTTGAACCAGAAACTTTCGAATAAATTTCAAGAAAGATAGCAAATCCTGAAATAATATCAGTTATAGAAGCAATCAAAAAATTGAAAATTCAATGAAGCAGCTGACGCGAAGGTCAAATGAAATTGAGTTTGACGGTGTTCAGTTCGTTCAGTTCCAATTAGTATAAATTGAATATACAAAGACAAATAAAAATGCAATAACCTAAACTCTAAGAATTTTTTTGAGGAGACTGAGTTATGGAGTATTTCGAGGATTTTAAATGAGTATTTACTAAAAACAAATATCAAGAATGTCAGAGATTTAGGTCACAGTGGTTCCTTAAAATGAATTCTTTCATCTTGCGGTTTTTATGCTTCTTCTGTTGTCTATTCGGGTAGAAAATTGACATTTGTGATTCTTAGTTGAATCAAGGCAGTTAAGTACGGGTCGAAATCAAAAAGTTTGAAACTCTTTATTTGAAATCGTCGAAATACCTGAATAATAAAACCACGGGGAACTAATTAAAATTCTCTTGAAAATTTGGAATATATTTTTTCTTTCGTGGTTACTTATATTCACTGATTTGGCTACTGACAACTGGCAGAATATTCATCTGGCGATCTTAAAAACCTTTTCTTATGCTCGAAGGGTAATAGGAATTGTTTTTAATCATTATTTGCGTTCTTGCTAATTGATAATCTTCCATGGCTAAAGTGTGAATAAATATGATTTTTGGATATATGCTAAAACTTTTCATTTTCATTGTATGTCAGCTCAAATGGAAAAAGTTGAGACTTTAAAAGAGAATGCAATTAGAAGTAGTGAATAGTCTTGAAATTAGTGTAGTAAGTCAGGCGGAATACATAGGTAGAATAACACTCGCAGCTGCCTTAACATAGCAACGTATAAGGCAATATATGAGAAGTACAAAATAACATAAAGAGCAATCAAGTGTGAATGGCAGTAATTATAATGAGGCGGTCAGTATATATCGAGTTGGATATGAAAGATCGTTCAGTATATTGGGCGTTTAGTATATCAGACGGTTGGTATATCAGACGTTAAGTATAAAATGCGTTGGATATATAATTACAAGTTCAACGGATGAACTAATGTTTTCTAGAAATGACCCCCTTATATTCTTTTAACCTGGCTGTCATAGATAATCATAATTATCTTAATACCCAAATTCATAGATGTTTGTACCTATTCGATTGTAGATATTTTGACAATTTCTTTCAATGTAGTCAGTTGTGTTTCTTGAGTAATTTCAGAAAGAACTGAATAAACGCCTACCTTAGGTATCTTAAAAATAAATATTGTTGAACTGCTCTCTATATTTTTCTACTTTTAGCAGTGTGGATATTTTACCAGCCTAGATGAATTGTTTCACAATACAGTCGCTTCTTGAGACGAGTATGCAACAGTGATGGTATTCATAAATGAACAGCAAATATTAATAGAGTTCCTTGATTCAATTTCAATCCACAAAAGTCTTCGTAAAGATGGTGTTAAGAACTTGTATATATTTTGAGAATTTAGAAACTGAATCTATTTGTACATATTAGGAAAAGCACAGATGGGATGCACAAATTATAATCTCAAAATTTATAATTTTACAAGAACCATAAAATTTATCATTTAATTCAATAAACCTCCCTCTGTCAGCTTTGTACAATAAACCGGATGAGATATTATTACTGGGTTTGCCTAGGTATCTAGTCTTAAATTTAGACCACTTGTCGGTGAAATTTCCAGAAATCTATTATTCAGAAATGAAATCTGTGCATCCCTTCCTAAATGTTAAGACCAACTTCAGTTAGTTTAAGTGTATATATTATATAGTTAATTGTGTATAGAGAGAAGACAAGTCTGTTATTGTAACACGTTTAGAATCAAATTGAAATAAGTTAGTACAACAGTGTTTGAACTTTATTCAAAACAAACTCAACATAACTCAAATAAATCAAGTGCAATATCATAAGCATAAAGCAACCTTCAAACAATACACTATCTTTTTGTCCCCGATATTGCCTTAGTGCTCGCGTTTATTAGTCAATAAATTTTACAGAAGATTTATTTTCTAACAACTCCTGTCTGTGTGTTAGATTTCGAATTTGGATCTAAAGAAATTCCATGAATTGAAAAATTTCGTTTGCGTTCTATCAGTTTGATGTTGAAATATCGATGGGTCCTACCAATATTAAATTTATTGTTGTCGTAAACACAACTTATTATTTTAATAAGATATAGTTTCATTGTTATCGCAATACCTTCTCGGAATTTATTCCTAGTGAAAAATGTAGACACATGGTTTTTGGAAGGGCTAATAAATATGCAGACTACACAAAAGAGGGGATCCAAGTAAAAATTAAAATTTTATTAATGCACATTTTTATATTTTTTGTGTTAAGAATATATTGTTTTCATAAAGCGATGTATTAAAATTCACTGTGTACGTATCTTTTGTTTATCAGAATAATATTTGAAAAATATTATTTTCAATAAAATTCACTCGATTCGGAGGCTGATGTGGAGCACACAGGGTATAGATGAAGATAACAATAAATTATTTTATATATCATTTTCATTTCGAACACGATATAGCAATCTATTGTTTTATGGCTTCATAGTATTGTTGTACGGATGTACCAACATGAAAAATGCATAATAATAAAAAGAAATAATTTAAAAACTCAAATGGGAGTTTACAATACACCTCCAATAATGAAGAAGATTTAAGGCAAAGATCGTCGAAGAATTTAAAACAATGTACCTAGTCAATTGAACAACCTCTCAAAGAGTTGTGACACAAACATTTTCTCATACAGATATTTGAAATTTCTCAGGGTGATTGAATAAACCGAAACGTGTAACAAAAAATGTACTCCCAGAATCAAAAATCGACCTGTTTCAGGAAACTCACAGAAAAATGAAACCAGCCGAGTTACTGGCTGTTCGGTTTTCATTGAAATACACTGTATATATCGTCCACGTAGTGGTACGAATACTAAGATGCACTATTCACGGAGAGGATGATTATGTATCATATTTTCTAAATTATTCAAAAATTTTTCAGCTGGGAACAGACTTAGCAGATGATCAAGAAGTCTGCACTCTCAAAAAGTTGTCATTGAATTGAAAATAATTTCGATTTAAGCAAACTTGTAACAATAAAATCTGATTCAACAACATAATTCGGAATCAAATAATTTTTCTATGAAGTCGGATGGATCATCTGGAATAGTACTGGCATGAGTACCTACAATAGATGATCCAAATATGACATATTCGGTATAAAAATTTATTTAGTTTCATAGATAAATTCTTTACATTTTTGATCGAAAACCTACATTTGAAATTGCAATGAGTCCATGAGGAATTTTGAAAGTGCTGAAATTGTAGACAGTGGAAACTATAACTAAATCTGAAAAAGAAGTAAAAGCAGATATGACATCAGCTAGATCAGTAATGAGAGAGAACAATGTGAACTTATTTCCCTTAACCCACAATCCTTTGAATTTTATTTTCTATTCAAACCCCATAAATTTAAATATTATTCGATTAGATTGGACGATCAGACCTGTAGTTTTTATGTAATATCAACTACATTTAGACTTTATTTTCTCAATGACTTTTTGAAAATATATTGCAACTTTAAACCAAGATTTTGGATCAAAACACATGTGAATTAATCGATGAAATTAATAATATCATTATGTCGAATAATGCCAAATTTGCTTCTTTCGATGTTACAATGTTTTATCTTATTACTCCTACGAAAAATTCATTGGACTTAGTCGCAAAATGATTATACTTCAATCATGTCAATTTACTTCATTATAGGTAATCCATTAAGTCCGTTATAAAACGAAGTACCTAGTGCTGGCCTACTGATATGTGGACGATATTCGAGTCTGTTTCACAGGGACAGAAAAATTCATCAATTCATTGAAGATATACATCAAATTTATAACTGAATTATTTCAACATTTCAATTTACTCTTTAGTTTTGACAATTAACAAAAACTAATAAACATATTTTGTCAATGTAACATAACTAAATTGCATAGAGATATAACAATACATTTCTCATCATTTCATCCTTACCAACACATAACTTCACATTTTATACTCTTACTTATTGATTAGTTGACATAGTCTTACTTTCAATAACTTTTACAAATCAGCATCAGTATATTTCATATCATTTTGAAGAAATTTTTTCGAACTAAAGCCGCTGTGAATTGAATGTGTCCTGCCGGAAAATTTTAGTATTTAATCTACATGGTTAGTAGCTACAGGTGTTAGATGGGCCTCACTAAGTATTTCAAGAAAAACATCACAAACAAGAAACGACAAGACTAATGACTCATGGGGTTATTAATTGAACTGTACTGACCCGTATGACTAACATTGTCTGCACCCATAGTAATTCCAATATAAGAATAACAGAAAACAAAGGAACGTTTTTAATTCAGAAATGTGAAATTACAAAATCATGTCTTTGAATAAAATTATTCCTTCAGCTGAAAATTCGAAATATTACATACATAATAATTATTCTAACACTAGCACTCAGGTTATATCATCAACGAACTTATTGTTACATTTCATTATGAAATTTTCATCAAGTAAAAACGTCCTGAGATCAAAAATTATTAGATCTTTGTCTGAACCCTATACATATACATAACAACGAAATGAATAAAATTATTCACGTAGAAAGCAACTGTCCGTTAAAAATACCCCTATTCAAACTAAACAGGCCAAGCTGTCATGTCTCACATGGTAGCTGACACTTGTAACATTCCCTGGGATTGAAATGTTCCAGCACAAAGAGGCACAATGATGGCTGGATACGAGCCAATAAGATTTACAGCATCCTCACATCTCGCGAATCGCAGAGTGATTGGTCGGAATAGAGCCTTTGCGCAGGGCAGCGTGCTATGACTCCGCCTAGGCCATACATGGCATATACTAGGGGCATGTACAGAAAGATATCGAAGGTTGTAGTGTATACTTGAAGTATAAGGTTCTACGTTTTGTGACGTGGTCCAGTGTTTATTCGTTTAAATCTGCACGGACGCGGTTTTTGATTAGGTTATCAAATTAGTGAAAATGATGATGATGGACATTGGAATGTACGGACACGGCCATAATCATCATGGAAATTCTTACAATTCTGAATCTAATTTCTATAACTATACCGAGGCAACAAGTCAACATACGTCAACCCATCATCCGTCATCATATCAGTATGATGATCAGCAATCATTCATGTATATAAGTGACCATTCAGAAACACCGCCATCCCCAAATGATCTCAACTACTTCACTCAACAGGTACATCCTGAAAATCCAATCATCAATACTGAAACAGGGTTAAGCTATACCAACTTAGATTATGGACATTCTAGTACCGTGTACTCTCATAGCTCTTATGAATCATACCAAAGAGGACAGCAAGACATACTTCTCAGACATCACGAAGACGTTGCTGATTCCAATGGGCACCATACATACAATCTTGTTGATAATAAATATCACCATCTGGGGCATGATATTGGATATCATCAACATCTTGTTTCGGCTGCAAGTTCGCCAAATTCTTGTATGGAGTATCAACAAATTCAACGTTATAAGGAAGAAGTCGTAGAATCAGGTGATAGTTCTATGATGAAGCCACATCATCATATACATTCTGTAAATCCAGTTCCTTCGCAACAACTCACCTTGCCAACTTATAAGTGGATGCAGGTGAAGAGAAACGTTCCTAAACCAACTGGTGAGTGTCTTAATCCATACCTAAGTACTTTTGATTATCCTACTATACTCATTCGTAGTTTTTTTTTTTTGACATTAAGGATATTTTCAGTATGCAATCCCTTTTTCACTATGATGCAAATATAGAATTTGAACTGTGAACACACATAATATTATTTGCATTTAACTTACCTAAATGATTGGCTACTTTACAAGTACAAAGATGTTCATTAAATGATACCTAAGTACAAAAATGGTAAATGATTCTTCCCGCTATTCCCAGAGCTTAAGCGCCCAAGAATTTCAATTTCATAAATTACTCATAGTAATGTTACCATTTAGGTATTCAAACTATTTAAGGTAACCAATTTCACAAACTCAGAAGGAATGGGATAGTGACCTGATAAATTTAAGGTACCTAATTTCACAAAGTCAGAAAGAATAGGATAGTTACCTAATAAAAATTAAAATAAAACAAAATACTAGATTTCACAAAATGAGAAAATAATTTCTTAAATTGAATATATAAAACACATTGAGTCATCACAATTGCTTATCTACAGTGGATGCAAATGTTTCTGTGTGCGCAATGACCGGAATATGCAGACTTCTTAAGAAGAGAAAATTTGAAAATAGAGTAGTAGAAACATCAAGAAGTCTCCGGGAAGAAAATACTATTCGAAGAACAGTTCATAAGTTTCGGGAAGAAATTCCTAGTCTTGACAAAAGTCGAAGATTAGTTCACACATTCAATATACAATAACAAATTATGTTCGGCATCTCCCTTGGTCTTTATAGGCAAAGACGATATTGAATGCTGCAGGAGTTATTCGAGAGTACTCAAAAAAATTCTGGCCTAGCGCAAAATATATTTCACCTGGATGGGATAAGGTTTGATCAAGGATAAAATGTTCAGAAAGTTTAGATGGGTAGAAACTTCCTAATAACAAGCGTGTCCCGAAGAAGTGTCAACAGGATTTCAAGCTTCTTCCGGAAAAGGACCACAATTCTTATAATAACTCATTTACGTTCTGGGTGGGGGCTTTCTATTATTGAGAGGAAAAATTAATTATTGGAGGCTTCTATGAACATATATGGGATTTTTTTCTGTGAAATTTTTCGAACAGATACTGGATTCAAATCCATAATGGTGTGTTATCGTAATGGATACGGTGAGCTATAATTCGCGGTAGGTTGAAGTATCATTTGACGCAGGTAGTTAAGTAATTTGTTGTCGAATTGAATACGTTATTTCTTCGGTCCTAGTGTCGTCTTCGTCTGAATAAATAAATCATTTCCTGTATCAATGAATGTGTGGAATTGTTATTTTCTACTAATGAGTTTGGAAAATTGCGGATACTGTTGCCATGTACTGTAACATTTTAAAATCGTTATTTTGAACTAGGTCTGTTAAACACTTAAAATTCAAAGTTGAACATCTTAGATTATATTCCAACAAATACAAGTGAAATATTGAAGCAGGATACCCCGATGAAACCTAACAGTCGCATTAACAGAATATCTTGTTAAGCCGGATAACGGAATAAGCATACCTGGAATAAGATGTATACTCCAAATAAGAAGATACTTGGAATAACCCGGATATAAGGAATTAAGTAGGACACCATTAGAAGCCAGCATTTATATACCAAGGAAGTTGGATATATAGGATTTGACTACCTTTTTTCTTTAGCCATATGGCTATTATCTCCTTTAGTGTATTATTGACATAAGTTCCCAGTTTATTAATCTTGTGTGCCCATTAAGTCACAAATTAACTTTTTTTTTCTGGTACCAATATCTGAGATCTAATTTGCCTTTTTAAATGTTTATCACTAATAGCATGACAATTTTTCCACGTTTGAGTCGTAAATCAAACGTGATGGTGAAGAAGATTAGTAGGTATATTCCCATACCTTCTCCACAAGAGCTTAGCTCGTGGGACATACCTTTCTCATTAGAGGCTCGTAGTGGATTCATTTTATTTACTTCTGTTTTATTCAATTAG
The DNA here is from genome assembly GCA_013387265.2 of Cryptolaemus montrouzieri. NCBI lineage: Eukaryota > Metazoa > Arthropoda > Insecta > Coleoptera > Coccinellidae > Cryptolaemus > Cryptolaemus montrouzieri. The sequence goes on along the minus strand of JABFTP020000124.1, from coordinate 39,455,379 downwards.
TCAGCAGTGGAAATCCCGTTAAATGCCTATAATATATCATCCATTCTCCTGGTGCGGCTGCAATTTGCAGAACACTATCGCTGCTTAAGATTTTCTAGCGAATTTGTAATTGAGAACACCGTAAGTATTTAAATGAGTAATCCATGTAATATTTATTTTGAATATCTCGGAAACGATTTTGATGAAATTTTTTATTTATTTGTGAAGGGTCTTTTTTCTGTTGGCTCTCGTGCTGATAATGTTTTATAGCGCCATCGAGTAAATTCTTGTGGCATAGTAATTTTGTACATTTTATATCTTCGAAAATGTATACCGGGTGTCCATTCAGTGCGTATTCGGACCTTAACTTCATTCCTGTTTAGTATATTTAAAAAGTAAGTGTACGCTAATTTGCTACATGCCCTCAAATTATTTTCAAATATATAGGTCTTTTATCACAAAGATTCATATCAAAGTTATGTTTTTAGAATAGGGTATCCTATTTTTCTCACCATTTGTGATCGTGTTAACCCGAAAATAGGTGAGTTTCTTCAGATCATTTTATAAATGAACTGTATTCGAATTAATCGATCTTTGGTGAAAATACGACTTCTTTCGAACATCTCGTGTACTTACTGAAATCGTCTTAGAATACCAATTTCAATATCAAACTATTCTCATAAACTTAAATATCCATGAACAATAAGTAATTGTTGATACAAACAGACAGAGTATTCTGTAATATATGTAAAATTTTGTCTAGGTTCAGATCTCTTTATTTTCATATTTCAATTTGAACACACTGTCCTAATTGACTGCAAACCTAAAAGAATTTCATTAATAAGTGTTCAATGTGTCTACTTTCTACCTGTATGCATATTTCATTGAAATTTATTAGGTATTCCTCTACTTAGTTCCAATAGAGTCGGAAGTTCGAATAATAATATTTTATGCAGAATATTCTAATAATCTTATCAAATTTTACACTGAAATATTCACAAATGTTCTAGTTGGGAACAATTTACGAGTACAGCGTAACTTACACACTATATGAAATGTGTGTCTACTTCCTACTTGTATGCACATTTCATTGAAATTGATTAGGTATTCCTGAACCTATTTTCAATGGATTCAGTGTTCAGAATGATTATGTTTTATGCTTGAATTTTTACAATCTCTTGTCAAATTTTACACTGAAATTCTCAAAAATGGTCTAACTGGGAACAATGTCCGAGAACAGGTAACTTTCACACGCTATGAAAAATGTCCACCTTCTTCACGAATACACTTTTCATCGAAATTTATAAGGTATTCTTGTATCTATTTTTTAAGATTCAGAGAGATTATATTTGATGCTTCAATTTTCACATAACTTTATCGAATTTTGCACTCAAATTCTCAAGAATGGTCTAGCTGGGAATGATGCCCGGGTAACAGGTAACTTACACGCGCTATATAAAAATCTCTACCTTCTTCACGTATGCACATTTCATTGAATCATTTCACTGAAATTCTCAAAAATAGTCTAGTTGGGAACAATCTTCGATTGAAGGGTAACTTACACAAGCTATAAAAAATGTTCAAAGTAATGAGAATTATGACTATTAACGAAGTCGTTATTATAAAATGTGCATTCATCAGTGAACTAAATAAATATCATTCTTCATTCTCTGTCAATTTATGTTTGGATCCATTGACAAAATCCAGTTTTTTTACCTTAATTCATATTAACGGAGTGGTATGGATGAAACTTATTTTCTTTCGATATTTTTGGCACAAAAAATTTTCTTATATCTAATTTACTGTTTATTTTCGGAACACTTCAGTTGGAATTTTCTTTCACAGAAAGATTAATTCTTCATCTTCTGCCAAAACTGTTCTCGTTCGTTGCTGTTTTCTCCCAAATCGTCATTTCAAACATTCGAATGCCTTCACTTGAGGATGTCTTCTTGCCGGATAGATTGCCACATAAATTCAGGACACCCATAAAGAATTCCCATGACTATTTCCTATGGCGTACACCATGCTTACTAATTTGCTAGTAGTATAATTCACAGTATTTTTCAAGAAAGGAACACCAAGAGTTAGAACTATTAGACTACAAGCCTATGGCAGAAATTACCCTGTGAAATGACCCACCGTGAATAACGCTTAGAAGGTTGTTACTGTATAAAATTAACTATCAGCACTATGCCGTCACTTTTGAGTGGTACAGGTGAGTACCTGAGTCAATTGAATTTTTCAGGTACAAATGAGGAATTACGACTAATTATTCATGTACGGCTTTCTTATAGTTTGATGGATGATTAAAAGTAAATATCGAAAAACCTAGTGCCGTACAAAAGTGGTGGTACCGAAAGTCAGGAAAATGGTCACTCTTTCAATTCAGAATTTAAAATCCTACATTCTGAGAATAGAGGTATAAAACTCAACCTTCTGAAAGCACTTGAAATTAACAGATTTAGGAATTCACTGGAAATTTTTGATGATCAGGTAGACATAAATAACTCACCCTTATTAAATGTATTTCCTAAACATTAGTTCAAGTACAGATAGCTCTGAGTGGATTGCCTCTTTAGTATATATAAAAAAAATTTGTTAGTAAGATATATTTGTAGTATTTATTCGCTCTTGATAAAGATACAGCGTATCGAAACGCGTCGAGCATTTAATAATATATTTCAGTAGAAATCATCGTTTACTTGTATTTGTATTACATGTCCCTTATCTGATTGCAACATATTCGGAGTTAAGAATTATTCTGTATTTTTATTTCCAATTTTCGCATAATTTCAGCAAATTTTGCACTAAAATCATCAAATATCCTTCATTATTTTTCGGAACTTTCCATATTGACTACAAGCCTTTGGCAAAAATTACTTTGTGAAATGACCCAACGTGAATAACGCTTAGAAGGTTGTTACTATATAAGAAAATAACTATCAGCACTATGCCGTCACTTTTGAGTGGTACAGGTGAGTACCTGAGTAAATGGAATTTTTCAGGTACAAATGAGGAATTACTACTAATTATTTATGTACGACTTTCTTATAGTTTGATAGATGATTGAAAATAAATATCGAAAAATCTAGTGCCGTACAAAAGTGGTGGTACCGAAAGTCAGTGCAAATTTTTAATTCGCCGATAATTGCGTAGAGGCAATAAAGGTTATTTATAACTGTACGGCATTTGTGTAGTTCATTTTGTATAGATATATAGATGCTTTACCCATGAACGCCGTACACATTTCAAGTGCAGGGGTCGAAAACCAGGGGTCGCAACCCTTTTCCTACACCCATGTGATTCAAGGTCATTGTAAAATGTACAGCATTTTGTTCAAAATATTATTCAACACGGACAATAATGTTTAATAATTATGCCGTCCAAAAATTATCGTTAATATTTGTGTAAATAAATAATTATCAAAATTTTAGGATTTACCGAGTTATTACTGCCGTAAGATCATAAATTCTTGTATGGCAACTTTTTATATAATGTTACTGAATATCACAGTTGTACTTTATAGCTTTTCATTATTAATGGTAACAAATAAAAATTTTAAGGAAAAAAAGAAATTTCCGAGGTTTATAAGACTTTTCAAATGCTCTTGGAGTAATATGAGGAGTATAGTTTTAAAAGATAACTGTTATTTTACATGTAACAAATATGAATAGACAAAAAACCTGATGCTGTACATTTTACTTCAGATTAATCTTTACAGCAGATGAAAACTTTGATAACGTTTGAGATGTCCCTTAACGTCATTTATTATTGTACGGCATTCGAAAATTTCGTTTATAATATCAAATATCAATGAAAAATGATAATGCCATACGTATGTTTACATTTTGAAGACACATTACGTATAATAAGCGTAGAAAGTGAAAAGTAAAAGTAATTTTGATTTTCTGTTTTGAAATATTTATCAATAAAATAATAGTAGGCTTCCACAGCCAGAGTTCATAAGATTTCCGGGCTTTCTGGCCGTGGTCTAAAGGTTTTAACACCGGGTGTTTCGTCCACAATTGCGGTGGACATCTTCAGAGGTCGGCGACTATAGCAAAATAGCGAGTTAGACCACACTCGAGAGTTTCAAGAGCTACAGCGTTACTAACGTTACGCGAGCTCTATTGCGACAGTCTAAATGGAGCTCGCGTGACGAGTAGATTTTTTCAGAATATTAAAGAGACACAAATTTTTAATTTCAGAAAAATGTAAGTTTCTTTGTCCGTGCTTCCGAAACGAACAATTTATAAAAGAAATGAAACTGTAATTTTATGTAGAAATTATAATAACAAATTTTTTACCTTGTACTGTCTTGTAAATCCTCATTAGACTGAGATGTATCATAATTTTCTTCCAATTTTCTTTTTCCAGGTAAATTTGTCAATTTTGTATAGCACTGTTGATGATACCCTTTTTCTTCCAAGTCCTTGGGCAGTTGAGTTATTATTGACGCATCAATAGATTTTCTGGATCTATCCGACTTTTTTTTCTGACTTCAATTGCGTTTATGCAATTAGTTAGTATAGTACATGATAAGTTTCTTAATTTGTGGACCCGTTAGTCCACAAATAAAACAAATTTTTTCTTCAACTTCTGTCATATTTTCAAATGAATCGGTAATGTCCGCAGGAGCCGACATGTTTGCAAAACTGACAGACTGCAAATGAATTTTGGAGCGCGGAGACCATAGATTATTAATAAGCTAACGTCAAAGATGAGTAACGAAACACAATGTTGAGGCTGAATTATCTCCCGCATGATTGTTTTTTGTCTTGGGGAGTTATACATGAAAAATCATAATTTTTTTATTTGAAATAATTTTTCTGATAATTATTAACTTTCGAAAGTGTACGGAATTCACCTTTTATTGATGGTTGTCTAAAGTATAAACAAGCTATGTTATTGCCGTTCAGATAAGTCAACGGAAAATCAATCTTTTCGGAGGAAGTACCTAATGTACCCATGCACCTATGTGTTCCACTAAAAATGTACGGCATGCTGTAAAATTTTATCTATTCGTGAAATACTCTCGAGATCACCTAATTTTATGTTGTTTTATATCATCATCACCTATGCTAATCAGAGATAAGTGTTGAGACCCCTGGCTTTCGACCCTGCACTTGTGTACAGCGTTCATGGGTAAAACATCTGTATCTCTATACAAAATGAACTACACAAATACCGTACAGTTATTATAAATAACCTATATTGCTTGTACAAAATCACCGGCGAATTAAAAATTTGCACTGACTTTCGGTACCACCACTTTTGTACGGCACTAGGTTTTTCGATATTTATTTTCAATCATCTATCAAACAATAAGAAAGTCGTACATAAATAATTAGTAGTAATTCCTCATTTGTACCTGAAAAATTCCATTTACTCATGTACTCACCTGTACCACTCAAAAGTGACGGCATAGTGCTGATAGTTATTTTCTTATACAGTAACATCCTTCTAAGCGTTATTCACGTTGGGTCATTTCACAGGGTAATTTTTGCTAAAGGCTTGTAGTCTATATGGGAAGTTCCGAAAAATAAATCTAAAAACTCATAATGAACAATTAACTTTGATCAGAGAAAAATCAAGAAATACTTCAATGAAGGATATTTGATGATTTTAGTGCAAAATTTGCTGAAATTATGCGAAAATTGGAAATAAAAATACAGAATAATTTTTAACTCCGATTATGTTGAAATCAGATAAGGGACATGTAATACAAATACAAGTAAACGATGACTTCTACTAAAATATATTATTAAATACTCGACGCGTTTCGATACGCAGTATCTTTATCAAGAGCTAATGAATACTACAAATATGTCTTACTAACAAATTTTTTATATATACTAAAGAGGCAATCCACTCAGAGCTATCCGTACTTGAACTAATCTTTAGGAAATACATTTAATAAGGGTGAGTTATTTATGTCTACCTGATCATTAAAAATTTCCAGTGAATTCCTAAATCTGTTAATTTCAAGTGCTTCCAGAAGGTTGAGTTTTATACCTCTATTCTCAGAATGTAGGATTTTAAATTCTGAATTGAAAGAGTGACCATTTTCCTTATGATGATTTGAATGATTCGAATCAGTATTTCCATTGATGAAACTGCGTTTATGTTCAGAGATTCTAACATTAAAATTTCTTCTTGTTCTACCTATATAAAACAATTGCAATCTGCACAATCCAATCTATAAACACCTGATTTATTTTCTTTATTAATTGGAGATTTATAATTCCTGATAAATGAACTTAAATTTGTTGATGTTTTGAACGCTACATTTAAATTTGAATTTTTAAGAAGGATTTCACATTATTGCTAATATTGCCTATATATGTTACACTATTGATTTTCTTGTCTTGGTGTTCACCGATTGGATATATATGTTGTAGAGCTAATTTTTGTTTTTTCTTATGTAGTATGCTGCTAACTAAATTTGCATCATAACCATTATTTATTGCGATCTGTTTTATCAAATTAAATTCTTTGAAATATTTATCTTTAGACATCGGTGTGTTCAAGAGTCTTTGTATATAGCTGTTAAATGCTGCAACTTTATGTTGGTAAGGATGTGCCGATGTATAATGAATTGTGAAAAATTCCTACATTCTGAGAATAGAGGTATAAAACTCAACCTTCTGGAAGACAGATTTAGGAATTCACTGGAAATTCTTTATGATCAGGCAGACATAAATAACTCATCCTTATTAAATTTATTTCCTAAACATTAGTTCAAGTACGGATAGCTCTGAGTGGATTGCCTCTTTAGTATATACTAATGAGCCCATTTAGATCGCCTTTTATATCTAAATTACCAATATACGAAACGCGTAATATACTGAAAGCCTTTTCATATCCAGCTCTATCTATACTGAGCGCCTTATTATATTCAATTCACTATTTATATTTTTACTTAATAGTTCTTTATGTTACGAGGAAATCTCTCATATATTACCTCAGTCATCCTTAGAGTAAAGAAGCTTCCAGTATTGTTCTATGGATACTGACTCATCAACCACCCAAATTTCAACACTATTCACTACTATCCCAATTCAAAGAGATACATTCTATTTGAAAATCTCAACTTTCTCCAATTGAGCTAGCATAAGATGAAATTGAAGACATTTCAACATTGATTCAAAGAAACAAATTGTTCTATCACCCTTTAGGCATAGAAATTCAATCATCAACAACTCTAATATTAATTCACAATATTCCAAATTTTAGTTCCAAAAGTATGAAATATATACTTCAGAAAAACATTAATATAATCAGATCTATAGTTTCAAATTTTCAATTTTTACTCATACAGTTCTGATTCGTATTAGATCAGATAAGAATCCAATAAGATTCATGCATTATAATAAACAACAAATATGAGCTTGAAACAGCAAGATTGAAGAATTACTTCTCAAGTATGTTAATGAAATAGAAAATAGAATTTCTTCTCAAATTAAAATTTCTTGGGAGTATCCAAAAGACAAAAGCGAGAAATTAGTAATCAAATAAAGGAAAACTACTGTATACAAAGAAATTTCACCTTATGTGATTGCCCTATACGTAACTATTTTGTATAAATTCAAATTGACCAAAATTCACACAATGTGCTTACCAGAAAGAACAAACATATTCCGAATTGAAGTGCTCTTGTGGAAAGCAGAAATGAGATCCACAAATTTGTAAATCACATTATTGACCCTCATATACAATACAATCACTGAAACTATATATCAATTTCAGTGAAACTGTTTCTTGTAACTGTTAATTTCCTAGATCCTTAACTGTCGAGTTGGCATTTGATTTCGAGCAGTCAGCTTCTTATAAACTTGCTCTCTAATAATTGAAATTTCTATTCTTCAATTTTACTTCTCTTCAATTCATTCTATTGTGAAACTCTTTAATATACTATGAAATGAAATTGAAAGGAAATAATTGCATTGAAACAACCTCATATTGACATCCAGCTTGAAATATTTTAATACAGATATAGATTGTAGTGGATAGCTTTCAATATTCATACGGTACATAGTCTGAATGATCTAACGAAAACTTTATCGAGTTCCTTCCAGAAAAATATTATACAAAAGAGCTCAATACCTATTAATAGCAACTCAAAGTATATCCCATCATTTTGTAAGATCCTCCAATTAATTCGTTAAAAATCCTAGTAATTCCAGAACATTTTTCAATTTCATAGAGGTTAAAATAACCATGAAAGAAAAAAGAAATAATGAAATTCTGGGTACATTTCTTGAGCATGCCTGTGAGAATATACATTAAAATACATGAATGAACCTCAAATTACATTCACTTACCTTTCAAAAATTATTGTAAGTCTCCTTAACTCCTTTTTATTATAACATTCCGTTTGAATCATATTGTTTAGGTTAGAATAACCACAAAATGTTAAATTTATGAATTTTGAAAGTTTGTCGTTTCTTTCCTTAAACAAAATATACATTAACATGAATAAAATAAACATAAACTACGATCACTTACCTCTAAAAGTTTATTTCAAATTTCGTCAAACTTTTCTTTCAAAAAATTCGAATCGCTTATTTTGACATATCGAATATAAGACTAATTGAAATAAGGTTAGATTCGATTGTCACTCAGAAGAGAGAGAGCACTATATTCTAGATGTTGTTAGTACCGAAATTATGTTGGTGAAAATTAAAGCTACTAACTATTTCCATCTCACTATTTTCGTTCAGAAGAGAGAGAGCATCAAATTTTACACGTTGGTAACACACACTTCTGACATTGAATAGCGATACAAGGGGCAGAAGGAGCAGTGACTGGTTCCGCCCCCGTGTTTCTGGTCTTTTTCTCGAAAATATAGGTCCCAAAAATCGTCCCAAATTCGGAAATTAAGTCTTATAGTAACGATTTCTCTTCGCGGACCCGATCTCGAGATATGTAGGAATCATTCGAAGGTCGAATCCTTTCTCCTGGTGACCCCGTTCAAGTAAGACCGTTGAAACAAAAACTCGTATTTTGACAGCTCGAGGTTTGTTAATTTCGCGAATTTCGGAGATTTTCGGAATGAGGAAAGTAGAGCGAAAATTTACGAAACTCGCCCGATATCCCTTCGTTCGATGGAAGATTTTTCCGTTTTCCCGAGATTTTATGAGAATCTAACTATTGCGGCGCAAAATGCGAAACTCGAGGCTTTTCCGTTGTCCAGGTTTCGTAGCGATCGAAGGCGATAAAAATATTTTGTATAGCTGCAAAAGTCCATAGAAATTATCCCCTCCATACCCGAGATTTCGGAGACGTATTTTATTTTCGCTTTTTCGGAACATTTTCCCGGAATTTTCGCCCGATCGACCTCTCCGATCGCCCTCCGAAAGATCCGAGTTATCGATTCCGAAGAAATCTCGCAGTTTCGACGTTCCGTTCGTCGGCGAAATTTTTCGAAAAATCGTCGCGCCTTCGTCGTTCGAGCTAGGGACTTTGAATTTCGCGCGGATCTTCCTCCGACGTTTCTCTACCGGAAAAAAAATTTCCGCGCCGTCGCTTTCTTCCCGCCCGGTTCAAACTCCAACCGCCCCCTCCACTTTCCTCGAAATAAGCCTTACTGCTTTAGTAATATATGGATAAAAAAAAATTTGTTAGTAAGATATATTTGTAGTATTCATTCGCTCTTGATAAAGATACTGTGTATCGAAACGCGTCGAGCATTTAATAATATATTTTAGTAGAAATCAACGTTTACTTGTATTTGTGAAAATGGATTTCTATCACGTAAAAGCCTCGTCAATTGGACGTGTAATACATTTACTGGAATTGTTTTCCATTTTCAGTCACAGGGTGTTCTATTTAAGTAAGGTAAATAATGAGGCTGATGGTCAACAAAATTTGACATCCCTCACAGAATACCTTGTATAGCTGTATCAGAAAGTATTGTATCTTATTTGGGTTTACGAAAGAAAATTAGTATCAAAATTGACATTCTAAAACGGTTTCAGTAGAGATGTTCGAAAAAAAGTAATATTTTCACAAAATTTCGATCAATTCGAAAACGGTTCGGCATATATTGATCTGAAGAGAATAGAAACATGGGGCATTTATTAAAAAAAATAAAACGTTGAAATGAATCTCTATAATGGAACACCATGTTCATTTGAATTCGACATGCAACAAATTAGCAACTAACCTTTCCTTTCAATATATTCAACAGGATCGAAGTTATGTGCCGACGACGTACTACACACCCGGTATACTTCCCACGGAAATTGAGACGGTTCAAGAAAACCCCATCAATATTGGAATCTAAGAGGCGTTCACAATTTTTACTCTTCTAATATCACGAAAATATACATTATTGAGGTTATCAAATCAAATCGTCTTTTAACGATGTGCTCGGGAACTTAGCCCATCCACAGAGGTGGACCTACAGCTTATAGTGGATTCCGAACCACTCTCCTAGACCGTGCAATGATAACTGCCATCACAAGGATTGCAAGTTATCTGGTCCATGAAGTTTATGTCCTCTTTAGGCGACTCTGTCAAATTCAAAGACGTATACAACATCCATACCTTCGCCGGAATTGAACTGGCAGCCTTTCGTGTACTAACTGGGAAGCGTGTGATCTTCCCACCAGGCCACGGGCGGTGGTCAATTGAGGATATATTCGAATGTCAGTTACCGCCAGTACGCGATTAGGATTATGCTGATTGTAGTCGGTTAAATAATTCGTTTTCGTTTCAAACACAGAGCTATCAAGATATAGTTCTAGTTTTGTGATCTAAAATGAAGGCGGGGGAATAGTATATTCTGTAACTAGGTTAGAATGAAAAACTTCGATACGAGTGGAAAGCCTTAAGTATACAATTTTTTCAAGCTTACCGAGTAACAGACTATTTTCTCCTCTACCGCTAAGTATAAATCAAAAACAAATGATTTACGTTGTCGCTGAAGTACGTCGGACACAGTAGCCGGTGTATTTTCTGGATTGTTTAGATTTCAATTACTTGCCGTGTACTTTTATTTCTTTCGGAAATTAATGAAAAAATTATCAGAGAGAGTATTACAAGGTCTCAGAGTCCAATACTTCTTTATGATATAAAATCAACCGTGATTGTAAACTGTCTTGGTTTTATAGTTTTTGTTTTAGGAACTGCAATTAGCATTGTAGAACCCAAATCTTTGATGTCGGAAATTTTAATGTTTTAATGTATAATGATCTACAAGTATAAACCAAATTTGATTTAAATTGTTATTTCGTAGCATTTTATATATATCGTTTGATATTTTCTTCTGTGAAAATCTTCGATTTCATGGGTTATTAATTTTCAAAAGATCGTTCTAACATGATTTCAATTTTATATTTTGAAATATCGATATCGTGTCTTACATTTTTCTTGCTTCTAGGATTGAATAAATTTTCCACAGAGTTGAAGGATTTCCATTTTTTAATAAATCCCCTGAAAATGCAAGTGAAACAGTTTTAGAAAAGGAGTTTGTTTTCTTTTCTTGTTGCCAATTCCTATACATTGCATATAACTTTCAGTATTCATATTTTATTTTTGCGGCAGCAGGTTTCCCGATTATATTATTTGCATAATTTGTAATTTCCGGTGGAATTTAACTACTATATCTAATGCACTCGATTATTCACTCAATCTTATTTAAACAAGAACTTTTCCGAAGATAATTATTATGATGTTGACATTTTCATCTGACATCTGACGCTGTTTTGAAATTCATGGTAATCGAAGATGTTTGGTTCAATTACGGAATATTCATTCCGTATATATTTATAGAATGAAAATACATGAAAAACACGTGTCCAGTGTTTTACTATACTATATATATATATATATATATATATATATATATATATATATATATATATATATATATATATATATATATATATATATATATATATATATTTATTTATTTATTTATTTTGATCCTTTAACGTGCTCTATTTCTGCCTTTCGGGTAATGACACGCCGGGGAATTCTGTCACTTCACTAACCCGGGAATTTTGCCAAACCCCTCTCGTGTCGAGGGGAGGGATCTTTAATGTCCAACACACATCTGTTAGACAGGACCGACGGCTTTAGATCTTTTCCGAAAGATGGACACTCAAGCGAATCTCAGAATCCGAAAAATCGCACCGACTTTGCGGGGATTGAACCCAGATAACTCTGCGCGAGTACGAGCATCATGTCCACCACGCCACCGAGCCCGGGAATCGTATTATGCTGACAACCTCTCAGAGAAAACATAAGATTTAAACCAAAATTTGTATTTATTATTCAACACATTCTCCTTTTAGCTCACTACACTTATTCCAACGGTCTTCAAGCATTGCAATGCCTTTTGAATAGTACGATTTATCATGGCCTTTAAAATACTCGTCAGTTTCGGCTGTTCAAATTTGGGAAGAGATAATAGTCGCTGGTGGCCAAATCAGGCGAATACGGGGGATGAGGAAGCATATTGAAGCGTAATTCGTGCAATGTCGCCATTGTTTTGTTCCATCTGTGAGCTGGTGCATTGACTTGTACATTTTTTTTCAATGCCAAAACTTTTTTACCATAAAAGGCTGTAGCGTCACAATTTGTAGACAGATTGAGCTGAAATTTTGGGTGAATGTTCATACTTCTTAAAATAGCTGTTTTCAGAGGTTGGTGGCGCCATCTCTGAGAGGCCGGCAGCATCTTGAACAGCCTAGTATATTCGTTACAGTCGAGGAAAGAAACCCGCATAATTCCTAGTAGTATCTAGAAACGTTTCCTTCAATTCGACGCGCATGTGCTGCTAAAGAAAGATTCTTTGATTTTAATATTTAAGAAAAATTACTAGTGTAACAACGTATCGGCGTTTCTCTGAACGTATGGTTACAGAAAGTAATCATAAATTGCATTCATGATTCACAGTTATTAAAAAATAACAAATAATGGAAGGAATACAAAAGGATACATATCTAGACTATATATGTACAAAGAAAAATTTAACAATTTGAATGTTTCAGAAGAAAGAGTAGTGAATCAAATATGTTATATTTGAAATAGAAATGTTCCATCTAAATAGGGTTGAAATCAATTGCAAACAACATTATGCTTTGCCATAACTGTTTGAGGTGACACCATTGGAAAAAGAAGAATCTAACTCAAAGACCTCAAAACCTTAATGCTTGGGCCAGAATTTGGGGAGACCACATTGTAGGATCCTGATTCATACAGGAAAACTTGGACTCGAAATCTATTTGACCATGCTTGAGATTTTGATTGATTCTTCCATCTCAAATATCATCCATGGAGACCCAAATTCATACGAACATAGCGTTATGTATCTACATGATGGAGCACCGCTCTATTATGTTGCGGTTGTGTGGAATTATCTGAACAATAGATTTCTGAGTCGTTGGTTAGGTAGGAAAGGCGCCGTAGGAAAGGCGCCATAGAAAGGCGTGCTAAATCACCCGATCCAATGCTTCTCCATTCATTCTTGTGAGGCTATGTCAAATCTGAAGTCTATATTACGTCATCCGAATGGTTGGATTATGAGAAAAAGTTGTTGAAACATGTCACCAAATAACACCACAAAAGTTGCAATCACTCGAATCTCGATTGTACACGATCGGAATGTACCACGATTGAAAAACTGAAAAGTCATTGATATGTTCTGTTCATAATAGATTTTCATGAGACTCATGGAGGTTCAAATAGTGTTACTTTTCAAGTAATGGTACTTTCTGATGAGGTGCCACACAACCCCTTTCTCATTATAAAAATATTCATGGTCATAGTTGATAGGGCTAAGGGGTGGATTCATAAACATTTGAATGAGCATTAACCATTTTGTCGATTCAACCAAATCGATCTTTGTAGAATGTTTTCTTCAAATGGTAATCGAACGGGTTCATAAAAACCTGTAATTTTCCAAACAACTCTCGATTTCCATTCGTCACATGTTATTTTAGGAAGTAAATAATTATGTGGTCCTATAGAGAATGGAATCACCTTCTCGAAAAGGTATCAATCGATCCCTTTCCTATTGAAAAATTTGGGGTAGATGCCAGGGGTAGATTTGTATTTGTATGATATGTATCCAGGCCCGCCGCTAGCGGTTTGAACGCCGGTGTGCAATTCCTATCGTGCCGCCCCTATCTAACTACAAAACCTAGGTGTTTATAAAAATGTGAAAAAAAATGCTGTACAGTGAAAAACTATGTTATATTAGGTTATTTTATACAAGATAGATACACTAATACGACATTAAATGAAAAAATGAAGGCAAGAAAGGTGCAGTTTATACATATTATGTAGGTAGGTATAGGTATTAAGTTATTTTACAGAAACTGCACCTTTCTTGCCTTCATGTTGGCAAAATCAGCTATAATTTTTTTGGTGTCTAGTCTATTTAGAATCTCATGTTCAATTGAAATTATTGCTAAATTACTTAGTCTCTGCTGGTGCATAGTTGATCTCAAATAGTTTTTTATTATTTTTAACTTTGAAAATGACCTTTCACCAGATGCAACTGAAACCGGCAATGTAAGTAGTATCCTTAGCGCTATTGCTGTATTTGGAAATGTTGACATTAATTCATTAGCAAAAATGTATTGCAATAGGGTTTGTGGATCATTAGACTGGTTTTCAGTTAAATGCAACTTTAAAGCATTGATTTCATTAAACATATCTTTACCGTCAATATCTGCGTCACTACTTGAACTATCTTTTAGCTTCACATTCAAATCTTTACAATGTTTCATTAGATCATCTTTGGAGTAACTAAACAAGTTATTATTGGTTAAAAAGCCAAAAACGTCGGTAAAAGTTTCCAACTCATCGAATCTACGTTTTAAAGAAGTTAAGGTTTGGTCCAGGATCCTAAAAAAAACATCTACCTTGTATTTTGTTTTAGGGTCTAGTAAGACTTCATCACTCTGTTCATACTGAAATTGAGTTGGTTTTCTTCGTGGAAGAACGGTATTTATAGGCGGAAAATCTGCATCTACATTAAGTTCCCGAGCCACAGTGGTAGCTTCTTCTAACACCCTTTCGAAATGCTCATCTGTGCGATATTCGGTGAATTTATGAATCAATTTATTTAACACATTTATGCAGATTTGAGTATTTATTGTGGGGTTTTGCATCATTTTGCTAATAGCATTAATTTCGTTTAAAATATCGAACCAAATTACAACTAAGCAAATAAATCTATAATTTTGAATATTCAAAGCAAGCGAATGTGCTTTGTGAGTTGTTGTACAATCCCATTCCGACGAATTATTATCTGATATTTCAAGTAAAGCGTCAAATATTTTTTCGAGGTGATACCGTAAAGGTTTGACGGCATCGATTCTGCTAGACCATCGCGTGGCACCTAATGCCTTTAGTTTTAAATCAGATAAATGCTTGCAAATTATGGACCACCTTTTGGTAGAAGACGAAAAGAAAACGTAAATTTCTTGAATTAAGTTGCAAAAGTTGACCGTGTCGAGCGTTATATTTGCCGCATCGTTAACGACCAAATTGAGACTATGCGCCGAGCCTGGAACGTAAAATGCACGATTATTCATTTCCAATATTTTTTTTGTAATCCATTGTGTTTTCCACGCATATTAGAACCATTATCATAACCTTGGCCACGTAAGTTTTTAATATCAAGGTTTAATTGCGAAAATAAATCTGAAACAAAATTTAATAGTCCTTCACCTGTGGAGCTCGTTATCGGACAGATGCCAATAAAACTTTCGCATATTGTAACATTTTTAGTTTCACTGTTTAAAACAACATATCTTAGTATAACTGTAATTTGTTCTGTGTGACTTACATCTGGTGTGCAATCTAATATGATAGAGAAATATTTTATTCTCTGACTTTGTTCAGGATATAATTTTTTATGGTCGTGCCGAGTAAATCAATGATTTCATTCTGAATCTGATCTCCTAAATAGTGAGTCATGCGAGTTGAATCGAATTTCGAGGCTTGAATTCTGTGAATATGTTCCCGCATAACTGAATCAAAGGATGCTATCATTTCTATTGCTTTGAGAAAATTACCATTATCATGCTCATATAATATTTTGGACGAGCCCCTAAACGCCAGACATTGATGAGATAAAAATTTTATAACAGCTATGATCCTCTCCAATACATCACACCATTGTTTTTTTTCAGATTCTAATAGTCTCAGTTGCTATTGATTTACAATAGTTTTATTTTTTAACATATGATTTAGTTGGACCCAACATTTTAAATTTTCGCTATGGGAAATGCTTGTTGCGTGTCGTTTTAAGGTAGATGACAGATGTTGCCAATCGGAAAAACCGCTTGGAGCTGACAGACTACTTACAGTTTTACTGAATATTTTACAACAAAAACAATAGACTGAATCGTTTGACGTAGAGTAAACAAGCCATTCTCTGTTAATTTTTTCTCCATTAGGAAGATTTCTAGAGTAATAACTGTTTGCAAATTTTCTTCCATCGATATTAGCAGGAAAATTGTGGTTAAACAGCTGCACGGGACCACGGCTAACCAAAATATTAACAATATCATTAGTCATACTGGCGGGCCACGAACCGGGATCATCACCACAATCTAAACAGCTAATTGATGACGATAAATTGCTTACAGGTTCTTTAGCACTACTTTATCTTTTTTTAGTTTCACTGGAGTCTCCTTCTGAAGGACTAACATTTTTCTCTTCAGATACCTCCATAACTTCTAGATTTAAAGCTGCGCTTGTTGAAGCTACATCTACGTCAACATTCTCTTGACATTCAGAGTCTCTATTTTCTGGTTTGCTGAAAAATTTCTCAAGAGATCCCGCTAGTTTTTTTTTCTCTGTATCTTTTTCTCGTTTTTGCCGTCGAAATTGAGCTCCTGAAATTTTTTTCCTTTTTTGCGGTTCCTGGAATTTTTTTGAAAAAGTTTAGTATAAGGTTGTACAAAAGTAACTTAAATCCCAAAAGGGGGTCGATCATTCCACCCATTATTGCGAACAACCTTTACTAGGGGGTCAACACTGAAATCGCGAAAAAAAATCAGCTTTTCCATACATTTTGTATGGAATAGTTATTTTTTTTCGCGATTTCACCGTTGACCCTATAGTAAAAGTTGTTCGTATTTATGTGTAGAATGACTCCCTTTCGGGATTTAAGTTACTTTTGTTACACCCTGTATAGGTATAATTTTAATATTTTTTTTTATAAATCTTCACTCTTAAGTTGTATAACAGAAAAAAATACCCTTTAAATCACAATAATAACCACAATACTACTGCAAAAAAAATGTTCATACCTACTGCACACAAATGTAATGGAATAACTAATTTTTTTCGCGACTTCAGAGTTGACCCCATAGTAAGAGTTGTTCGTATTGATTAGATGGAATGTCCCCTTTCGTTACTTAAGTTACTTTTGTTACACTCTGTATTAATTTTAATACATTTTTAATAAATCTTTACTTTAAGTTTTTTCAGTAAAATATCCTTTAAATTTTACATGAATACCTGCTGTTTATATGAATGCGCCCATATGCTGATTAATTAAACAAAGACACTTACCATAATTATGATTTTTGCGCCGACGGATAATATAAATAATTTTCTAAATTATTTTATGGTCACACTTCGCACAAAAATATACAGAATATTATTAATTTTAAGTACCCTGGACCGTTTCCGGATCTCACATTAGGGCTATAACCAAATAATTGAAGTTTGTTGTTCACTCACATCACTTTCGCATTTGTGTTGAATAAATAAAACAAAGAAATGAGTATATAGTTTTGAGGATTTCCCTGATATCTGTGGGATTTCCTATTTCGCATAGAGCACGATACGGATTAACTTTGTTCTCATGAATTTCAATAGATGGCGCTATGTAATGCTACGATATAAAAGAAATATTTGGGCGCCGTTCATCATATTATTTTTATAAGGATAATCTTTTTAGTATTGTGAGGTGACAATGTCTGAATTTTAGTCGATGATTGTCTGATTTGCCGCCCCCCTGAATGCGCCGCCTGCGTGCATTGCACGCCTTGCACGCCTTGCACGCCCGCTTACGGCGGGCCTGTATGTATCATATAAGTAGTTGAAATCTTTAAATTATTTAATTCGAAGTAATGAAGGGGAATGTTAACCAAATAAATTAAGTGAATTTTTCGTGCCTTTCTAAAATTACACCTATAATCATTAGCTTATCAATAGATTCGAATTGTAAATAATAATCGAACTGTATTAGGTTTTTCTAGCTAAATTGCCACATTTTAAATTTATTACGCAACTTCCACCCCTACTCCTTCAGAAACCTTCAGAAACTAGTAGATACTGATTTGGATCGAAGGGCCACTTTTTGGGAAGATTTTCATATAAAAATGCAGGTACATCATAACTTTTTGAAACATATTATATGGTCCGATGAAGCAAAATTTACACAATGTGATGTTTTCAACGTGAGAAATAAGCATAATTGGGCCGATGAAAATCCACATTTGTTCGTTGAATTAGAAAACCAGTATCAATTTTCCATTAATGTTTTCTGTTTGATGTTAAATAATCAAGTAAGATCGCATTTTTATGAAAATAACTTGAATAGTTATCTGCAAATTTTAAATGATGTTGTTGAAGATTTCGTAAAAGGCCTTCCATTACTGAGAATTTGTGGTTTCGAATACATGGTGCATCAGCCTACGACACAAGAGCTGTAATGGCCAAATTGAGAAAATTTTTCGTGGAAAGGTGGTGGGGAAACAGAGGACATTGGTGTTGGCCATATTATGCATTATTGTTCCGTATATTACACAGGTCTGCAACAAAAATGCTGTCTGGATATTTTCAACTGATTTCTATGTATTTAGGTGTTCTGAAAACAAAACACATACTCAAAAAATTGCAGAACGTAAGGTTATTTTACAAAACGCAAAATTTTATTACAAAAAACGGATTTTTTGGTCTAAAAAGGGATTAACTTGTAGTATAAATGATAGGTATAATTTTATTTTGATTACTATTTTAAAATGTGTACAGGACATAACTATCATTAATTTCTCAATAAGGAACACACTGTTTGACCTACATTAACAAGTATAAACATGAGGTAACCAGAACATGCGTCCCATTCCTCATGGGACCGAAATAATAGTGCCCAAGGTCCCTGCTACCTTGGAAGAGGTTCCAAGTTCTAACGAAGATGGTGCTGTACCTACACCCGATGACCAGTTAACTTTTGAATTTGAAGATGACAGAAGTCCAAAATTGTTTTCCCAAGGCGAGCTTAATAATTTGGTAAGAAACTTGAATCTTCCCAAAAACGCTGCTGACTTGCTTGGATCAAGGCTCAAAAGCAGGGAGTGTCTTCCTCCTGGTTTAGATATCGTGAAAAGCAGTTTACTTCTTACTTTGCCCAAGAGGACGAGTTGGTTTATTGCACCAATATTGAAGGTTTGATGAATACATTTAAGATCTCATACGACCCAGAAGAGTGGCGTATTTTCATAGATTCTTCAAAAAGAAGCCTTAAAGCAGTTCTGCTTCACAACGGCGGTTTCTATGCTTCCATTCCTGTTGGCCATTCCGTACACCTCAAAGAAACCTACAAGAACTTGGAATTGATTCTTTGTAAATTAAAATATAAAGACCACGGTTGGCAAATGTGCGGTGATTTCAAAATTTTGGGCATGGCGCTCGGACAGCAATCTGGGTTTACCAAATTCCTTTGCTTTTTGTGTCTATGGGATAGTAGAGACCGAACAAATCACTGGACCAAAAAGTGTTGGCCTGCGAGGGAGCTTAAAGTTGGCGAAAAGAATGTCCTGTCCAATTTGTAAAGTTCAAAGATGGAAATTGCTTCAAATACTTAATATCAAAGTTTCCTGGCCTCTCGGAGGCAAAGTTGAAGGAAGGTGTTTTCGTTGGACCAGATATTAGACGGCTTATGGCTGATCCACTATTCGTCACAACCATGACGGATCATCAAAGAGAAGGGTGGATTGCTTTTAAGGAAGTTATAACAAAATTTTTAGGCAATAACAAAGACCCTAACTGCAAACAAATCGTTAAAAGAATGTTAAAAGCATTTCAAGCTTTAGGTTGCTTAATGAGTTTAAAAGTACTTTTTCTTCATTTCCACCTCGACTATTTTCCAGAAAATTTAGAAGACGTGAGTGAAGAGCAAGGTGAACGATTTCACCAAGATATTAAGGAGATGGAAAAAAGATACCAGGGAAGATGGAGCGTCTCAATGATGGCAGACTAGTGTTGGACGTTCAAAAGAGACCTTCCACACCTTCCCACAAGCGAAAATGTACCAAAAGGAGTCTCACTGGAAAAAAGAAATGTGTTTATTGCTCACTAATTAATGTATTTTAGAGAAGAAAATAAGTTTTTATACGCAATTATAAATTACTTCATTTAAAAAAAAATTAGGTTTTAGTTTAAGATAATAACTTGTGTAGCATAGACACCTACATTGTCAGAAAACACGACGTGCTAGGACAAATGAAAGTCATTTTCGAATCTAACCCAAAACGTTCCTGATTATGCTCTCAGAAGAAAGATTTAATGCTCTTGAAATGCATTTTGAATGGAATTCTATACGTAGTTCAAAGCTATGGTGAGGCTGAGAATAATTGAAGTCCATTCAGTAATACCAACACGATATTTGACTGGTGCTTTCGTTTTTATTTCTCAGATTTCTACTGTCCCATCCACCCACTAATCGAAGGTCGGGTTAAAATGAAGAAGGAAACGTTAACACAGTCATTCTTTTTCCTTTTCTTGTATATAACACACTGCTGTTACTGATATACCAGCGACGGGCGAGATAGAGTTTTCTCTAGTTCCATCTCTTTTTCATCTTAAATTACATAAAAATTTGAGTAGGTTTCACCCATTACCTCTAATTTTCCTGAGCTTACATACCATGTAAGGGTGATGGTGGGAGGCTCAGCTTGTTTTGAATGATTATCCATTCTACATACTGTGCTTTTTTCCAATCGTGCATTTGACTCACATCGAAATTTGACGAACAATATAAAGTGTTTTTTAATTCTCCCTTCTTTCATTCGAGCGACTCAAAAAAATAAATTTTCAACATAATCTAATTATATCTTACAATTCTACCACACAACTGTACCACGGAAAACTGGTCAATCAGTACCTGTTTTTTTTTGGTAAAAACTACTACATTCAACTGGCTTTTGAACGGTATATCAACTTTTGAGCTAACCTTTTTTTTTCAGCAATATCATGGGTAGGAGTAATAAGAACATAAAATTCGAAAACGCAAATATCTTATATTACTTAATGAAACATAAACAGGAACTAAACTTTGAAAAAATTAATGAATGACATTAAAATCAAGCGGCGTAAGGTCAGGGCTTGTGGGTGGCTATTTAACCGGCTCGAATCGACCTATCCATTTCTCTCCAAATCTCTTAGTCATCCAGTTCTGAACCATTCTAGAATTATGAGCCGGGCAGCCGTCCATTTGAAACCAATGATGTTGCCGAGTAGCTATACGCATTTCTTCCAGAACGATTATTATTTCATTATTTAATAGTTTTGAAAATTCGTTGGAATTGAGACGATCGTGTATAACTGGCCCGACAAGCTGACCCCTCCTTAAACCCAACCACATACTCTAATCTCGCGCTGAGAGTGTGACACAATAGTGCCATGAGGATTTTCTGTATCCCACATATGGGAATTTCTCAAATTTATCATACCAAGTTTGGTAGAAGTTGCCCCATCCGTCCATAGAACTTCATCTGATCCCCACTCCTGTAATTTATTCATGTACCATCTACAAAATTGCAACCTCACCTCACTATCTACTGGCAAGGTCTTGAATCTTACTCAAATGGTAAGGATGTAAATTATTTCGCCTGAGAACTCTATGAAGCGTGAAATGATATAGTCTCAATGTAGCACCAGTTCTCGGAGTACTTTGTAAGGTCCTCGCGAACAGACTGCAATATTGCGGGTGCTTGTCTCCAATGGTGAGCATTTCCATCACCTCTCTACTTCTTAAACCACTGAATGAACTAGTTTCACCGGAGCGCCTAAAAACTTCCATTCGCGAAGCCATAAATAAATAATATATCTCGATTTTCAATGTTTAAGAAACTAGACATGTTTATTTTTTAGAGAATGGAACCGTAAAAGAGGAAAATATAAACTTCAATTCATTAATTCATTGAAAACCAGTTCCTGTCAAATTCTAAATATTTTTATCTGTTTTAAAATCAAGTAATAATTTCTTCTTCTAATCCGAGAAAAATTAATTATTCTTAGTTTCTTAAACATTCAATATCCAGTTATGTTTTTTATTTATCGCTTTCTATTATCGAAAAGTCAATTGTGGAATTGTTTAGAGGCTCCGATAAAACTGGTTCATTAGTGATCGAAGAATTAGAGAATTTAATGTTCTTACTCCTACTCTTATCCATCATATAGCTGGGAAAAAAATAGTTAGCTCGAAAGTTGATATACCGTTTGAAAGCCAGATGAATATAGACGTTTTTACCAAGAAAGTTTTCGGTAGTACAGCTGAGAAGAAAATACCACTAATTTTGTTCATTTCAGAATTTTTTCATTTAGCCTTTTACAACTAACCTAACCTATCTTATAGCAAATTCAGGGCTCTTACCGATGGTATGGTCAGATTTGATGTAGCTGTAAGAATAACAGAGATATTCATGTTTTTATAGAAAGAAGTGAAGAATTTCGTAAAATCAAGATGTGTAAAATAACTCGATGATTATCAACTTTGCGAAAAAATGTTATGGGACATTTTTGTTGGAAATAACTTGTACTATGATCTCCTTAAGTTTGGCAACTTTTATATATATATATATATATATATATATATATATATATATATATATATATATATATATATATATATATATATATATATATATATATATATATATATATATATATATATATATATATATATATATATATATATATATAACTCATCTCCTGAGTTGCAAGACAGTGGGAAGCCCTTCATGTGCATGCGACTTTCATTCAATTTCAATCGACTATGCATGCAATGTCAGATCTCTGTCACAGATAGTTCCGCGCTACTAATTTGAGCCCTTACATATATTATCAGAGTTCGTAACTTGCCTCACGAATAAGGAGAGTACCCTCCCAGTCATTATACTGTTAAGCTCAAGAGGCATAAGCTTTGAATTATGAAGCAGAAATTGAACTCCGATTCTTTTTTGTTGAGAAAGTTGTCGCTGTGAAAAATTCATCCGGTTGTAGTTACAGAAATTATCATTTCTCGACAATCGAAACATGATTTCATGGGCTCGTGGAAAAATCTAATAGTTTCCTGTATACTTAATAATAAATCTCTGTTAGTTCTAAAATCAATGACTAGCACCAAAGTGTTAACTATTTAAAGGCATGACATGTAATTAAAGTATACTCATAGCAGCATATAACCAAGATATATTAAGTGTCATAAAAATATGATAAGTGTAGTAAAACCGTTAGGTAGGAATTGCTAACCATGTATTAATTAATAATAGATAAAATATATATTTTGCATAGTAATTTTCCTAGTTATTATATATTTTATGTAATTGATTGTCTCTGTATATATTCTTGTAAATAAAATTTTGTTGAGTTGAGTTGAGTTCCTTATAAGGAATTTCTCATTAAACAAGCTGACAATTCATCTGAATATTTGCTGGCAGAGCGCTGAGGAAATCACAGTATGGAAACCATTACCATGTCGAGATATTTTTAACTCTTTGGTGTTCATGGAAACTTTTTCTTTCCATATCTCCAGTATCTTTCAAATTGCTACCCACGAAACTATCGGAGAATATGCCAGCAAAGAATATTTCTATTTATCTCAATATTGAATTAGGTAAGAAATGCATGAACTACACATTGCTACACAATGTGCGCTTCATCTACTTCGACATTATTATCAAACTGAGCTACAGTTTTACGTACCTTCTTTCGAATATCACAACTCCCACCGTCATCGGAGTAACTATAGCTATATATATTGGTGGATCTATAGTTACTCCACCTGATCATATATATTTTTCCTAAAACTTTTATATTGTCTGCTATCTCTTTACAACTAAAAATCTTTCGGGTTTCCTAATTACTGAAACAGTGCTACTGCTATTAAAACCGATATTTGATGATTAGAGTCATTTCAATAAGGATAATTTTCTGCTTTAATCGAAACTCATGAACCGTTCTTCTATTTCATCGACATCTTCATTCACACTTTAATAGCATCTTTTCTAGATGAGAAGTTGCCTTTACTCTGCTTTGAATGGTAAAATTGCACAGTTCTATAGTTTATACTCAAGAGTCTGTCTACAGAATTATTTAGAAGAATATCTCTTCCTATCTGCTTTAAACATGAAGAGAGTAGCACGTTTTTTCCAACACATTATATTGGAAATATCTCGATATGTGCGTCTGTAGCAATGTCAAGAAATATGAAAAGACAATGATGATATGTAAATTGTGTATTATAGTGAGCAAAATTCACGTCGATATATTTTAGTAATAAAGTGTGTGTAGTAACCCTGTCAATATAGGCAACTGAGATCACCATAATTCGTATAGAGCCATAGATTGGTAGGGCTCTTGAATTATATTATAAAGAAATATCTAGAACTTCAATGTTTCCCTTGCTAACAAGAAACATTCATGGCGGTGAAATGTCCAAAATCTAGATTTTCCAAATTTTCTGGTAAATTGCAAGTGTTTTCTATAAAATGAGTCGGACGAAAATTTTATATCATGTCTATAAAAGTTGTTCGCATGCCTACTCTGTTTGACACGAATCATCATTTCTAAGATATTATTATTTCTAGTTTTCTTTAATATGCACACATTCGACTTATTTCTTTAATATATTCAACTATACATATATTGTGATGAAGTTTGATTAGAAAATATCCTTTCTAATGAAAAGTACTATTGGTATTGATTAAAGTGAAATAGATTATTGTTGATTTCGAGAGAATTGTTTGAGATACTACAGTTGAATCCTCATTGATATGAAAATTTTCATCTTTTGTGTTTGATATACACATGGAGTTTCAAATTCATCACGAAATGAAAAAATATTGAAGTGGTAGTAGTGGGTCAGTTGCAGATGGAAAATATTACTTCCATCAGAATTTTATCTCGTTTGACTGACGAATCTGCAACAACTGTCCACAGGATCGTGAAACATTACAAATGCCACCTGTATGAATTGAAATTACTTCATGAATTAAACGAAGATGATCCTGATCGTCGTCTACATTTTTTGAAGATTTAAGTGAAAATATGTACCAATATCCTGATCCTTGTATAACATCTGTTTTTTTACGAGAGGATATTTATGCTCAATGATGAAGTGAATAGGCAAAATTGTCGATATTGGAGTATCAAGAATTTTCATTGGCTTGTAATAAAATGCCAAAGAAGTTGAACGTTAGGGAGGGAGTTTATGGGACCATCTCGTAGGGTATTTCTTCATTGAATGATAGCTCAATGGAAACAGTTATTTGCAATTGTTAGAAGTATCATAAATCTAAGGATTATTGAATTTTGAAGAACGATGAAACTATTCTACATTGCGACGTTCATGTGCGACAATATTTGGGCAATTATTTTTTAAGTCGGAGGATTGGTAAAAGGGGACCAGGTTAATGCAGACTTTCGACACCTGAAATATTCGAATATGTTCAGTCAGTGGGGTTTTGAGCCGTTGCTATGATAAATTAGTTTTAGAATATACATGATATTTTTTGCCTTTCTCTGTGAAGAAAAGTTCGTAAAAGTTTGTAACTGTTCAGAATTTCAAGAAACGAACTAAACGTTACCGTATCTTCTGTTTTTTCATCAACTTTACACCAAATTATTTTCAATCAGTTGAGTGGAGAATTTTGAAATATCAATTCAATAGGGATACTTTGCATTGAAGAATTTACCTGAAAGTAATACAATTCGTTGATTTTCATGCTTAACCACAGACACGATCTCCTTCGAATCAAAATTTGTTCTAGCGGATTTCAGCTTTTAGTTGAAATTTTCGTAGGAACATAGTTTTAACATTATTATCTATTAGCTCAGTATCGACCAGAGATTTGGTACAATCTAGTGTAAAAAAAAGCAATCTCTCTACACTAACAATTTTCAGAACAAAAAAATAATGGAAAGATTTTCTGGGGCGGTCGAGGAATACTTTCAATTGGCTTCAAATTGTTATTCATTAATTCACAACACTAGGTTTCTTGGTGAAATTATTGATTACCAAGTCACATTCGAATTATGTACTGTATCGTGTGTTTTTTATAAAACTAGAATATCAACAATTATCTATACATTTAATGTTTTTTTTTGTGTTTCCTTACATCACAAGAAAAAAGCGCTAATAACTTGTGAAGAATAGTTCATCTTCTTGAATACTTCCTCTTCAGGTGAATTATTACCTTTTAAAATACTGTTTCACCTCAGTACTGGAGCTAGCTATTGTATGTGACAATAAGATATGAGTGGTGATGCAGATAAATATTGCATTGAATTAATTTCACATACACTTCGGTTCTCCTAGAAAATTATCTGCATATGTAGATTTAAGAGACTTGGTTCGTATTACTCTTTTCAATATTGTGTTTCTGGTAATGATTTAAGAGCAAGGTGGAGGTAATAACTCATATCTCGATGCTTTTAAAAATAATCCAGGTCGTCAAAAAAATGTTGGTTTATATTATAAATGTCACCATTCAAGTGATATAGGCTTCTTTATTATATAATTTTTTGTTTGTTTTTTATTTATTTTATATTAAAACGAATGTAAAATTGAATGTTCCTCATTCATCCGATCGACATGAAGCTTTAAGAAGTTTTTGAGTACAGCTGCGCTAAGATTTCTGATACAGAGGTATATCTACCCTGAAATGATGGAATATGGTTCGTTAAGCATAGCACTTAAGAACGGCTGGACCGATCTGTTCACAGTTTTCAGATATTTTCTCTTTCTATGCTAAAAAACATCGCTTCGAAATTTTATGTATGTAGGTTAACGAAAAGTTTCCTTCATGCGCCTATTAGGCTTTGATTCACTTGCAAATATATGCATAGTACATAGCAGAATGTGGCATCAACTGCCGAATTTTTCCGGTTGCTTTGGTTGTGAAGTTAAATTTTTTCACGGCTCTAAGGAACTTAATACATAAGTATTTTGTATCGATGTCAATTTCATACATTCACGCATTTCCGAGGAAAGGTGAATAAAATCATTATCGCAAAAAAAATTTTAAAATTCCTGATGTAACTGCGAATTCACTCTTTTCGGAAGTTCTTCCATAACTGTGCTATAAGACATTGATTTTCACCAAACTTCATGTTTCTGGGTGAACAGTACGCTATAGGTTTTGCCAGTATCATTTGACTCAATAGTTTCGTTTTTCTCGCAGATCCAGTTATGGTTATTCCACTACACCATTTATCCATCTATCACACGATAGATAGCGCCTCTATAGTTTCAGGAAATTAAGCCATTGATCATTTCTTTAAATCCTTTGATTTCTTCAGCTATTTTGTAAATATAATCTGCAACAAGATTTCTGTCCACATGTGAGACATTTTATAATTGGAGTTCATTATAAACTTTCCATCGCCGCCCATTTTTTCTCTCATTTCATAGAGTTGAATCCAGGTTAAAGATACCTACGGAGTATCCTCAAGTTCTCAAATATACATATAAGTAGAATAAGATAATATGATGAAATTTAATAAGTTTCAATAATAATCTCGTTATTTATATTGGTACAATTAACTCAACACCACCTTTTAACAATGAGACCTTGTTTGTTTACGCTAAAGAATACTTGTTTTAGTGAACACTTTCTAGCAAGTCGATATTTTGGTAATAAATTAAACACTTTTTAAATACTCTGTATAAATTTCAATATATTCGTATCATCGATGCATTTTAAAGAATTTATCCTCAATTTGATTTTCTCAGCGATTTCAACAATGTGGCTTTTATAATAGGCGGTATGACACAACAGGCAGGTCGTAGCATCCTGCTGGTGGGACGTAAAATTGAAGGAATTCTTGAGGAATTTGTAGAATGCTAACAGGACTGTTTTTGCGCCATTTTAAACTAGGTTTTTCAAAAGAAGCAGCGCAATTTTGAGTCGAGTAAATATTGTAAATTCAGTATCAGGCCTCGGGCATACATAGTGGTAGCAATGGGCGTCTTTTAGGTGCCGTCACCGGAAAAGTACAGATACGTACAGCAAACCGAAACAAATGTAAACTTATGGAAGCGAATAGACATCCTTTGTTGCGTTGAAATCAACCGTCCACTGAAAATTTTCAAATTGCGCTAGCATCCGTTAGCGGAAAAACAAATTGATTGACCTCATATTATGTTGCTTCAACACTGAATTGGAGCTAGCTTTCATGTATTGTTCTTGTCGACTCGATAAATATGGTTTAATTTACACTTCCGAGAGATAATTTCCGAACCTAAGATAATAAGAGAAATAAGTCCTTCCAGCAGGATCACGATTTTGTACAAATGTAATGGTCTTTCGGCAGTATAAGCGTCAGCACGTTCTGTCAATTAATAAATATTAAGTTTGTCTCTAAAGTGATGAAGTATAGTTATTTCTTAACTACGCGTGGAAAGAATATTCTAACTATTTACAGAAAAAGTATAGTCCAAAGAAGGAAAAGCGTCAACATCACATGTCGGACACATCACTGACATTTTCTAATGGTGTGAGCACTACGATCGCTAGGTTTCACTGATGTTGGCAATGTGAAACTCGCGATTTAAGTAAAGCTAGCGAGGTGTACATAGTGTGCGCGACAGGATGTTAATGACACAAGTATCTTACAATGGTATCGGAGACTTGCGTGTGGCCTTGTGGACAAAGACCCCGAAGGTGTGCTGATGAACGTCAGCGTGTACACGTATGACCAAACGGGAGGTTAGTTCTTAGTACAAGAGTGGAAACTGTAGATAATTCGGAATTATTCATAATGGTTCAGGGAAGCGTCAGTTAGAATTTCGTGTCGACCTTCTTGTGTTTAATAGAAGCGATTTAATAGCACGAAGATACGTTAAGGGTGTTCTTCAAAACAATGTTCTGTACTATTCATTGGCCAGCACAAGCTTCAGGAGCAGTATAGAATCATCATTGCTGACTATAAAACGATCGTCCCGTGGTGATTTGCACGAATGAATCCCTAAAATATATCGATACCATGAATTTGTTAAAATGAACAAGGGCACGACTGTAATACCCTTGAAGGCAGGTGTGAGCATATTTAATTAAAGATGGTTTCTGGTTCTAGGACAATGAGGTTCTTTTAAACAATATAGCCAGAAAATCTAACTATAGCAGTCAGAATACGAAATTTACTATTAAACTCTGGCTTGAGCGAAAATTTTTTTCATTGAAGATGTTTACAACTTATGGAACTCTTGAATCTAAATACATCAACCTTAATTAAATAAAATACTAATCATTCAAGAAGATGATGAACTGTCGATATTCAATCTATCCGCGTTAATACGAGCGTGAAGTTTATCGAAGGGCGAAATTATTCAAGGAGTGATTGCATGTTCGCTTCACTGAGGTCCGTGAACGATTGGAGAAACACGCAACTTGCGGTAGTCTGATGACCGACAAGCACCCACGGGCACTGTCACACCAGTTTTTATGTTCACTGTAGAGGAAACAGGGGAATGTAAGATTAAAATTTCAGAAGAAATTTGACAGAGTGGGACAAACGCGTTTCCAATCTAAAATTCTAGATGCTAAAATTGTTACGAATTGTTGTCAATGAGGAGTTTATCCGAAAAATTTTTGAAAGTGAAATAATTTTTTGGGTGTAGCTAATTGTTATTGCAAACTTTCGAAGTGCGATAGGTACATTTTAGGTATAGTAACTTTCAGGAGATCTTCTGAAGAAAATCAATTTTTATGAAACATTATTAGTTATTTTTATAAGATGAAAATAATATCGACTGATAAATCGAAGTTTTCTAGAAACGGGATGAATTATTGGAAAAACGAATATTTTTGGAATCCAAGAATCTTGATGACTCGAGAAACCAGATATCACAACAAATTTAATTGGAATATATTCGCTTTAATGATGGATAATCCCTTGAGAAATTTAACATGTAGTAAATATATGGCATTTTACAGATATTAACATATTTCGAGACTTTATTATAAAACACCTCACAAAAGCGATTCTGATGGTTGAGTTATGGCACATGATATAGGGCTAATTTTTTAAGATGGTTTCAAATCCGTGATTGAAGCTTCTGTATTAGCTCTAGTTTAGAAAATATGTACCATGGCCCATTTTACATTAAAAACAACTTCTTTGAAATTGATCTGATTCAATTAAATTATTTAATTGAATAAAACATCGTTTTGTAAAGTTTTCTTATAGATGTTGTTGTCAGTGAGCCGTTCGGAATGCTCTACCAATAGTCAGCCATCTTGTGTGCATTCCAGTAGTCTTGATAGCGTTCCTTTATAGTCCGAAGGACCTGGTGGAGTCGCTCGCTATGCTCGTAACTTAGATCCTCAAGATTAGCAGGAAAATAGTTTGAGTGGTGGTGAAGAAAGAGTAACATCAGGGCCCTCGTGAGGGCTACTGGCGCTTGTGTGCGAAAAAGGTTTTTGGCGCCCCTTGAGGCATTTTGAATCATGTTTTTTTATTTTTTTGAAGGTAGGAGGTAGATTGACGTAAAGCAAAAAACTGAACTTTAGAAGTCATATTTATTTGTAGACTAAAATATCAAAATGGAACAAGCAGAACAAGATCATAACGAAATAAATTCTTGTTCACACCCATTTTGAAACATTTACTTAAGTGATGGGATACAGACACTTCGACTCGTTGTTTATAAATACTAGAAACTAACCTAAAACATGAAATCACATTTTTAGGAACAAATAACAGAAATATTGCCTAAGTAATTGCCTAGATAGTACTACTTTCTACTTATACTTAGATATTTTAAAAATTTGCAGATATTTCTAATAACAAATACCTAGGGAACTTCGTTTAAAATAAAAAATGATAGCTAGGTCTAGGTGCAATAGAAAAATAAAAGATAGCAATTGTAGTAGCGATATATTCCGAGATTTTGCTGTTGCAAATTCATTAATTACATAGCTAAAATTTATACCGTCAAAAACATCTTGTTCAGTTGCTAACATTATTAGCACAGACAATCTTTCAAGAGAGGATGCTACTTCTTTCGCTTGTACAAGAACTTCTTGAAATGATTGGTCAGATCTATATTGCTGGAAGTGATCAATTAAATTTTTTAGGTAGGTTTGGTATACTTTAATATTAATCGTAGCACTTTGCATTTGTTTGCTGACAATATTTATATGAAATAAAACGTCATGCCAAATAATAATTCCACAAATAAATTGAAACTTTTGTACATACGTTAAGAGGGGACTCGCTTTATGTCTTGCATCAATGTGAAAGAAATTATCTTCAGCCACTTCTAAAAGACTTTCGCAAACCTTAATTAAATAAACTTTAAGGGGCTTTATTGCGTCAATTCTGCTGGACCATCTTGTCTCACTCTGAGGTTTTAAACTTAACCACCTTTTTGTGGATGACGAAGAAAAATTATATAACTATTGCACAAGATTAAAAAAGTTTATTGTAGCACCTGACACCTTAGAAGCGTCATTTACTGTTAAGTTCAAAGTATGAGCCGTACAAGGTACAAAAAGCTCTTTCGGATTCGCATCAAGAATGCGTTTTTGAAGCCCAACATGTTTTCCCATCATATTTGTCCGATTATCATAAACTTGTCCCCTAATGTAATTCAATTCTAAATTTAATTTTTTCAAATTTGTTATCACAAATGTAAATATCCCTTCTCCTGTAGAGTCCAGTATTGGATTAAACGCAATAAAACCTTCCTTAACTTCAACATTTTTTGAAGTGGTGTTAGGGACAACATACTAATTTGCTCACTGTGACTAGTGTCTGGTGTACAATCTTATATAGTTGAAAAATATTTTGAACTGCCCATCATTTCTAAAATATTATTTCTTACTTTGGACGACGATAATTCAATTATTTCATTCTCTATTTGCACGCCTAAATAATGAGTCATTTTAACAGATTTTTTTGGGAGTTATACACTCGGCTAACGTGCTGTCTCATCACTGAATCAAAAGAGGCAATCAACTCAACAGCTTTTAGAAAATTTCCATTATCATGTTCGAAAAGCAATTGAGAAGAACCTTGAAATGCCAAGCATTGAGTAGATAAATACTTAAAAATCGCAATAATTCTTTTCAACACGTCTCGCCAATATTTGTTTTCCGTTTCCAAAATCCGCAGATGATGAGCATTAACAGTCATAGATGTCTCTAACATTTTTTTTTCAATTTACCCGAGTGTTTATACAACTGTTGTGTAAAATTGACGTTCGTGTCTCTTAATTAGCAAAGACAAGTGTTGCCAATCAGATACTCCATTTGTATCACAAAAAGCGTTAGGAGTTTTACATTTACAAAACAACTTATAACAACAACAAAATACAGAATCTTCAGAAATAGAGTAAATAATCCAAGCCCTTTCGACTTTTTGTCCATTTGCTAGATTTCTTTCAAAGTATTTGCACGAAAACTTTCTCTTATCTTTATTACTATGAAAGCTAAAACTGATGTCTATCAAGGGCGGACCACGTTTAACCAATATTCTGGCCATCTCATTGGTGATTTTTTCGGGCCACAAACCGAGGTCGGACGGAATTATATCGATACTAGCACATTACAGCCTTCATCGAAAGTGTCACTTGCAGCAGGTATTTCGGTAGCTGACATTACCGGAATTTTTACACAAGCTGAATTACTTGAAGTGGATTGTTCAAGTTCTGTAGACGAGGATGATGTCATCGCTTCATCGGGCTCTGTATAAGTAGAAGCTGTTTTACTGCTACAACCGCTGCCACTTGTTGCAGTACCTGATGTTACTGTTGAAATTTCAGATGGTTCATTCTCGGTTATTGATATTGTGGATTTGGAATCTTGAGATTCGGACGATTCGTTCGCACCAACATCGATAGTCTCCGTGGAATCTCGATTTTTTTTGCAAGATATGCTTTAAAGAGCCAACCACTCTTCCCCTTTCTTGTAGTCTCAGTTTCATTTGCTCGCGAAACTTCGCTTCTGAAGGTCTCTTGCTTTCATCCTGAAAAAACAAATAAATAATTAGTACTCATGGGAATTGGGAATTAACTTCTAAAGTAATCACAATAATAAGCACCATGTGGGTAGGGTAGGGAATATTCTTAACAAGTTAACTAAGTAGCCAGTAGTTTTTAACCCTTTATAGGGCAGATTATTATTAAGTAAGATATGGTCGATTAACTTTGCACATTTGAGTAAAAAGCAATTTGTTCAAGCTCTTCAAACTAATTTGATCTTATAGCCCTTAAAAAACCCTACAAAATGGTTTTTCAAAAGATCAATAGCATAAGAACTGAGCGAGTTATGGATAGAACCAGTTACTTTTTTAAAGTCGTACATGACATTTCAATTAATAAAAAGATATTTGGCTAAAAAAAATTAATTGTAATCAGTATCCTATAGAGGGTTAATGTTGATAGTATAAAGCAGGGAACACTTACCATTTTATAAGAAATCAAGCCGTTGAAATTGCAGTCTGCAGGTATTTGGCATTTAATTGAAAAAAAAAAGTAGTAAACAAATTATTACACAACACAACACCACACTTGACAAAATAAAAATAACTTTATATGTCAAAATTAATAGGATTACTTGTTTTTATTCACTTGTTGCACGGGCCAGTGAACTAACTGATTCAAAAACGCATGTGGCGATGCATGGCTTTTATAACGCTCCAGGCGTTATTCATTTCTGAACAGGAAAAATCAAGAAACTGCCGCCTGACATGTTCTCGCAATATAGGAATCGGCAGTAGCTGGATGATATACTAATAAAATTTCCTATTTAATTTCTCAACTTTTATTTTAATAATTTTTTGGCGCCAGTAAAGAATGGCGCCCCTGTGCATTGCACACTTTGCACATATGGTTGCGGGGGCCCTGACTATTATTTCAGCATAAAAGTGACTCATCGGTTGTTGGACGTGTTGAGAATAGTCATAACTTTTCCGATTTCCCAAAACAAACAAAGTAATTTCATGCATTTTGCTCAAACTTTGTCATAGTAAATTTCATTAATTTCATCCAAACTCAAAGCAATATATGTATATTCTTCTTCTATTTTAGTAGAATGTATAATCGCCAACAACCCTATTTTATTCTCGTTGTAAAGAGAACACATTTAAGACTTAAGATGAATCTATAAACAGAGGCAATTCATTACAAACGTTATTTCATAATCCCAGCAGCTATTAAACCAGGCACATCTTTAAAAAATGCAAAATCATCTTCTTCATCGAAATATTTTAGGGAATTCTGTTCTCTGCTGGGGTATTAAGAAATTTTAGTTCCTTTTATTACTAAATTTCTTTTAGCGTAAAAGCCAGGATTTCTGAAGCAAACTTTGACAGACCTTAATCTCTAATTATTCTCGATTGAATAATTTCGGCGGTAGCAGGTCACATAGAGTCACTATAACTATTCTCAGTTTTCGTCCCAATGTCAATTAACTTCAGCTGTAAAACTTTATCTTGGGGTGCAGCAGATGTTCTAGATCTCAGAATTCATCTATGTACAATTGTATGGAACGATATTCCCATTTGAGTTGATTTTTCGGTTAATGCCAGTTATGTTCACAAAATAAAAAGAGCAGTAATTATGGTGGTTGACGAGTTCTTTTCAGATCATAGCAGTTTCGTACAGGAGAGCTTTTCTCTTCTCATTTGTCCAAAAACGTAGAAAGTCAACGCTCGTTTTACCAAAGGCTTATTACGCATTTCCAGCGGATGCCCAGAGTAATTTTTGAAAGCTTCACTTACAAATTCTGTCCCATTCAAACGGTATTTTTTAATTTTATGCTGTCCGCAAATAAAACAAAAATGATTTGAGTCATTCTCACAAACACTTCTTGACAATGCCATATCAAATTAGAGCAAGTTAAATCAATATTTTTTTAAACAATAGTATATTATTACGGTGCTTAAATGTTTGTGAACAAGAGCTGTTAGATAGGCTATAATTAGAATCAGTAAACATCAAGTGTCATTCATCGGAGGAAAAGTGCAATTTTGTTGTGTGTGAAAGTATTTCATTATTTTTTGTTTCGGAACAACAATCTCCAATTTCTGTATTTATTAGTTTTTCCGAATTTTTTTGGATATCATGTTATTCGATGTATTTGAGTTTGGGTTGTTTTCATTAATTGCTCAGCAAATTCTTTTGAAAGATATGTCTATGACATTGACTATGAACCACAATCAAATTTATAGTATTTTAATTTTTTTATATATTTACTTCAGTTATGGTATTTTCGCAATAATTATCAATTTTATCAAATACAGATCGTGAAGAACTATTACTCATTTCAAAATCTCAAAAGCATTAACGTGTTTTGTGTTAGTTACTACCCCAGAAAAATCAAGGCTTTCTTAACCAATTTAACAACATTTCTTTCGATTCTTAGTGTTCGGGTTATAAGCTCGACTCGTTTGAAACTCTGGAAAGCAGAATGTTTGATCTTTCTTTTCAAGGAGAATCTACTTAAACAATAATAAACATATTGTTGTGGTAATTTGAAAAAACGGAAATTGTTCGTGTTCTAGAGATGATTTTTGCTGAACTGTATTTTTTTGAGATATCTTTGTTAATGCATACAATACGCTGGTATTTCGTTTCTGTGAGCATCCCATTTTTTTTTCAAGATATGAAACTTTCATGTCCCAAGTGCACCTTTTTTTTCAAAAACAGCTAAATATTTTCTAAGCTGTACAATTCATAAACTTAAAGTGATACATTTTTGCAAGTAATATTACGAAGGTAATCAAAAGCTGGTAAAATATACAGGGTACTCTATTCAAAATAAGCGAGTTCATGTCAACTTGACAAAAATCTGAAATAATTTTTGAATGTTGATTTTTCAAAACAAATCTTACTGTGACAATTTCAAAAGAAATATCAATCCAGTCCCCACATACTTCTAATAGGCCATCCTACTTGGGTACTCTGGTATATCATTTAATTCAAATGCATGTATGCATTATGGGTGACAAAATAAAATAATGTTCCAATTTTTTAAATATTTCCACAACAATTATTTCTTTCTCAGTGAGACGCCCGGTACCAACAAATGATAAGTATCTATTACTTTCGAGTTAATGTCCGAATTATATTGCAATACTTTGTTGCATGAAATAATGAAAATAAGTCGTTCAGACATTCGTCTTACGTCAAATATTGGCATATAGCTTCATCTCTTATCCTAAATGAATTTTATCTGTTATATATTTTCATTTCATCAATTTTTCCACACCTCTAATCCATCTATTAAAATACAAACTTTTTTTATGAACTTTCCAGCTGAGTGGCGATTAAAGTTATTTTTGTATATTCGCTTCAATATGTATGTAGATTCCGCCATCCTAGTGTTTGAATGTAAATGAGATTCTGAGCCCATACCTGCTAGCTGTTTGAAGCAACTTCCGTGGAAGTATCTGTAGAAAATTGTAAGATGAAATTCATATAAGATAGAAACAACGAATGTTTGGTGGAGGGGATGCTTCTAATACTGAGGAACATTATTTCAAAAAAAAAATGAAATAAATTTTACAGAGGCTAACCTGTCGATTTCTGAGATGTCCCTACCATCAAACTTCGGTGTTAAATGGAATGTCATAGAAGGATACATTTTTGAGAAAGATGTTATAATTTTTTTCAGAAAGAGGCATGAAAACTTTTTATTATCTCGAATGAATCAATGATCAAGGAATTTCCAATTATTTGTTAAGTGTTCGAGAAATTGCAAAAACGAGAATTACGCTAAAATAACAAATAATTGAATTGAAAAATGAATACCTACAGAAATGGTCTTATGTATTTTCTTGATTCTAATTTCTACGACTCTAGATGATTACAGAGCTCAAAGAAGTAACATCATTTCAGAAATTATGCTGTATCCCCGTTGAAAAGTAAAGATCTTTTAAATTACATTATGAAGTTTTGGACGAACAGTTCATTGTTAGGTGTCATGGGTCATATTTTCTGGGTTTGTTCAGGACTGGCTGAGCAGCAAAGTGCCATTTACTGATTCGGATTGGATGAAAGGATCAGATGGAGATGTACAACCATAACTATCTTGAACCATATTGCTTAAGGTGCCATACCTATCACCTATCTATAGTGCACGTTGTGAATCGTGAAATGCAGACATCCAAAAAACCTAAATATGTCGTAGCCGTGAGAATGTGTGTATAAATAGTTCTATGGTGGAATACAAAAATACTCTATGAAGTACTTTCTATCCGTATTAATTCGATTCACCCACGGTATTCAATTAAATTCACTCAAAATGGAATTCATAATTAACGTTATGAAATAACTTTATCTGATATGGGGTTTTCACGCTTATTCACAAGAATAAAATACAATTTGTAGAATTAGGTACATTTATGACTAGCTCCCGGAAAAAATGTACAGAATTTTTCTGTGGCCAATTTTCTTATATAAATTATATTGATTTTCTTTTTGAATTCAAAGAAATCAATGAATTTCGAAATGTTAGCCGGTTATTATGACTAAACCCAACCATTATATTGTTTTGGTAATTTGTCCAGTAGAGCTTCATTCTATTTTATGAACGAATAAAAGAAACACAGCCTGTATCATTCCGTATTTCCAAACTATAAAATTCCCAACAAAATGTCAACAACCATTTTCCGGTTCATAAATGGGTTTCATCGTTCGATCCTTCCAAAAGCTCTAGGGGTAGATTTGTAAGCTTAGACGGCTCTGACGCAGCATTGCATCTTGAACAAATTCAAATAAAACTTTAATGGACTTTGTTTCGGCTCTGTTTGCACCAGAGTGTTGTGTAACGCAACCTTTGGATCGTAAAGGCAGTGGCGGGTGTAAAAATTATGGTCAAACTTTAGGTAAAATGAATAATATCAAGTTGATTTTGAGTACATTTCTACTGTTTGCACTGCTTGAGAATCATGTATTTTTTGTTTCATTTTATATATCCTACATTTTATGCAGGTGACCCTTTTTCAGTATTTTGGAAGAAAATTTTTCATTTAGTTTGAATTTATTCTTTTGATTTATATGATATTTTTGAAATGTATACTATTTATCTTGATCATTGGTCCGATTATTATAATTGGTAAGTAACTGTTAGAACATGATATTTGCAGTAGTTCTTCAGTGGTGACAAAAGTATGTCGAATTTGATTTGATATGTTCATCGATATTTTCGATTACTCAAGTACTCATTTGACTTTATATATTATATACGATTTTGGGAGAATACCGAATACTTCGAGAAAGAGTTTTCAATTATGGAATATGTTATTGTTTCAAAGGAAATTTTTGTTATGACCATTTTAAACAGTATCATTTCAACAGTTGACAAAGTTTCATACATTTCTGAGAACCCGAAAACAATAATTGACATTATTGTCATAAATTATTAAAATTGAATTGTTAAAATACAAATCAACATTTTTACTATAGCTTACTATGAAAAATTATCAAGTTAACACTGTAATAGTACAAAATAAGTGCAGCGAAGAAATCTAAAACGTATCATTTTAATAACGATTGGGAGGAAGAATTTTTTTTTTGTATGGTGAAGGATAAGTACATATGTCTTATTTGTCGTGCATTAGTTGCAATACCAAAGCGTGGTAACTTAGGGAGGCATCATAAAACGATTCATAAAGACTATGAAAAGGATTTTCCGCCACAGCGTGAATTGAGAGAACGAAAAGTACGTGATTTGATATCTTGTTTGAAAAAAGAACAAACCATGTTCATAAGACCAGCCAAACAAACAAAAGCTGCTACGATGGCGTCATTCAAAATATCTCATAAATTGGCGAAACACAAGAAACCGTTCGAAGATGGATCGGTTGTGAAGGAAGCATTTATTGAAGCTGGTGAGACTTCATTTGGAGATTTTAAAAATTAAACAGAAATCATGTCTGCTATTAGAGGACTTCAGTTATCTCGTCCGACTGTCACAAGGCGTATTGAAGTAATGAGTCAGGACATGGCAGATAAACTAAAACATGATATCATGAAATGTACATACTTTTCTTCAAGTTCGACGAACCCACCTATATGACAGAGACTGCCCAGCTGTGTATTTTTATTCATGACATGTTGGCTATGGAATTTTTGACAATCATTTCTATAAAAGGGAAGACCCGTGACGAATATATATATATGACGTTTTCTTCAATTTTGTAGAAAACTACAAGCTACCAATATATAAATTAGTGTGCATTACAACCGATGGAGCACCAGCAATGACTGGATACAAAAACGGTTTTGTGGCATTGTGTCGAGCTAATGAAGATTTCCCTTTATTCTTTTCATTCCATTGCATTATACATCAATAAGTTTTGTGTTCAAAAGTTTTAAACACGTAGGAAATTATGGCCATTTCAACAAAAATTTTGAATTCCATCCGTGCACGTAGCTTGCAGCGGCGGCTCTTTAAGTTGCAGTTGGAATATAGGGAGTCAGCTGAACATACTGATTTCGTTTTCGATTTCACGGATGTCAGGTAGTTGAGTCGCGGAAAATTCCTAGGAAGGCTTCAAGAATTATTGCCCGAAATAACAGCTTTTCTAGACGAAAGAGGTGGTTACACTCAGATGTTGAAAAACGAAAAATATCTGACTGATTTGGCATTTTTGACTGACATCACAAAGCACTTTAACACCATTAACTTGGAGCTTCTAGGTACAAGAAAAATTATTATTGAGATGATTAGCGCAGTAAACGCATTCAAAAGTAAATTGCAACTTATGATAGATCAACTGAAAAGAGAGGATCTGGAACGTTTTCCGTCTTTGAAAGCAAGGATAACTCAGTTAAATTATGATACGTATGAGGCTGAATTATCAAATATTTTGGGACAATTCGAAATGCGTTTTTATGATTGTAGTAAATTGGCAAATAAAGCATCATTTGTGAGTTATCCGTTTTCATGTAGAAACATTGAGGAATTAGCTACTGAAATAGCAAGTCAGTTAATATGAACTCATGTTCTGTTGAAAATAATTAGGTGCAGATTATATCAGATGTACATATAAAAGCTACAGCATCTGATACAAATTATTGATGTTTTATATCTGAAGATAAATATCTGAACCTAAGGTAAATCGCCCTTCAACTGACGGCAATGTTTGGGTCAACTTACTTTTGCGAGTCTGCATTTTGTGAAATGAAGGTAATTAATTCAAAATATCGCAATCGACTAACTGACGATCATATGTCATCATGCTTGCGATTACCACTCAGTGGCTACGTACCATCTTATGGAAAGTATGCTGAGGAAATGCAGTGCCATGTTTCAACATCCAAAGTCTCTCCTTAGTTAAGTTTAATACAATATGTAACTCTTTTGTTTTGTAACAACCAGTAAACTCGCAATTTTGAATAACTATGAGTATTTTCATTGATATTATAGAGAAGAACCTAACTAAACCTAACCTAAACTAAAATAATGTATATTGTGCGGAAACCTAATATCCATATCTGCTACGGTACACCCTACCTAGGTAGGTAGGGTGTAGCGTGTATGTATGACAACCCTGCATCACACATACTTGCAGCTTCTCAGAGTCGATCGTAAGTAGTCTAAAAATATTGAGGTAGATCCCAGCAGTTCGAGTTTGAGCACCCCTGAACTACACGGAAAATACAATCGTATTTATGAGGCTTGTGCTTAGTAGAGACGTTTTCAAGGGTGTCAAATTGAAGCTATTTGAAAATATCGAGAAAATATGAGGCCAATAAAGCATTAGCTTTATTGGCCTTATAAACCCGACCGTTTACCGCGGTTCCTACGCATGTACGGCGCTGATTTTTCTGAAATATCTTTCAGAATATTTTTTAAAAGATGATTTTTCTATGTGAAATATATGCATTAAAAAATTGGGATTCCCAAAATGGAAGAGAATGCTCATAATTAGAGCGAATGATAGCTGAAATTCGACTAGGATCCAATGGTTCCCCTCTTGGTAACAACCACGCACACACGATGACAGTTTTAGCTGAAATAGAAAATGAGAAAGAAACAACACCCACAATTTCCAATATGCGCAGTTCCTTCTAAGAATAATAATAGATTGTGTAATAAATGCGATCAGAACGAGTGAAGCTAATATATTCATTGAAATTGTTCAAGAAAATTTAGGTCTCCAAATTTTTTAGGGGTAGCGTTTAATCAGATGAAATATCTTCGTATCTGTACCAAAAGTTAATCTTATCGGGTAAAGCGGAGTTTTTGTTTTGTGTTCTATATCCAACATGAATATGTCAGCAAATTATTGGAAATCCATACCTAAAGCTCCTTTCACGAAATTATATTGAATAATTATTCGATTTAATTAGTTGAAGTGTCGAAATATTTCAAATTTGATCAATTGTCAAATTTTTATTCATTAATTAAATCGTTGATTTTCTGTTTTGCTATTTAGTGGAAAGCAACATTGATTTCGACAACTTACAATTCCTAAAAATTTTCTTGACTTCGAGTTTTGACATTGAGTTAGGTCGTATTTTCTACAGCATACCCCTTTCTTCAAAATGTTGAAGTTTCATAATAGTTAAACTCAAACCAATACATGAGAAATCTTCTCATGTGTGGAAAATATTTTCGCGCCCCTGGTTTTTTGTTCCGGTTTATGTTGAGCGTGTTATTTATTCTAGATCCATCTAATAATGACTGGCATATTATATGTCATTTATAACGAACGTCATAGATTTGAATCTAAATGAACTCAGTCACATATTACATTTTTGGAATTTAATAAAACTGTTCATTATATATTAGGGTCAATTGTAGAAAGAAATATTTAATCAATGAGCCACTGGTTGAGATTACTTGTAACATAAAAAGTTGCAGCTTTGACACTCGTGTCTAAGCAAAATTTTGTAAAAAATTTGACAAATTTTAATCAAAGACAATCGGTTGTCCAAGTATGATCTAAAAAAGTATGATACTCAGCTATTAGTAAAGGCATTGATCATTTAATCATGCAATCGACTGTTAATTATTTCAACACAGTAATACCATGGTGAGCAGAACCCATGAACAGATTCAACATCAAGCACTCTCAAGACTTGATACTAATACTATTAAATTGGTATTAAGCTTACTAATATCAACCCATCTATAAACGTAGAAATACGAACATTAATAGCTGCTAGCCGCAACTCTACTCGTATGGTTATGTATGTATTGAATGAATATTTTCAATTTTCATCCAAAAATAAATCTTAAGTATTCCGACCCCTTTTTCCCCACTTTAGAGAGTTTACCTACAAAATTTCCATTCTAGTTTGTACCACTCATATTCCTTGAGATTTCCTGATTAATCAGTGCTATTTGGAAAGTTCGAATCTGACATTTCACACATGGTCACAAGATACTTCGTATAATTTGGCGGAAAAAATTTCTAAAGCGTTGTGCTTCCGGTAACAAGAAAAGTCGATCCTCACCCATCTTTCTACAGTCAAATCCGATTTTCATTTTTTTGATAACCTCTCGTAAGCTACAATTAAGCAACATGAAAAATAGTGAAATTCACTGAGTGATTGTTGAACGAAAAAATATTTTTTCCGAAATTTTGGTCGAAAATATAACTTCCAAAATTGACTCGTTTCTCAAAAATAACATTTTCATTGGTCGTGTTGAAATATCAACAAATTTAGCCACTCACCGAAATCTACAAATTGAAATAAATCACAACCACTCTTCTAGTCATTATGCTGGCAGTGTTTCTTTGTGAATATTATTGATCATGAATAAACTATTTAACTACTTTGTTCAGTGATAATATTTCTTCCACAGGTCCAATAATAACAATTCTGTTAAAAAGTATATATATATATATATATATATATATATATATATATATATATATATATATATATATATATATATATATATATATATATATATATATATATATATATATATATATATATATATATATATATATATATATATATATATATATATATATATATATATATATATATATATATATATATATATATATATATATATATATATATATATATATATATATATATATATATATATATATATATATATATATATATATATATATATATATATATATATATATATATATATATATATATATATATATATATATATATATATATATATATATATATATATATATATATATATATATATATATCTGTTCATGCAGTCACAGCCATTTTATATTACGATAGTGTCAGAGGCTTTCTCCCAGAAAAATCCAGTGTGCGGACCTTACTCAAGTAACATTGAATGCTATTCATTGAGTTGTCTTTGTGTGAAGTGATGAACGATCAAATCGAATACAGCTTTGAACATAAATGATAAAATTGCCAGCTAATTATATTACATTTATATATACAAATAAATAAAATATGAAATAAGTTTCTGAGGAGTATAAACGAAAGAGAACACCTATGACTGTACCTTATTATTTCTTTCGGAAATAAACCGACGAAGAATATTACAAGATTTGATGACTGTTATCTTTTGTAACTACACTATAAAATCTTTAGAATCCTTTTTGAATATGCGTTGGGTAATAATCTAGCAACGACCTCCCCAATTTTAATGTTGCTGAAAAATGTTACTTTTGATTAATTACACCGATTTTCGAAAGTATTATGCCGTTTTTCTGAAAACGAACATGGGAAATTTCGACATTCGAAAAATAACAAAAATTCTTACACGTGTAAGAATTTTTTTTATTGCTATAACCAAATTTCAAACATTCAGATTATGAGTTTCTAGAGAAACTTCCTTCTATTATCTCAAGAACTTAACTTAATTTTCATTGCGTATATTGCGATGGGATAAATTTCATTATTACACAATTGCTTGTGATCCGATCTAGACATTGTTCCTAGGAAACAATGAAATCTTATAGAACAAGATTTTGAACTGCTGTTGAAGATCTAATTTTGAATTTGATATCTTTCTCTACATTCGTA
The DNA here is from genome assembly GCA_013387265.2 of Cryptolaemus montrouzieri. NCBI lineage: Eukaryota > Metazoa > Arthropoda > Insecta > Coleoptera > Coccinellidae > Cryptolaemus > Cryptolaemus montrouzieri. The sequence continues at coordinate 39,411,200 of JABFTP020000124.1, read as the reverse complement.
TTCCTATAATTTCTAACCTTGACTTGTAGAATAAAACCTAGTTCTTAATTTATTTTATAAAGGAGATTCTTACATATAATTGAAAACTGAATTATAAGATAATAATTAACATTTCATCACACTAACAACGAGACACTAAGTGCTCGGTCATGGAATTAGAAAATAGTTGCGAAATTCTGATAAATAAAAACAAATATACGTAATGGAGATGAAAACAGCTCTGTGATATTTGAAGACAATTTAGTTGGACTTATCTGCAGAGGTCGGATATTTAAGTTGTATATTGCGCTAGAAATGCTCATTTTGTTTGAGATTTTAGATTTTTTGCTGGAAGAATGATAATGTCCTGCGTTACGCAAAAAAATACAGGCTTATTCCCTCAAATTGTCAAATCTTTATATTAAGGCTCAGACCTGAAAATCTCCATGGCACTGAATTGACGAAAGATGATTCTGGGACGGAGTGACTTTTGTTCATAGTTAACATATTCATAGCAAAAGCGCGTTGAAATGATTTTCCAATATTTTATGCTATTGGTTCAAAACTAATGCTTAAATTTGCTGTAATTATTTTGATAGTAATAAACTATATTTCAGAAGTATATTTCACTTTTTGATATCTTAAGTCGAATAGATTATCTACTAATCTCGAATTGTCAATTAATAGAGTTATTTCAGATACCAAAATAATCATTAGAGTGAAAGAAATGAATTTTTTTGAGAAATAGTATTTGCTTTAGCGTTCAATTGCAATTTAACTGCCATGACAACTTAAAACGAAACATTAATCATGGAAACAACCAATCACACATCTAACCTAGCATGCAGGCAATGACAAGAGAAAAAATTTAATTTGTCGTATGACCAAGTTTCCTTCTCATTCTTGTACAAGGTCCGTTCGTTGTTTTTATTTCTATGATGAGTCCATGGTGGTCCGTCATTTTCTAATTGAATTAAATGGTAAGAACCGTGAATTAGAAGAATTCAGTGTCCAGTGAAATTATATGCGGAAGTTAACTATTGAATTGTCATTCAAATTGCCCGAATTGAGTATTTCCAGTTTCTGTATGTTGATAGGACTGTCATTAATTACTATGTCAAACATGATAGCTGTTGAAACCAGTCGACCACAGTGGTACTCTGCGAATTTTACAATGGGAAAAATATTGAACAAAGAGTTTGTCTCAAATTTTGTGTTTTGAAAGAAATTTCGTGTGCTGAATCGTTTCGAATGCTGGAAAAGGCTTATGGAGACTGTTTCATCGAAAATCTAAGTGTACGAGTGGTACAAAGCCTTTAAAGACGGTCGGGAGAACATCGAATATTTGCCTCGTTCCGGAAGACCTTTGACCTCTTCAACCGACGATAACGTCCAAAAAAGCAAGGAAATGGTGCTCGAAAATCGCCATGCCAGTAATCGAGAGATAGCTCGGGAGCCCTCTCGAAACCGTTTATTAGATTTTGGTGAACAAATTGGGCATGCGACGGGTCGCTGCTCGGCTCGTTCCGATAGAGCTGAATTTTTTTCAAAAACAGTACCGGATGCAGGTAGCTGCAGACATGCTGTATAGTTCGAATTCTGATCCCACGTTCATGGGACGGATCATAACTGGGGACGAGACATGGGTCTATGAATACGACATACTAACGAGCCAACAATCATCGGAATGGGTGTGAAAAAATAAGCCAAAACCGAAAAAATTTTCGCCTAGGTCGTTCGAAAATCAAGATGACGCTGATTGTTTTCTTTAATATTCGTGGTGTGGTTCATCATGAATTCGTTTAGCACGGTCGAATGGTCAGAAAGGAGTTCTATTGAAACGTTTTGAGACGTTTGCGTGAAAATATTTGCCGTAAACGGCTGAATCTGTGGCAAACCAATCCGTGGATTTTGCATGGCGATAACGCACCATCTCATCGAGCCACGGTTATTAACGACTTGACCAAACACTCGATAAATACCAACGAACAGCCATCTTATTAGCTTGATCTAGCTCCGTGTAATTTTTTTCTTTTCTCCAGACTGAAATTGCCGCTCCGGGGAACCAGATTTGATCCCATATTGTATTAAAAGAAAATTTGCAGAAATAGCTGAATGACATCTCTGAAAGCGCCTATAAGAAATGTTTCGATGATTAGAAAAAACGTTGGCAAATGTGTTTCGGTTCAAATGGAGCATATTTTGAAGAAGATTCAATAAATGTTGAAGTAGATTAAGATTTTTGCGTTTTATTTCAAATTCCGGATACGTTTTTGTCACAGAGTATTCTGATCTTGTCAGCGCAGTGATTGACAGGAATGGATCCTAATTTGAATGAAGTTTTCTTATGAATATGCGCTATATCTTATCAACGATCCAAGGTTAGATTATAATACGTTTATCTTTATATATTCAATAATTTGTTGTTACTCATGATATTGCTTGAGTAGTTAGACGAATCAGGGTACCTTTTTGAATTGTAGGTATTAATATCACTCTGGAATGCCTACTTTAACTTTTTTTCGATCACAATATTTGTGTTCTATTTCTGACTAGCGTAGTTTGTGAAAAATTGAATTTTTCTTGTTGGTATTAAGGCCCACTTTGTATATGTATGAATTTCATCAAAATAATAAATATTTTCGATTTTTCTTCAGTTGAAGACAATTTATTTTACATAAGGAAATATTCGAATTTTTTATTTCTGAAATCTGTTTTCTTTGTGAAAATATCACAAAACTAAATTCCATATGAATCGCCTAAATGAAAATGAAAGTCAGTGCAACAACAGTCACAAGACCTGAAATACGATTTGATTATTAAGAGAGGAAACCAACTTTCGAATTTGCTCGCAAAAAAGTATGCATTTCAGCAAGATTACTACGGTCTGTGACAAATAAACTTCACTCCAGGCATTTATATAAATAATATGATACAGGTGAACCAGTATCCATTACGCCATTTTTGAACTTATAATGCATTAGGAGTTTATAAATTTTGTTAACAGGACAAAATCTGTTTTCTCGGTGCAGGCGTTACAGCACGCACTCAAATCACTAGGATGGAAGGAGCATTCCATTTGATGTGAAAAAGACACTTGGGAAAATTGATCCATTCGGGTCTTGAAACCTAACGAATGATAGTAGTTTTCAATGAAATAAAACTAAAGTATTTAGATTTTCACTATATTAACGAAACTATGACCGGTTTCACCACAGTGTGGCTTCATCAGATAGATATAAACTTATGAACAGAATTATTCCTTATATATCTATAAATATGTCTTATTTCCTACTTAATATTACAATAGGTACAAGAGGTATGTTGGAAAACCCATCGGAGTTGCTTACTTTATGAATTGAATGTTATTGTTAATATAGTGAAAATCTAAGTACTTATGCCTCAATTTCCTGTCGAACAATCACAAATTTGATGATTATCGAGTATTTTCGCACCAAATGAATTTTACTCTATTTACTTCTTTTTCATTTCAACAAAGTTCATTTACTCTTAGCGAATGCCTGATATGTTTGAAAACTTCATCAGCTTCATTTTCTAGTTTCGATTCAAGATTCTATATGTGAAGAAGAGAAAGCTATACGTCTAAATTTGATTCATCATTATCTATGAATGGAACTTTCTAGATGAAGTAATTAGTTCAAATAAGAACATTCAGATTCCCCTGAATAAAATTTCGGTGCTGAAATATTTGAGATTCACTCGATCGTGAGCTGAAAATATAATGTTCCTCTCAAACAAAACGAGTAGGAAGGTATTATTATTACGAATTGCATAATCTCGATGATCAAAGCTCCGAAAACGTAGTTTTCCTGAAATGACAAATCAGATAACTCTTCTTAAAGTTGATGAATAAAAATGAAATTGAATGCTATAGAAGACAAATATTGCCCTCATTGAATAATGCATTCCACTGGGTGCTTCTATATCATTTTATTATTTCATGCATTGTTGGAACTAGAGTGCTAGGCCAGTTTAAGTAATCTCTCCGAATTCGCCAATTAACGAACTTTTTATTACAGCAATTGAGCTACAATGTAATGAGCTAATAAGGTATTTTTTTACCAGAACCACCCTGGAAAGCTTTTAGTTAGCAGCGGGAAACCCTTATCAGGTTGCGTGGATCTATAGAAGTCCTGCAGATCTCATCAAAGTGGCCTTTCGAATTTGACATCAGTCACATGCATATGGCTCATTTTTATTTACATAAAAAGTTTTCAGACTAAAGCCAACCGCTTCACGAACCCCACGAGGCTATTGAATATTTAATTCATCAGAAAGCTATGAGCTATATTTATTTTTCTTTAATAGTTCTTTTCATCTCTACCTATAACTTCAACACTAGGTATAATAATTGAATTCGATAAATTATAAATCCAATTATAACAAAGAAGAAAATGATCAATATGATGGAAATATTTTTTCATCGAAAAAATATTATCTTTTATCAAATCCGAAAGCACGGGAGGAATGTGTTATACTTTCATAACTGAGCCAAAATTCACGATCATATGGCCTGAATTTTTGTTCAATTACCGACGTTTAAATCATCATTAGATTCCTACTCTGAAATAATTTCTTAATCTTCTATTTTTGTGTAGAAATTGATAGCCCGAAGGTTCTTTCTTTATCTGCTGGTCAATCGATGAAGTTTTGGCGTCGCTAAATGCCATTTTAACATTAGGCAGTAATGTAAGAAGCAAACGCGAATACTAAATTTCCTTTTATGGAGATAAGGCACTCAGTAAAGAAAGAAATAGACAAGAATTACGGGAGTATACTACTACTTACTCTAATTTTGTTGCCGTCTCGACCATTATTTACTGTATAAAGTCCTTACTTTGGCAAAAATGTAGCTCAAAATTGTGTGCGAAAATATTAGGCAAAATTTTTGTGCAAAAATTGAATCGTCTTGGATCCCCATATGATAAATAGTTTTTCATCTTAAGATTTCGGAACCTACTACAAATTATTGAATATTCGCGCAAAATTTGTACCCACTCTCTCAATATGGGTAATTGTTCTAAAAATTCATACTTTTGTGCAAAATTTTGTACAGTATGAGATCCACATAAAACATTTATTTCAAATTGAATTAAAAACTGATCGATCGACAATAGGTATCTAACTAGAATACTCTGCAAAAACCGATATTGGTACAGCGCAACCTGATTCTTTAGTGCTCTACGAATTCGAAAACGGTGAGCCTGCTATAAAGCTGTAAGAAACCGTTTTACATCACTTTTCTTGGAGGTTACTCTAAAAGTTATCCTTCTTCCAGGTCTTCCATATTCTAGTTAGTCTGAGACATGCATATATATATATATATATATATATATATATATATATATATATATATATATATATATATATATATATATCCCCCGCAGGGGAATTCTAATATTTACGGTGAGTGACGACACCGCGGGGTTAACCGAATTGTCATCCTTCCCCGTGTAGGCTAGCAACTTGCACGGAGGATCTTAAAACTGCTCAACATACGACAAGAAGAAACCAGGGCGGCGAGGGGACGCGGACTGGCCCCTCTCGGAGCCGTCCAGATGCCCAGCCTGTTGGGATGAATCGTGGTGCAAACGGTGCGACATCCCGAGAAGAAACCGTAAGGTCGGAACCTGATTCTCGGACAAAAGATAGTAGAAACAGTTTGGGTGAAGCAGATGCCCGCCCCGCTGTAAACCTACGAAGACGGGATGGACGCATGCGATGGACAGATGATGATAATATAGCACTCATTTGCATGTATTACATCGCAATGGACCATGTAAACCGCTCGGACAAAAGGTATCGAGAACTACTCACTGAGTATTGGAATGGCACACATCCAGATCGAGAGGCAAAACTGCAACCCTTGCCAATAGAGTACGGTGGATTACTCAGTACGTACAGTTGTCAAAAGCAGAGCTGGACATAGACAAAAGAACAAAAAGATCTCTGGTAGAGAGTTCAAGGGAGAAGCAATGTAGTCTGGGTAGGAGAAGCACGGTGGGTAACGTGAGACGATCGGAGGGGAAATTGGAAGAGGAGAATGAAGAGTAGAGATCAGAATCGAGAGAAATCTAATATCGCTCTTGCGATATGCCTCACTGACACCGGATCAGAGACCTCCTATACCAAAACTAAGATATTCGCAAAAACTAGCGAAGAAGCTTGAGCCCACCACTTTCCTGGCAGCGGCAGCGGATCTGGTTTATGCGGGAACTGTTGCGGTCTGTGAGGTAAGTGGAGTGCAAATTAAGACCCAGAAGTCTCCTACTAGACTGAAGAACGAACCGGTATGGAGCACTCGCCTGAAAGGAAAGATTGTTAATATTAGGAAGAAAGTTGGTGTACTTTATACTTACCTCAACACAGCTGAACCATCTAAGAGATTCCTCAAGTCAGTCAGGGAGATTGCCTCCCGGTTTTCGCTCAGACCCAAGGACGTGAACTTCAGACAAAGAATCACTACTGTGCTCGACAACCTGATACAAGAACTAAAAGCATTAGAAGAAGGTATAATGAAAGAACTAAGGGACTAAGGAATAATAAACTCTATCATACAAATCGAAAACAATTCTTTCGAGAGTTCGGAGTAAGTCGTGGAGAACCGCTATAAAAATACGCACGGAAAAAGGGGGATTGTCAACCAAGGAAATAAAAATCAACCGTGGAATTTTCCAGGGAGATACTCTGAGCCCTTTGTGGTTTTGCTTGGCCCTGAACCCTCTCAGCACGTTACTTTATGGATATGAAAATGGATACGTTATTAACAAAGACACCAAACAACGTATAAATCACCAATTTCATATGAAAACAGATATATACTGCAAACTCTACGCAAATGAAAAGGCAACTGGAGGTTGTCTTTGCATTTAGTAACGCTATCAACATGAAGATGGGGATAGACAAATGTGCGGTCGCGAATGTTCAGATATGAAAAATTGTGAATGATGGTTCCATTAAATTACTTAACAATGTCGAAATGCCAGTATTGAGGCCTAACGATTCTTACAAATACCTCGGCATTCGACAGGCACGAGAAATTGGAACAGTGGAAGTCAAAGCAGCCTTCAAACAAAAACTCTACCAACGAGTGAAGTGAATACTACAGGGCAAGCTGAGTTCTAAAGCTAAGTTCGATGCCATCAACAGCTGGACCCTTCCGTGTATGACCTACACGTTTGGAATACTCAATTGGTCCACTACAGATCTCAAGGTTATGGATACCAAAATAAGAACATTTCTCACAAAATACGGAATACACCATACTCATTCCTCGGTAAACCGACTATATATAGAAAGTCACGCAGGAGGGCGTGGATCAATGTGCCACGAAACAACAAATCATAAATTGATCCATTACCTAAAAAAGTACTTCAATCTCAAGAACTCACCTTTACACCAGGCAATTCGTAGTGCTGACGAAAACTTTACCCCGTTCCACCTTGCGGATCCCGAAAATGCTCCCGAAACCACAATCCAGGAACAGCTTGTTCAGGACTGACAATCTAAAGCCTTACATGGCCGATATCCTGCACACCTGAAAACCGATAAAGTTAATAAGGTGGAGTCTCTGAATTATCTTAAAGCTGGTCACTTGTTCCCCGAGACTGAAAGCCGAATCCTGGCAATTTAAGACCAGGTAGTAGCAAGCAGATCATACCTTAAACATATAGAAAACAAGAACTTACCCTCAGACCAATGCCGGAAGTGTAGAAAACACCTGGAAACGGTGCAGCATATCACATCGGGTAGTCCAATACTTGCTTCCAATGCGTACTTACAACGGCATAATAACATGGCGAAAATCTTCCACCAGGATTTGGCACTGAAATATAACCTCGTAGATAAAAGATTCGAGAACTATAGATACTCACCTGCAGGTGTCCTGGAAAGTCGTCAGGTTAAACTCTACTGGGACACTACTCTGACAACTGAGAGAGGAATTGCTTATAATAGGCCAGACAGGGAAAACGCGCTGTACTTTTGGACGTGACCAATCCCCTAGATGAGAACCTTGAAAATGCTTACAACGAGAAGGTCTCAAAATACCAAAACCTGGCAGTTCAGCTGAAGGGGATGTACAGGCTTAGATCGATCATGATTATGCCGCTTGTCATATCGGTAAACGGGTTGGTCCACGCTCGTTTGGTTGAAAACACTGAGGCCCTCCAACTTGAACGCAGGATTGTGTCCAGCGCCCAGAAGGAAGTGCGTATAGTCCGGGGCTTTCTACTTGGTCCCGGGTGACCTCTTGGCGTATTGTTATGCCCGAGGCTACCTCAATCTCCCTTCATAGTGTACAAAAAAAATATATATATATATATATATATATATATATATATATATATATATATATATATATATATATATATATATATATATATATATATATATATATATATATATATATATATATATATATATATATATATATATATATATATATATATATATATATATATCATCATCACGGTCGAGTTCAATACAATGCTAGGGTTCCATATCCAAGTTTTAGCTCGGAGGCATATTGGTACGCCACACATCTTCAGATATACTATGGTGTTCAGCTAATTGTCGATGGGGGCGGTACCGTCATATACGCATGTATATGCAAAATATGAATATCGTCCTTATGGCCTCCAAACTTGTTGCTAACATTTTCGCTTCCGAAATTTGGCAACACTGTTTAGAGGCTAGTGGGTATAGTTAGTATCAAATTGTATAAGAAAGTATCGACTCATAGTTTTATAGTCTATTATCATTATCGATTGCAATAATTCTGTTAGGTTGTTTTCAAGGAAAACGTATGAATGGAGGATTGTGTCTCTTGAAATTATCTAGAGAATAACGCAAATTTTCGTTTCTCTTCAGGGTGATTAGATAAATTGAGATTGAAGAATTTTTCTTGTTGTTCTTCGTTTCAGGACTCATTGTCTTTTCTAAAAATAATTTTTGTACATATGACATGTGCAATGTGCATTGCCTATCTGCCATCATTATGTCTTGTCGTTTTCGAAAAACGACAAGGGGAATTGTTTCTTTTCAAATTATCAAGTATCAAGTAAATGGGCAAATTTGCCAATATTTTTCTGTAGGGTGAGTGAGATGAGACGTGAAACCTTCAAAGCTCGGGATCTATTTAAAATTTCATTTATTTTAATTTATTTGCATTATTTTTTAGTAAAATTGAAAATGTGTCATTCATATATTCATATCATATTCACATTCTGTCATTTATGAAATTATTGAAAATGTCTAAGATTTTTCAAACAATCGCACAGGACTGTGACTGTATCCGTATGGTAATCATCAAGAAAACAAGAGAATGACTGCGCTTTTTACCAAGTGTTTTTCTCGGTATGATAAGCGCGGACCTTATTTAGCTTTTCAAATCGGCTACTTACCGATGTTTGTTTTCACCAATTTCTTTGACGAGCTACCCCAGAAGAAACTTAGAAGCAAAGAAAGTGGTTTTCTTCAAAAAATTAGCTAATATTATTCTTGCTTGGTTACCGAATGGAAAGTTTCAAGATGAGCTACCGAAAAAATTCAGGACACTGTTGTATTTTCAAAAATTGAACTGCTTCAATAACGTTAGGTTATTCAAATCTCAATGCGATATAAAGGATTGATATTTTACAAACTAGTTGTCGATCCCCACGACTTTTGGAGAACTTCTTAAAAAAGATTTTGCTATGAGGTAACAGGTAATAAATCTTTTCTTTCTGGTGAGATCTACGAAACTAAACAAGATGTTAAAATTTTTGTCTATCATTAACTTCAAAAAAATCATTTTGATGATGAAAATTTTTCGACTGAACCCGATTTTTGAATCGTTAATTTTCAACTGCTTGTCTTTGTAGGTATCTAGATGAATGACCGTTCGTTTTCCGCATATTTTATTCATTGACAGCAGAAGAACCTGCACCGAATTGATTTCATTTTGAGAGAAGTTATACATGCAGAAAATGGTGAAATTTCTGAATGTTAAGGAAACTGTATTTTAAAATATGAATAACAACCGACTAAAGGAAGCAGAATGTTCCAAGAGGAAATGGATACGAATTTTTTTTTTCATTATTTAGACTTCTGACTGCGGTAGCTTTAATGCGTCCCCATTTTTCTAGAATGGGGTATTCTCTCGGGACTTAAAAACTGTTTAGCAAGTTTTTCTGTTCGCTGGTACGAAATCGTCTAATAAGTTTTCGCTATTACGAAAAAGGTTCACGAAATATCTTAACAGTCCACGATCTTTTGGTCTAAGAAACTCTGCTCGTCAATTGTTTGGGCAACCGTTTTATATTATGAAAAATTAATTTTCTCTCTATGGAATAATTCCCCCTAGTGGCCAGCAAAAACGTTTAGTCTACAGTTCCCTTTTTTAAGTAAGGCAATAATAAGTTAAACTTATTGGCCATGATACGAAAATCAAGGACAAAAAGATTAGATGTAGAACTAAAGATATTAGTGAATGAGCACTTTGTATACTTGATTACGAAATTAGAGTTTTCCGACTATATTTTAGAGTTCTTCATCTGGATCTTTACGCGCTTGTTATATTCTAGTGATCTAAATATGAGAGTATTCACGGAGGAAACAGATTAATTCATGTTTCTTACCCGACACAATACTGAATTCAAAATCAAAACAGATTAAGCACAATGAAAATAGATTCCAATGTATTTTTCTATGAGGTCTATGCAAATTGTTGTTTATGAAGTCTTATACGACTGGAGCTTTTATTAGTTAGCATAGTTTTTACGATAATGTCTATAACAATCTCTCTGAGTAAAAAAGAAATTTATACAGGGCAGACACTTCCTAATTATAACAACCCCGTACCTGTTATAACACATTACAAAGCTCTTCAGGAATTCTTCATTCTCATGGTTTTCTTTCGGCAAGAATGTTGTTGGAAATGAAAATGTGTTTTCTTCACTTAACTTAACGATTGCTACTGATATTATTGTAATATTTTCACGCATTCATGAAAATTTTCGTCGTCAAGAACAAATAGCTATATGGAAATGATAATGTGAGAATTTCGCATATTTTCACAACAGTCTCCTTTGTGTTGTGACGTGTGTCATTCATAAAAATAGCATCAATTATAAACAGTTGCAAAATTATTTCAAGAAATCTATTCTGAACTTTTTTGAACAGCTTAAATCTCTAAGAAAAACTCGTCAATTAGATAATCACGAAGTTATCTTTCAGTTCAACTAGGGCTAGTTAAACATGATGGATAAATTTGGCAAAGGACGTATTCCAGAGAAAACTTTTTCATACTTTAATTTTTCTCCAAATTTTCACTTTAAAAGAGTTCATCAAATTCTATTATTTCATAATGATGCGAATCAATGCGTGAATCAAATGTTTTACTTAGATATCTAGATTTCGAGGAATTCCTTTTTTCATTTTATGAAAAGAATTTAGAGGTAGGCATGAGAAACCCAGCTCATTTCAGTTTTCGATTTTAAAAAAGGAGCATATAATATTTCGAAATCATGAATATAGCCTATTCAAATATATTCTTGGAGATTTGAGTTCGTTTTCAAAAATTTTATTTCATGGTTGTTTTCTATGATTTATGAAGTATTCCGACAAGACCAATTTTTTTTAACCATCGAAAACATATCACTCATTTTAGGAAGATCTCAGCTGCTGGATGAGAGATGGATAATCATTTTTATTAGCGCAAGTCGCTAAAGTAACTCTAAACTCTATGCAATTAACAGTATGAACTAATTTTTGCATACTTCTCGGTGATCCCAAAGTTGTTGAAATTCAGATTTTTCGTGATTGAAATACACCAAATCAAAATTTGTATAGCATTGAAACTTCTGAAAACTCCAGAAAGTATTACAGATTTACGTAGAGATAAAACACTACCATAAGTATGGAATTGAAGAAAAAACTCACCTCACTGCTCAAAAATTGTGGAAAGACTTGTTTTCATATGGGGGAATGCTAGAGGAAGCATTCCTTGTAATGGAGGCCTAAGTGCCGTAGTTGATCTACAGAGCATCCAGTATATATATAATGGAGGCCAGGGCCTCCATATATATATATATATATATATATATATATATATATATATATATATATATATATATATATATATATATATATATATCTATATATACACCTTCATCTTATACACCTCCATACACAACTAGGGCACCCAGGCTTCCATATATATATATATATATATATATATATATATATATATATATATATATATATATATATATATATATATATATATATATATATATATATATATATATATATAAAAACCTTTTCAGAGCTATCAACTCCTATGCAGTTCCTATTCTTATATCTTCTTTTGGAATTATTAAATGGTCTAAAACTGATCTAAATGAATTACAATGTCAAACGAGGACAATGCTTTGTAAATATCATAAGCACCACCCAAAGTCAGCTGTTCAGAGAGTTACACTACCTAGACATCTTGGAGGTCGTGGATTAACTGATTTGAATAATCTTCATAGTAAACAGATTTTTCATCTACGTTCCCATTTTCATGATAAACAGAGAACGTCTAAATTACATGATATTGTTGTTGCTTCAGATTATAATCTTACACCTCTGAACTTGACAATGCAAAAGGTAAATTTTGATATATTTGATGATAATTCTAAAAGAGAAAGTTGGATGCAGAAGGAATTACACGGAAAGCACCCTAAAGAATTGAAAAATGATTATATTGATGAAATCGCATAGAATAAATGGTTAGTATCTGGAGAATTGTTTGCTGAAACAGAAGGCTTGGCAATTGCGATCCAGGATCAGGTTGTTTTCACGAGGAATTATAGAAAACACATCATCAAACAAAATATAGATGATTCTTGCCGTAGATGTTTCTGTTCTTCAGAAATAGTTTTTCATATATTATCATCTTGCTCAGTCCTTGCTTCAACAGATTATTTAGAAAGACATAATGCCGTCGCTAATATTATTCACTTTAATCTAGGAATTAAACATGACCTAATTCCCAAAAGAAAAAATTTCACAAATATGAACCTGAGATTATTTGTTAAAATGACAAATATAAACTTTATTTTGATAAAACAATTCTTTGCAACAGAGCTGTAAAACACAATAGACCAGATATCATTCTTAATGATAAACAGAATCAAATAACATATATAATTGATATTGCTATACCCGACACACATAATATACAAAATAAATATAATGAAAAAATTTCTAAATATAGGATGCTTGGCGACGAGATTAAACAAATGTGGAAAATGAAAAAATATTTATTCTACCGATTATTATTTCCACAATAGGTGTTATTCCTAGAAATCTTCACAAAAGTATTGAGATTTTGGGTCTGAAGAAAAATTTGTTTGAACAGTTACAAAAGATAACATTAATCAAATCTTGTAATATTCTTCGTAGGTTTCTTTCCGAAATAAATAATGAGGTAGAGTCATAGGTTTTCTCTTTAGTTTATACTGCTCAGAATCTCATTTCATATTTTATTTATTTGTTTATATAAATGTAATATAATTAACTGACAATTTTGTCATATTTATATTCAGAGCAGTATTCTATTCGATCGCTCACCACTTTACACAAAGGAAACTATTAATGAGTAATATTCAGTGTTACTTGACTAAGGTCCGAACACTGGATTTTTCCGGGGAGAAAGCCTCTGACACTACTCGTTGGTACATTGATATCATTGTCTGATGATTCTATAATATATATTCTGTATATATTCTCATAACATTTAACGTTATCCTAATATATAATTATTCCAGGATATGTTTTGATTATAATCATTGCCTTGCAATGGTATTAATTACCGGGTGGTGGATTTATATTTTTCATGAAATCAGTTTGATTGCATGAACATATATATATATATATATATATATATATATATATATATATATATATATATATATATATATATATATATATATATCTTATATATATATCTTGTAGATTTCATTATTTCATTTTTGTTCGAACAGTATTGAATTCAGAAAGTAAAAATCTACTTCAGCAATTTATTTTGAACTAAACAGGGTGTCCCAATTTTCTATGAAAAAATCTTGGGAGGTTTTTTCAAATTGGAAGACCACTTTTTTGTTGAAGATTCAAGAGCGTCCTGAACTCTGCTATAATATCTTTAAGTAACAAGTTTTTTTTGGTGGGTAGTTTCGTCACAATATTTTTTTCCGTAAAAATTCATGAAATTAAGCTCTCACATCATCGCATGCTCCTTCGGCCAGAGAGGATGAATACTTTTTTCCTTTCGTTTTCTTATTGCCCAAGGATAGCTTTATTGATGAATTGAAATAGGTTATCCTCATTTCATACAGGAGTGACTCAAAAAAATTTTTGAATATTGTAATTTTGTAAATATCATATCTTGATTTTTTCAGATGGAACAACCTGTATTTTATTACTCAAGTCAACGCATAAAATATTGTGCTATATTCTTGCAGAAGTAACTTTATCTTTATCTTCGACCATTCTCGAAATAAAAAAATAAACGTAAATAATAAAATCAGAGATTGCGATAGAAGAGTTTATTAAAACATATCATTATACTCGATCATAGAAATGGAGATATTTTAAGGAAGTCGTGTATGAAATACGTAATAGATTTGTTTTTGGTGAGATGATCCACAAGGTTTCGAACTATTTCAATAAGTGTTCGAAATGTTGTTCGTTTCTTTGCAGACACAATTCAATCCTTCCGAGGAAAGACCGTTGAACTCTCGACAACATTTGCGGATTAACTGACTGAAAGGCCTCGACTATTCTCTGTCTCATATCCAACTGTGTTGTAGAAGGAATCTGGTAAACAATGCCCTCAATATAACCTCACAAGAAAAAATCTAGACTTGTGAGGTCCGGAGATCTATCTGGCCATCTAACAGGACGACCACGTCCTATCCATTTGTTTGGAAATACATGATTCAAATGCTCCCTAACCTGATGTGAGTAATGTGCCGGTGCTCCATCCTGTTGAAACCACAAATCTTGTCTTATATGCTCTGGTACATCGGCAAGTAAGATTGGTAGATGATTTTGCAGAAAATCTAAAAACATTTCACTATTGAGGAGCCCGTCGAAAAAGTGCGGCCCAATTAGATATCCATCTACTATAGCGGCCTATACATTCAAGGACCAACGATGCTGGTCATCTATTTGTCTCATGAGGTGTGGATTTTCCGTGGCGTAATAATGAAAGTTGTGCCTGTTAACAAGCCCATTCTTGTGGAAAGTTGCCTTGTCCGAGAAAAGAACTCTGCTAAACATATTTGTATTTTCCGCTACTTTGTCACTTTCCCAATTGGAAAAATTGATTCGATTTTCATAGTCTTGATTGTTCAGTTCCTGGTGCAGCTGTACATGATATGCATGAAATTTATTCACTTTCAAGATTCTCTGGACGGAAGTTTGACTTATATCTGTTAACTGGGAAATCTATCTTTGGCTTTTATATGGTCACTGTCAACAAAACTGATAATTGGTTGTCTTCAGCTGTAACAGTTTTTGGTTTTTCATGTTTTTTGTAAGCGATATTACTCGTTTCGATACATCTAACTCGAAGTTTTTCAGAGCATCTTGCACCAGGATGCCTCTTATCAGGAAACCTTTGTGCATAAACTCTACTTGCCAACAAACAATGTTTATCACACCCACCCAGAATAAAAATCAGATCAATCATTTCTTCTTTGGAGAACTTCATAGCTGTCAATTGCGAAAATTGGGTTCAACCCTTACTTTAACAATGTTTAATAAGGAAACACTGATAAGTTCACCATGTAAAATGCAGAATATGATATGTCCGTACACGTGACAGAAGGCAAAAATAGAAAAAATGTCAACACATACCTCGATTCACGTTTTAATCATCTTGAATTTGTCATTCGTTGAAAGAATTATCTTGTTTAGATTTCATTTTTTACTACTTCTGTGCTGATAATGATGCATATTGATGAGTTTGATACGGTTTGTAGAATTTTCATCAAAAATTTTTACGAATAATTGAATCATCGAAGATAAAGATAAAGTTACTTCTGCAAAATATAGCACAATATTTTATGCGTTGACATGAGTAATAAAATACAGGGTGTTCCATCTGAAAAATCAAGATATGATATTTACGAAACTACAATATTCAATAATTTTCTTGAGTCACTCCTGTATAAATTTCATGAATTTTTACGGAAAAAAAAACATTGTGACGAAACTACCCACCGAAAAAACTTATTACTCAAAGACATTATAGCAGAGTTTAGGGCGCTCCTGAATCTTTAACAAAAAAGTGGTCTTCCAATCTGAAAAAACCACCCAAAATTTTTTATAGAAAATTGGGACACCCTGTTTACTGCAAAATGAATTGCTGAAGTAGATTCTCACTTTACAATACCATTCGAACAAAAATGACATCTTCTTCAAAAGTGCTACAGAGCACCGCGCCACTGGTGAATCTAACCTAACCTAACCCAGTATATATATATATATATATATATATATATATATATATATATATATATATATATATATATATATATATATGCTATGAATCTTCACAAAAATATTGAGACTATGGCTCAGAAAAATTTATTTGAACAGAAGGTAACAGTCATCAAATCTTGTAATATTCTTCGTAGGTTTCTTTCCGAGAAAAATAAGGTAGGAGTCATAGGTTTTCTCTTCAGTTTATACTGCTCAGAATCTCATTTCATATTTTATTTATTTGTATATAATGTCATATAATTAGCTGATAATTTTATCATATCTTATACACAAGTAGGGCACCCAGGCCTCCACTTGAAGGAATGTTTTCTCCAGTTTTCTTTTTATTTAGAAAAGAAACAGAAAGTTATCTCATCAACCTCTGCAGGTTACTAGTGACATTACAATATTGGATTGACTTAGATCTAGATATATATATATATATATATATATATATATATATATATATATATATATATCAGGAAGCTTATCAAGCTATTAATATTTGCAGGAACAAGGATCGCAGTGTATTAGGTAAATATATTGTTGTCTTCGCGAAGGAATTTCAGGCAGTGTTTTCTTCAGTTTTCCCCCATATGAAAATAGTATTTAGATTGTGCACTTCAAGACAAAGAGAGGGTTCAGTTTTTTCGTACCTATAAATATACAGGCATTGACATGCATTATTCTCTAATAAGCTTCCATATACCATATCGATCAATTGGCTTAGATTTGTATAAATATTCGATCAAGATTGATTCGAAAATATGCCTCCTGCGATATTGCCAAATACGATTCGGCGAGGAGCAGGATGTAGTAACCATTATTCGTCCGCCGCATGAATTATGATATTGAGCGATAATTCTTCCGTCAACTGGATGTTCAGCGTGATAATTAGGTGTCAACTCCGAAAGTGGCTTTGCGTCAGCGTTCATTCCAACAAAAGTGAAATCGTCTACTATCGTACTTTTTTTGGTTTTTGTACGTGTGATTTCGATAAAATTTAATTCCAGGACTCACCTACGAGCACTTTGATGTGTAATATGACAAATGAATTCAATTCACATTTATAATAATAGTTCTAGAGCGAAAAGGTGGAAAAGCTTCCTCCAAAATTAAAAATTTTTTTCTTGGGACGTTTGAATTCAAAACGTTTCTATCATTGTTTGAACACTTAGGTTATTATTTTCTTCGATTCCATGTTATGACGATGTTTTTTCTAGCCATAAACTCGGATTACTCTGTGGAGGTCCTAGAAAGTTCAACGCTATAGAGATTTTGATTCAGCGTATCTCAATCAGGAAAATTCTGCAATTCAACAAATTTGGGATCAACGAAAAAAATGCAAAAGTTGGTTCATGCAGCTATATGCATAGAAAATGAAATTCGTGAAAAATATGCCAAAGTAACCCTGAGTTTGGGGTTACTTCAGCAACTCGCCCAAATGAGAGTGATAATCCATTTCTTATCCAGCGGTTGGAACTGTCACAATTAGTAATATGTTTTCTACGGTTTAAAAAAATGTTCTTGTCAGAATTCTTCATAGTTCATGGAAAACATCCAACATTCATTTTGAAGATCAAAAGTTGGAATATTATACTTATGCTACTTTCTCGAAAAGGGAAGATGAAATGAGCTGGATTTCTTATAACGAACTGACTTCCTTTCGGAAAGAGAAATGAAGAATTCCTCTAAATCTGGATGTCTGCAATTGAAATATGCGTCACTCCAATCCTGCGCCTAACTATTAGAGCATTGACGATTTTCATTCGAAAAAAAATGTCCAGTATACATTGGAGTCACACATTGATTCGCATCTTTATGACATAATAGAATGCAATGAACCCTTTTGAGGTTGAAAAATTAGAAAAAAAGCAAGTACGAAAAAGTTATGTTTGGAATACGTCCTTTGTCAAAGATATGCATCAGCCCTAGTTTAGGGCACTGAGAGAGAACTTCGTGATTCTCTAATTGACTTTCTTATCTTAGGGATGTAATTAAAAAAGTTCAGAATATATTTTCTTGAAATAACTTTGACACTGCTCATGAGTGATGAGAGAGAATTCACAAGAACTTTCTCATGAATGCGTGAAAATATCACGGCAATATCAGTAGCAATCTTTAAGTTATATGAGGAAAACCCATATTCATTTTCAAAAATATTCATCTCGATCGGAAAACATGAAAGTGAACGAATTTTAATAGAACCATGAAGAATTCGTGAATTATTTTAAAATGTGATATCACAGGTATGGGGTTTTTAGAACTCAGAAATGGCTACTCTTAGTAAATTCTTTCCGTTCCTTTCTCACTCAAAGATATACACACAATTAGAATTAAATATGCTAACTTATAAAAATATATAATATAAAGTTAGAAAACTTTGATTAATTAAAAATTTTCCGTTCAATTTCGTTGAACTGAGATACGTAAAATGAAAAAAATTGTTCAAAGAAGTGAGGATAGAGTTAGGAAATCAATTGGGTTCATCCTATGTATCTATCAATCCGGAACTAAGTATACAAAATGCTCATTCATCAAAAATGGAATCAATATCTTCTAAGGGAAATGGATTTCATACAGAGAAAAATGATATTTATGATACAAAAACCGTTGCGCAAAACCTCTGAGGAGCAGAGTCTCTTTCGTAAACTCGTTTCTTTCAATAACGGAGAACAAAAAACTTGTGTAACAGTTAGTAACTCGAGAGAATATCCCATTCTAGAAAAAGAGTTAAACGTCAAAGCTACCGGGTAGAACACATCTAGTCTACATTGATTGAATGCAAAGATATGACCTTTTTGGACATTCCATTCCTTTACTCAGTTTATCTTCACATTTCAAAATGTTAAAGGAAAATATATTTTTGTTAACATAAGATGTTGCTTGTTCTTCTGATGTCAATGAATGAACAATGCCAAAAACGAACCATCATTTATTTAGGTACCTGCATCGACAAGAAGCTGAAAATTAACGATTCAAAAATTGCTTCATTCGTAAAATTTTCATCGTTCGAAATGGTTTTGGGAAGTTAATGATTGAAATAGAATTGACATTTTGTAAAATTTCATAAACAACTTTCCAAGGATCAAGTACCTTGGAAAGTATCAATCCCTACGAATCACACTTAAATTTTAATAACCCTAACTTTATAGAGAAGTTCAATTTCTGAAAATACAACAGAGTGTCTTGAAATTTTTAGTTCATATTAAAACGTTTTATTCGGTCACCAAACAAGAATAAAATTAGCTAATTTCTTGAAGAAAATAACTTTACATTTAAACTTCCTCGTAAAAGAAATTGATGAAAACAAACCTCGGTGTAGAGTCTATCTCAAAAGTTTAAAATGCTCTGTGCTGAATAGTACCAAGGAAAATACTATGTATAAAGCGCAGTTATTTTTCTGTTTTCGTGACGATGGAATACCATTCCAATACAGACACAGTCCTTCGCGATTCTCCAAAAAATCTTCAACATTTTCAAATTTTTTATAAATATAGGAGGTGAATATGATATGGTTGTCACATGCTCAATTTGCCTATAAAACAATATAAACAAAATAAAATAGATTTAATTTCTTATAGTTCCCGAGATTTAAAAGTTTTACGTCTCATCGACTCAACCTACAGAAAAATATCGACAAATTTACTCATCATATCTGCAATGTAATTTTCCGGTGAAAATTGATTTTGTAACTCTCTTCTAGAATAATTCTAAAAGAAAAAATTCCCCAATCAAAAGATTTCTTGGAAAACAACCAGTCAGGATAATGGCAACTTCAAATAGTTTTCGAACTATAAATGTTTCACCTTCAATCTTCAGATAAAAATTGATTTTTCTGTTTTTTAACGTGCGCCATCCTCTAGATAATTTAAAGAGACATAATTCCCCAGTCATCAGTATTCCTTGAAAATAACCAACAGAATCATTGCAGATCGAACATGATAGCAGGCTAAATATATGAATCATCACACTCTTATACAATTTTAAATTTAACATTACCCACTAGCCGCCTCTATACAGTGTTACCATACTTCGGACGCTAAAAAGTAACAAACAAATATGGAGGCCAAAAGTACAATATTCATATTTTGATTTATGTATGTATATGACAGTGGCGTCTCCGTCGAAAGTTTGCTGAACACTATAGTATATCTGAGGACGTTTGGCGAACCAAAATGCCTCCGACCTAAAACTTGAATATGAGATCCTAGCAATGTATTGATCTCTACAGTATATATATATATATATATATATATATATATATATATATATATATATATATATATATATATATATATATATATATATATATCATATAGATCATATGGATATCATTCGGCCTCCGGCTTTTCGCATTCACCTTCGATTTTTGAGGCGGATTGGTTAGTAATGTTATGCAAGTCGGAGGTGTATAAGACGTTATGGATATATATATGAACTCACAATTGACCAGTGATTCCACCAGATTTCCGTGTTACATGACGTTGCATGACGTGCTTGTTGCACTAATTCTGTATATACCATATGTAACAGGATGGATCGGATTTACCTATATAACGTATCGAAACTAGCATCAAGGGATTGATGTGCGAAAACGCCGTCCGTACGAGATATATTAGCAACTTCAGTCAGGAGAATGTCGATATGAAAAGAAACTTGAGATAATACGGGCATTATTCTGCCTACGTGCTGTATCATCCTGGCGTGCTGAACGACATGATTTGCGTAAACTATGATGTCGTCAGTGTGGAATAACTTACTACACCGGATATAAAGACAAGGTGTACTGGTATTCTAGTATATAGAAGTAGGTACCAGAATGTTTCGCCTAGGCATGTAACTCCTGATGCAATGGTTTAGTTTTCTACGATTACCAAGATTGTGAAGTTTATATAAAAGCCTTGTAGCTGAAATAAGGTCGAAGGCTTTGGAAAGATCAAAATAGATAATATCGGTGGGGATTTTTTGTCACGAGTCAGCGATCTCGTCAAGCAAATAGATTCGAGGTTGCTGATTCACGCTTGACAAAGCGGCAGCTGCAATAACGGTAGGTCTTTATCGAGATATAAAAGTAATGCTTTTTGGTAGAGTCGCCTAAAGAGGGCATAAACTTCCGACGGTAGTCCATATATTTTAAGCGAAGTCCAATACATGTTTTATTACGAATGAAAATTGATATTTTGAACGCATTTAAAAACGTTCTTCATCTATTAATAACTTTTGCCCTATCCTATGATGAAAACTCCGACGTCTGGTTTAGTGGGGTATACAAGTGTGCTGTAAAATATATCCTCCAATATTGATATTAAAATTTGATGATATTTTATCAGAATGTTCTTCTGTGTTTTCTTTTTAAATGAGTTTGAAATTGTAGTTAAAAAGAAAGTGAGTAAACATAATACTTGTTCGAAAAATATTGAGCAATTTAAGAATACGTTGGATTACACTATTTTTATTTTCAAGGTTCTTTGTTTTTGTTGTATCTTATTAATCATTACAATTACAAGATGCCTAGTCCCAGTTTAGCTGATGAATATATAATATATAAATACACCAACATTACTAAACAAGAAACCTGAATATACCACACTTTTATAGGGATGCATTGAATATTTCGTCACAAAACCAATTCATTCCATTTGTGTTATGTACAATTTTGAAATAAGAATGAAATTATTTTTCGACGATATAACAAATTCAACAAAATTCATTGTAAAAGGTAACATTGAAGGAATTGAAAAATCGTTAATGGCATACCTGAAAAAAAAAAATAATTGTGAACTTTCTCAAGCGCCACAAATGAAACAAATTGTGATGGTTCTATTTTTTATCATGCCTGTGTTTGTTGAATTACCGATCGAATATGTAAATGAACGCATGAGTAAATAAATAGGATTTGCCTTATCAGCTCAGAATACTCATTAAGGAAGTGAATTATTCATAGAAACAACATGAAGTAAAAAGCATAAGTTTTGTATATTATATCATTATATCTATATAGTTTTCATCATCCAAATTATTAACTGAAACTTATTGATATCTAGAGAAAAATACATATTCGAATGAGTATTCCATATTGTAAGATATTTCATTTTGGTACAAAAATTTCTATTGATTATCAGTAATGAATTATTTTCCTTTCTGTTTAAATGCAAAAGCTATTCTCACACAAACTGCATCTATCTGTGGATAGTTTATGCAAAACAAAAACAAGTACCTGAAGAATTTATTCTTTGATACTTATAGTTCAGAAGATGATCGTGAAATATTTTGAAAATCATTAAAAAAACATTACGAAACATGTGTTAGAAATAAATACATCAAAAATTTTTTATAGTCATGATGCATATATCAGATTTGATTTTTAGACGTCAATTTACCAACGTCAAAAAAATCAATACTGAATTTTCGAAAATGGCCCTGATATTTTGAGATGTTTCGATATTTGCGTCCATTATATTTAAACACTAACGTTATTCAAAATTCTATCGATAACTCGTAAACTATAAGCTTTACTAGCTAGTTTCGATATTTCCTCTCGGTTACTAAAAATTCGTGCCTAGCTGTATATACAACGAATAGACGCGGAGTCGAAAATGTCATAAGACAAGGTTCTTTATGATGTTTTTTTTAAAATCATGAGACATATTTTTCTGTATAAACTATAAATAGAACAGAGTTTCTTCATGGTTGTTCAGATAATTGATATTCATTCGAATGCTTCGAGTCTCATAACACTATTCAATTCTTCTATTTTAAATAGAAGTTTAAGAAAAATCATTTCTTGGAGATCCAAAAGTGCTTCTTTAGAAATATTTTCTGAATAATACTTGACAATAACTAGAATTTTCCTAGGAATGGAGGCGAACAATTTTATTCATGTGGCATTATTATAGATTTGTTTAAATTGTTGACAACTTTCAAAGGTGAATATTGTTGAATAACATCGAGATGGAACTATTCTCAAAAACTTTTCTGTGAGTAACAAAAGAATATCATATTTTCTATTTAGTATTGTTATCAATGAAATTAATTCGGTGAGGATCTGTTTTGAGTTTGAATCATCAATTTGGTTTCATAAATAATTGATCACTTTCAACCAAAACAATTAGTAGAACTGATTCATTATCATGATATACTGAATACGACCTCGATTAATTAAACATCTTCTACTGTTATTGAAAATATATATAATCCCTGCAAACTAATAAAAGCTAAAATCAATTGCAATCTTATCAAGTAATCCCATTGGATTTACATAAATCGGAGGTTGCCTGTGAGTCGTTTATTATTTATATTGCTATTCGTAGTTTTCGTGGAAGAATCGGAATTTATTTTTTTTCGTTCAGAATGAGTTTTGAATTGGATATTATTCATAAACAATTTTATTAAATGACGGCGTTGAGATCAGAAATTCAATTTCGTACGTGTTTCCCATATCACAAGAAAACGGCTAAATGGATTTGGATGAAATTTGGCGCATAGATAGTTGATTTATAAGTACGATTCTTTTTATCACGAAAAAATTTCAGATTTTTGTTACATAAAAAAATAATGAGTTACAGAAAGTATGCACTTAAAATTTTGTTACAGGTTAGGTAAGATTTCGTAGGGAAGATTATTTCAGAATAAAAAGTATATTTGAGAGAAATTATCTTTGAGGGTTGAGTTATTTGTATGGAATTTCCTCAATTTTAAGGCTTAATGCATGAAACAATGTGTTTCGTTTGTGATCTTGATTGAAAAAGAAAATATATATATATATATATATATATATATATATATATATATATATATATATATATATATATATATATATATATATATATATATATATATATATATATATATATATATATATATATATATATATAAATTGAAATATATAAAATTCGCTCAGTGAAAGATTAGCATTTCTATTAATCTCAAGGGTGCAAAATATAAGAACTAAAGGTAAATGAAGATTACGCTAATTCTAGAGCAGGGGTAATATTTCGATCCAGTGATACCTTTCAAGTAAAGGATTTCGATTGCCTTCATGACTGCTCGCAATAATTCTATTCTCATTGAGTTCCATAGGAGTTAGAGGATGCAAAACGGAAAAGTGACTGAAGATGCAATGCATGGTATACCATCTATCTTCGACCAGTATCAAACAGGGGTTGATTTTCACTGAATAAATACCTTTTGAAAGACAGTTACTCGTTTGAGACATCCGGTTTCAAATGTAATAGATAAAAAAACTAATACAATGGCTGAAAGTAAAGAGGGGAATAAACGAAAAGAGAAAATTAATCTGTAGAAGTTGTACTTTATTACCCGATAAAATGAACTGAAGTCACTAAAACTCAACGTAAATGTTCGACTTGTTGGCCGCCAATCTCCATGCACATAAACAAATTTAGGGTGAAACGTTCACGGACATTCTGTAAAATTTCATGTGTGATTTGGTTACACTCATTGACGATGCACTGTCTCAGGTCGTTCAAATCAGCAGGTTCAGTTTTATAGATTATACTTTTGAGGTGGCCCCATAGGAAAAAGTCTAATGGACTCAGATCCGGAGATCGTGGGGGCCATTCCGTTGGGCCTCTCTTTCCAATCCAACTACCAGGAAAATGATCATCCAAAAATACTCGAACTTGTTGTGCAAAATGCAGGGGCGCTCCATCCTGCTGAAATACAACCTCGTTCTACGAATAGCGGGGGTAATTCTCAATGATCTCCGTTATTGCTGGGTCAATAAATTCTTCCACTAGTTGATAATACAACTCTCCGGTAAGATTTCCAGGAATGAAAAAGGGTCCAATGAGGTGATCGCCATAAATACCAACCCAAATATATAGTTTTTGAGGCTGCTGAGTGTGAATTTCATGGAATATTTGCGGCTTAGAATCTGCCCAATAACGGCAGTTATGGTCTCGCAGAATTGAAGTCTTCGATCGAAATCATCTTCGTTCAGTTCTTGAACTAATTTGAATTTATATGGATGAAACTTATGCCCCTTCAGAATGCGGATAATACTCGTTTGGTTTACACCACTTACATTCGTCAATTTCCTCAGGCTTAGGGTAGGATCAACCACCGCTTGACCAAGGACTGCCACTTCCACAGCTTCATTTCTTACTGGCCGCTCAATTACGCGCTTCTTATTTTGCACCGATATAGTTTCACGAAATTTGGCAACTAATTCTAGTACATACTTCGAAGTCACTTTAGCACCTTCATGGCGTTGTTTGAAGATATTGGCTGTTCTGTTCGCGCAACTATCAGAAGTGAAAAATAGTTCAATCATTTCTACCCTCTCAGCTATCGAGTAAACCATGACGATTTTATGAAAACTAAATTTCGAATAGAAGAGAAACTATTGTGATGAATGTAACAGAATTTTCACAACTAATGTGAAATGAAATTGGGACGATGAAATTGAATACTTAAAGTAAGAAAACATTGAGAATCAATTTTTTTGTTGAAGAAATCTGATCATTGTAACATCTGTGTTCCTATTTTCGTAGTGTTCATTCGTATCGTCAAATAAGAGTCATTTCACATGAGGACGATGATCATACAGTATCACCTGTGAAAACAAAAAAGTTTCCTTTCAGTCAACTTATAAAAACGCATGTACATGTGAATCCAACTCTAGATGCATTGCTCGCATATCGTACAACGAATGTTCAAAGATCAATGGAGTTACTATGACACATAGTTTTATCTTTTTCTTTCAAGATTCATAATCCTTCATAATCATTCCAATGTTCCAGTTGCTCACCTTGTATCTTTTACAGTTTTCAATTAAAAATGGAAATTCGTTCAAGGCGATGTAGACAAAGATACCCCCTTTCTTTTGAGTCATCACTCGACCCATCTTCCATATTCAAAATGTTCAAGGATTGCAACCCCCGCTTAGGGGGTTGATATTTCAAGGCAAGTTTTGTACCCCAAAAGATGTCCCCCTTGAAACAAAAATTGACCTGTTTTTGAGTTTTGATCAAAAATGAATATCTTGGTAGATATAGCCTCTGTTTATTTTTCGTTGGAGCACCCTGTATTATATATATATATATATATATATATATATATATATATATATATATATATATATATATATATATATATATATATATATATATATATATATATATATATAAAAGAGAGAGATTTACAAAATTTGAATAATTGTATTTACAATAAATGCTTATATCTATAATTTTGGTGTGTGTCAGAAAAAACACAAGTGTGAGCTCAGGAAATTTAACAGAGGAACTATACTATCTTGCATATGATTCAATAATCGAGTGAAAATAAACCTGAAGAAAAAACTTGTTTCACTGTCGCTATTGCACTAGCAATAGCTTGTCTGTTTATGTTGTGTTGGTGTCGTGTGTACATAAAGAGTACCAAAGATTTTTCTGCTAAGCTGCTTCATTCTCTTTTGCATTCCATGATTTCCAAACGAAGACAAGGGTGAAAGGAAAGGGTTTGGGACAGGAATCTGTAACAATGGAAAAAGAAAACCAGCAGAAAAATATTTCAACAACATTCTTATATGTCTAAACAAATCTAAGAAAAGATTTTACATAGCACGCAAAGTCATGAAAAGCACTAGGGAGATAATAAAAAAATACATAACCTGAGATATTTCCTCAAATTCCCCCTCAGTTTGACAGAGATAGCCCCGATGGCCAGGTTCAGTTTTCCAAGTGATGCCGATTATGATCTATAGATGTTTTAGAATCAATATGGTCCCAATAATCTGGGTTGACATAGCCCATATCTTATTTCTTCTTGGTTTAATTTAAAGAAAAAATTCGCGAAAAAAAAAGCAACTGGTTCTTCGTCAGGAAGAGTTGATTGATTCGTTAGGTAGCGAACGAGAAATCAGAATACAACGTCTAAATCTACTATAAGACAATAAAAAGGAAATATGAAAAGCGAAGGCATAACGCAAAAAAATAAAATTACTTCAATCTTATTAGTTCGGCCTGCTATGAAAACGTGTTATTATTCTTTAAATTAATATTCTCTGAATTTTTATTGTCGGATTAAAGAAAAACTCAACGTGAATATATTATTGTAATAGGTACTTGATGAGTGTGAAAAGTTTCAATATAAAAGTCCCAATGTATACATATATATATATATATATATATATATATATATATATATATATATATATATATATATATATATATATATATATATATATATATATATGTAACTAAATGTGTGTGTTAGAAGCTGTTTTCCAAATCAGGACAGATAGTCCATTAAAATGAAAACCATGTTCACGTCAAATTTAATGATGTAACAATATAAATGAATTCATGTGAAAAATTGGAAGGTGCCTCTCAAGTTCCGATAACTTACAAAGTCATCATGTTTGTTTGGGTTTTCAAGCTGGACAGTATATAAGAAACACAATCAAGAAAGTACCTTCTCGACAGAGGATAACGTTAATCTACCCATCAAAGCATTCAGATTGAATTGGTTGACCTGCCAATTAACGTTTTTCAATGTTACTGATACTCCAATCTTTTTGTGTATCGTTTTACCTGTTGTTTTACCAAAAGGAATCTGATATCGGGTATGTGATTGTCTGGCGACAAAATATAAATAAATAAATTAATGCAAACTCCAAATCATTTTGGATGATTTCACTTTACAGAACAATTCAAATATGTTTTCTTATTATATTTCGGAATTATTGTTCCTATAACATTTTGGGTCCTCATTATGATGAGTAACTGAAAATATAGGTATCAACTCTGGATACTTTCATAGTAAGCTTTAAAAGAATATCAGTTAATATGATGTTGAGATTAGTATCATATTAGTGACAGACAATTATGAGTATATTAATTTTATTCTCATAATATGAAAGAAAACCTATAAACATTTTTGGACCTATGTATATTTCTCATTCACTTGACGAAAATGCTTTGAATAACTCGAACAGAAGTGAGGGTTTGAATTTAATAAAATAAAATAATTTCTTATTAATATAATTGATTTTATCTCTACATACTCTGCCCACAAAAAGTCAGGGATATTAAAATATTTTCTCAGATAAAGTAGAAGTACCTCTTTACTCGCTGCGTTTAGTAATTGACAGAAAAGTTACAGAACTGAGGGTTAAAATTTAACGAAATTGAGATATTCCTGACTAACATAATTGTTTCTAATCTCTTAATACATTGTCCACAAATGGTTAGGGATATTGAAATATTTTCCTTAGCTTTGTTGCTGTACTCGCTGGTAATTTACAGAAAAATTGAGAATGTTCCAGAACATTATGTTATAAATAGAGAATTTATAATATGAAAATAGAATTTTGTATCAACAATTCATGGCGAAAGTGAGAAAATGAAAAAAAAAACGGAAGTTACGCGTTCCTACGGAATTGGACCCCATAGGAATAGAATACCTCTGAGGTTGCGACTATAATCCATACGAATTCGTTCAGTTGCTATAGAATCTGACGTAGAATGTGTTGAAACAAGGATCCTGCAGTGGCGGTAGGAGGAATCTCAATATATCGGATTGAATTAGTTTGAACCAAAACCTATCTTTATATGAAATTGAAAACCAATTAAGGTTCAGCATATTTTCAAGATCTTTGCTCGACTATAGGAGAAGAGCGAATTAAAATGTTAAGGAAATTAAATCTCAACTGCATAAATGGTTCCTAAGAATGTAACTGATCAAATATGGGAAATGCCGCAGGCAGGGGTTTCACTCCTATTGAAGGTGTTTTCAGCTCATTTGTGCTGTTTTTATCAGTTTCTTTGTTACCTATATAAAAATAAATATCAGCATTGGGCCCAATGTGATCTAAGTATCGTAACCCCTCATAAATTCCTGATATAGATAAAGATACTTCGCTTATACTATCTAGTATCGATAACTTTCAGTTGACTCTCTCATTTTGGATCGCTAAATACTGTTTTGACTTCGGAATCAACAAATTATGCCGAAATGATTAGAATTTATAATCCCATCGAAGTTCATGAAAACGTTATGATTAATTTCAAATATGAGTAGCCCCTCCCGCCCGCAGCTGCAGAAAATAATTAAGTTCACAACGGCAAGGTAAAATCATAACATTTCAAAATGAATTTCCGACCTGTAATTTGTGTATAATTTAAAATACTGTACTTGGACTAATCCTTGACATTTGAATAGTTTCAAGGTTATGTTAGGAGTGCTCTTGTCGATAGACCTGTTTCATATTATTCATTTGTTATTTATAATGGATAAAAATATTGAAAGAATAAGTGTAACGGTTAAAGTGGATTCTCTTTTAAATTGAAATTTTTTGTTCAAAGACAACATCCATAACTTGAACCTGGATTCGAACCAGACACCTGGGCTTAGCATTTCCAACATACTTGCTCACTAACCGTGCAGCTACCCAGGCGGTTAATCTCAAATTGAATATTCAAGTTATGTTATTGAAAATAGAAAGTATACTTGTGGTGCCAATATTGAGCAAGATATAAAATGAGCTCTTCGAAACGACTGTCTCCAGAATACTTTAAAAAATCATAACATTAAATTGTGCTTCAAAATATTAGTTATTGATTATATTTGAAAAGATTTCTCTAGAAAAAAGGCACTAAATAAGATAAGGTTTTATTTTATCCTAGAGTTGCATGCATTTCTCTTCAGAATTCGCAGCCTAACCATTAAAACATTGAAAATTCACCTAATTTTGCTATTCATAATCATGAAGATCCGAAATATTTTACTTTATAATAAATGCATATTCTACAGGGTTGGGCAAATTTATCGGAATACTTAATTCTGTCAAGTTCCACTTTTTCTGCTTCTATAAGTAACTCTTACAAAAGTTTGTTTCGTATTCTCAATCTAGTCTGTGGTATACTTTGATTTCGAACAATTATCACTGTTTTCAAATACGACATTACAGGCAGATTTTTCAAATGATTCACTCTATCTATCTTCACAAAGATTTTTTTTCAACAACTTGGGTTTGGTCAATGTACGACTACAGAGATTTTTTCAGTATTCGGTAAAGCATCGTCACGTTTTGATCTTCTTGCCTGGTACAAATGAAGAATAATACTCTTCTTTGCTAGTGAGTTTTTCAAACTCTGTTGCTTTAAATGCTATATTTCATAGCTGTTACTAATGAATTAAATAAATCAAACGATTAGCTTTAACAATCGGCCAAAATCGGGTTAACCTAAAACAGGCACAAATGAAGATGATTCATCATGATCACCGAGAAATTTAACGGAATAATTTCCATAATTCATCACTGTTTTTAACTTATCAATAAGAATTTTTTTAGGCTCGGAGATGTCTTTAATTTAATATGACTTGCTGTTTCTGATTTGAATAATTTGTTTCACAGTACTTTAATTTTGATTATTAACTTTTTCAATATTTTATTTTATTCAATATTGAAACAATCTTTATCTAAACCATTCTAAACATTGAAGAAATATCTTATTAACAATATAAAAGTATGAAGGGCGAGCTTTAAAAAAGCCTGTCGGTGACTTATCCCAAAACATGATAAGTGTTCGAAATAAGAATACACTACAGACTAGAATAGGATACTACAAAACTTACGTAGCTGTCATTTTATTTTCCAATAAAATTTGTATTTTTAACTTTTGAAGTGTTCCGACACATTTGCCCAATTGTAGATTGATTGAACATAACAAATAAAGAAATACAAAAATTAATGACATTATTTAGATATAGTTGAATCAATCTTACGACTCTGACCTTGTTCTAGTGAATAAGTCTGCTAAGACCATGTAGATATAAGAGAAATTACATATCAAGTAAAACTTGAAGATGGTTTTTCATATGAAAAAAAACCTGAAGATATTCTACGTTGATCATGTTTTCTGTTGAACATAGTGTCGATGAAAATGATTTACATGTAACCATGTCCATGAAAAGGTCCATCACGAAGCCCTCATCACATTACATTTGATAATTATCAAAAATAAACATAGTGAAAATCAGACAAAAGTGTTTAATTTTATTTGCATTTCTCAATTTATGTTGCCCATTAGTTATATGTTCGTCATTAAACGACGAACCATTAGATCCCATTAACACAAGCAGAAAGTAGCAGCTTGAGAGTTTGATAAAACTCAATATAACATTTTAGTAAACTGCCTTGTGACAGTGATGTGTTTACCAAGTTTCAACAGGACAAATTCTCGTCTTTTTGGTTAATCAAAGGTTTCAGAAACAAATATATTTTATAACGTGGCATAAAATTTAATGAGTATAATTATTTCAGTCTTAATGAAATTTCTTTATTAGTATTTGATTTTCTTGCAGAATGATGACTTATTTTGGAGTTGGAGCTCAAATGTTCTTGTGGTAGATGATTTTTTGGTACACTTTATTGAATTTATGATATCACCTAATACCCATAAAAATATCAAATTTCTGAATATTTGAATGTTCATTTTGCTCGTAAAAGGTAGTATTCCGAAACATTCGACAAAGAATTTTTCAGAGGTGTAGACCCAATCCTGAAAGAAATTTTTAAGTAGAATATTGGTTTCCTTTGATATTATTTACAAATCAAAACTAAATGAGAATTTTTGGAATAAAATCATAGCGGCATCAATTAAAATCTGTTTTGGTTTTGCGTTTTGTTCCAGCAGATCCCGTGTCAGGCGAGCGTCTGTCATCCATAATTACCGGCGTAGCGTGTACCCGACACTGACCTGTCAAATCAGATTAATGAATGTATCCCCAGACTTGCACCTTCGGCGTTCGAGGGTTGCCCAATTAACTCTCTACTATTTATTCGGACGTTAATTAATTAAAATGATATTCGACCAGAGGATGGTCAACTTTGTGTTGTTAGGACAGTGCGCTGCATTTTTACAATGCCAATATTTTTATGACAAATGATTGAGTACTGGAAGTCTGCTTTATCATTCTATCAAGATTTATAGAAACTAGTTGAAGTTGTCATATTCCCCTTGATTCAAAAAATTGAGACCTAAGTTGTTGAGTTACAAGGCCTTAAAAAGATTTTTTTTTAATATGAAAAGGTATTTTATTTTTCTTTTCATGTTGTTCTTGCAAACGATTTCTTGAAATAGCTCCAGAAGAAAGTTTTCTACGGTGACCACGATTTCTTCTAAAACTGAGTTCATCTGAAATCCAAAAACCGAAAAGAGTCTCAAACGATAAAAAGAATTAGATAGTGATTGAAGAAATAATTGAAATTTTGTTTTTTTGGCAAAATGGCGTCGAAAAAAAATTAGAATTTTCGAGTAAAGTTACCGTGTAAAGTTGTTCAAAATAATGAAAATAATTATCCGAAATCTTATTCTTCCTATCAATACCTGAAGAATGTATTTAATGAAGCTGTGTTGAAATCTCAGACGGATCGATTAAGATAATTTCTAGAAATCTTGGAAAACATAGTTTTCACAAAGAGGCATTGAGTTCCGGATGAAGTGTACATATAGGTATTTTTTGTATTTTTAGTTATATGTAGTAATTTATTTCTTATGTACTCACATTCGCAGCTGCCATTTTGGTTTTCACTCCGTCTAGCTGTGGTCCTTTTAATATTAACGAGTTCCGGAAAAATCTTTCCTTTCGACTCTTCGTCTTCCTTTTGCCTTTTTCCTACTTTTTTCTTTTTATTGTTTAATTTTCAGAAGTTTTACTCTTACCTACTTATGGTGTTAGTTCACCAGCCTCTCTTTGATCACTCCGCCTATTTCAAACAGTCCGAGACGTCTTCACAAATATGCCTAAGTACTTGGAAAGTACTCACCGAACCACTTTAAAATTTTCAGGAAATGTATTCAGATGTTTGTTCATTTCGGAAATACAAAATACTGTAAAATTTTCGTTTCTCAAAATAAAGAACCTTATAATGAAATAGTGTTCCTAAGTATAAAGGAAAAATCCAAGAAACTCTGATATTTGAATTCTTTAAAATTAGGAGGAAATGTGTTTTCATACATCTTTCAGAGGTTGGTACAAAGCATTTCGTTAATTTTTCATATACTGTATTAAAATTTGAAACCATTCTCGTTAATTTATATCTGAAAGAAAACTGCATGCACATGAAATCTGCAAAGTTTTGGGCTTCTGTTACATCTCTTATATATAATAGTATATATAAAATAACAACCATATTTCTAATGTTTGCATGGTTCACGAAAAGCCCATGGAATGGCTTTATACACAATGAATCTGTTATTCTGCTTTAAGCTCTTGAAGATCATACACCCAGTTAATTCTAAAGTTGATGTAGACTCTTTTCTAATACACCTACTCGTGAAAGTTAGTAATCTGTCAGTGTTTGATTCTTGCACGCAAAAATGGGGGCACAATGCTTTCCGATATGGTAGGATATTAAGGCAGATAGCTTTCAGGGTCGACCCAAAATAAATTTGTATGTACATGAGCTTGTTCTATAATGAGTACCTACCACTCTCACTATTCTCCTATTCCAAATGACTATCATTGTACAAATAACTTATCCAACCTGGGTTCTTGTTCCATAGAAAATTATTCAATTGTTTGTGTATGGTAATATAATGATTTTCACTTTTTCGGAGGAAACGAAGAAAAAAACTTATCAGAAAGTTTTGCTACAGCTCTCATGAAAATATCTACTTTCTTTTCGACTACACAAGTTTGAGGTTGAAGGTAGGGAAGAGGACTTAATACATCGTAATGATATATTAAGATCATGATCATCTTTTCCGATAATATCTTTAGTGGTCGCAGTTGATAACTATTTCTCGTGCATTTTCAAAGAATTCGATAAGTTTTTCTTTGATTTATCGAATCCATTCTGCAGAGATTTATGAGGTAAGAGGTGAGAAGAAGACCATAACAATAGCCCTGCTAATGTCTCTTCTGATAAGAATAACTCTTGATGTTGAGAATTAGTTTAGAACATTCAGATGAAGGGGTTCGTCAATTTTTATGATAAAATGAAAAGAAATACTGTCTTATCAATTTCATGGATTCCCAAAATCTTTTTTGCTCCTCAGTACCTAGTTCTTTTTCTTACATCCTCTTTGTTGTTTTGAAAATATATTATATTTTTCTGAATGTGTATAGAATTTTTTTGTAGAATGCTGTTAAAATTTGTATGTTAATGTAAGAAAAGTTATTGGTCTATATTGCAGAGTGTTAATGGTATTCTATATTTTAGCTTTCGGATGGTAAATTCCTTGAGTCAAAACGTCAGGAGTCGATGTGGCGTTTCTTCGGAGTTGAATTGTCATTTTATCTTCAAGAGCGGACATTCCAATGATTTTCTAATTGTTTAATAAGTTAAACTTCTGAACAAAAGTAAACAATTGTTTGAATGTGCCCGTTAAATAATCATAATATCTGATGAAATGAGTAAAAATCCGTGACGATACTAAAACCAATTCCCAATCGACGCGAATACAGAGATCGGACTTATATTCATTTAAAAGTTCTCGAACCCATTATCAGAGTTGAAGGATCGATTGTGCTTTCCGCTTCGAACGAAAATGAATTTTATGCTCACCTTTCTTAAACTATGATGGAATAATAAAGCTACTGGTACAGTAGATAAAAGCTGCAGAAATATGCGAATATGAATATGTCGAGCTGTCAAGAGGGGAAGATTGATCGGTTTCAGCCTCTGTGGAGTTGTGTCGTGTTAAGGGAAACTAAGCAACGATAAAGCATGAAAATATGCAACATGAAATAATTCAATCTTCCAGCCCGTGAATGGCAAAATTCGCCTTTTGTTTTGGATCGAATTCCTGAAAATGTTGAAACAGACGTTGTGGAAAATGGATAAAACAGAATTACTGATAGAACTCGGTGCTTTGTACTAAATACCTCATAACTTTTCTTTCCGATATTCATGTAATGGGTACGTTATTAATTGAAGTATTTAAAATATTAAATGTCAATTCAAGATCATAATAGCAACACGCATATCTTGTGAAAAATTCAATTTTCTAATCGATAAACTTTGATTCTGAAAAGAATATCTACACTTTATTATAGGACATTTTTGGATGAAGATAGTTTTTTTCCTCTGAAGCAATTCGAAAGTTTTCTGTTTTTACATACGAATTTCTAGAAATAGACACTTTATTTTACGTAATTTCCGCTGTGTAATTGTAATTTAATTCTCAATTCTACACACAAATTTCTGTTCTAGACTGATCCTCATATTGCACGCCTTTTTTCTACAGTACCAGCCGTAGGCTGCAATGCACATGTTCTCTCTGTTTATTATGCAATTGGAAGAACATTCAAATCAGTGAACATCGATTGATATGACTTGCAAAGAAACTAATGCTTTTTATAGCTATAGCTATTGATTCTTATGAGGCATCTTTTGTGGGTTATTTTCTTCTTTGTTATATTAATGTCATTTTTTGTTTGTTTATTATTCCTGTAACGTGCTCTATTTACGCCTTTCGGCCAATGACACGCCGGGGAATTCTGTCACTTTATCAACCCGGAAATTTTGCCGAACCCCTCTCGTCTCGAGGGAATGGATCTTTAATGTCTGTTAGACAGGACCGATAGCTTTACATCTCCTCCGAAAGATGGACACTCAAGCGATTTCCAAAATCTGAAACCGACTTTGTGAGGATTGAACCCAGGTAACTCTGCGCAGGGGATAAGCATCATATCATCTACGGCACCGAGCCGGCTTGTCATTTATGTGCTGTAATGCAACTATATATCATTAATGTTCATATATTTTCAATGAAAAGAAGTTTCAGGCTAATTTCACTTTATGTAGTCATGTACAATAACTTGAGAACTGTTACTTTTACCTACATGAAGTGAGAATTGTTCTCGGAATCAGTTTATCGGTAGATTTTGCACCTATATTTCAATTATTTTGAATCGTACCCAGTTTTTTCATCCTCTGTCAAGTTGAGGCTTCGTAAGTTAGTTCACTTTTTGAACACAGTCGGATATAGTAATGTATAAGCTAAGTATAGCAAATTGATTGTTTATTGATTTTGTTTCTGTTAGCTGACTATTAGATGACATTAATTTCTACATCTAGTAAATGCCATTTCTATACATATACTAAGACGATCTGTCAAGCTTAAACGCTCATACCTAAAACAAGTATAGGAGGAATTTGATTTAAAACAGGAAAGGTTAATGCAGATGCCTTCGATTCAAAGATGGCAACAAAAAATATATTTTATTAATTTAAGAACTGTTTAATTAATTTCTTCAAATTTGTCACGACGATGATCCTTGAGGGAATATTTTGTACGTATGGTACCGACACTAATTAAATAAAATCATGGGCGGCACTAAGGCGACATTAAGCTCTAATTTCATTTCTATATCTCTTTGGTGAGGCTCATTTATTTTTCGACTTTCAATCTTTTTTATATTTTCCGCTTCATTTCACGAGTGCTATTCTTGAAAGAAATAGTTGGGTTTCTCTTTTATTCATTTCAACTAATTCAATTCCTATGTCTCATTCAGAAAATGTTAGTACTGAATTTTGAGTCCAATTATGCGTAACTTACGAAATTTCACCAAATATTCACAGTATTGCCAAATATGCGAATATTGTTTGTTCAACGGTATTATGAGGTTCATGCGCACGCTGCAGTAGCTGATTTCTAGATTTTCTCTAGAGATTGCCGAGAAAACAGTATTTCGACTAATTTTCAACGTCTTACAAAACAGGTTCTACTTCGTTATATCGCGAACTGTTGGGTTTTCCGCAAGCCTTTGAAATGATAGGAGAACACAAAATATCTTAGCACTTCCATGAAATGCTTTCCAGTTGCATGCGGAGATATTCTTCACAATTAGGATCTTCTCTGAGCACTGGAGCAGGACTTCGAATGCAGAGAGAGGATCATCATCATTTGTAGAAAGTTGAGAATTTGCTTCCTGAAGAATAACCAAATTGAGAATTTATCGAGTGGTTCTTGAAGAATATGACGTGCTATTTATTGTGAGGCGATTTGGAGAGGCGAGAAATAATACTCGAATGTTCATAAACATGTTTATGCAACAAAAGAATGCCATTTGCAATATAATTTTTCGTGTAATTATTGAATGGAATTATGCGAAGCTGCACTAATTGAGAGATTAAAATGAAATGAAGCTGAAGACTAATAAAGCAAAAACGTGATTTCAGTTAAAAGGATGTTTTGTTTATACACCCTTCAAGTCCAGTGATGTCTACACAAAAATTTCCCGGAAAGAACCTCTGTGCTCTCTAGATTTGACATCTTGGATCCTTTGGTATGGAGAACAATGAAGAGCAACGTTTAAGCTGAGCCAGTTAACGACGAAATGTTTTCATTGAAAATCGAGGTGTACATTTTCCTGAATTTATGAAAAATAAAATTGTCAAGATATTATTCTCTCTCTTTTCGTGAATTTGTTGAAAAGTTGAGACCCTCAGTAATAATTTTTGTCCAAGCCTCTGTTAAAATAAAAATACAGACAGCCAGACGTGTCGATCTCTATTTTTATCAAAACTTTTGCTACTAGAGTATGTTCAAAAAACCTTTTTAACGTAAAATGAATCAGAAAATTAAGGAAGATGGTCAAAATTGAAAATAAAGGCCACAACAAAAAGAATTGGATAAAAATAGCCAATACCCCTTTGTGCCACTCCTAATTTGTTTCATTACTGTAGATACGGAAGAAATAAATTCACTTATAACAAATATAATATGGAATAATAACAAAATATCTTCTGAATAATCACAGTCGATGTGCCAAAACTGAAGATATTTACTAAAATGGTCTTAAATAGTAAATAAAATCATCTTTCCTGTAGACATCATGAAGCACTATAGGATACATCTTTTTGCTTATAATCAGAATCTCTTATCAATTATTTTCGTATGATGGTTCAATCCTGGCTCACCCCAAATAATGAAGGTATAATTTCTGTGTAAATTTTATTTTGATATACGACACTGATAAGTTTCCCTAAAAACAAAACTGCAATCAGTTGACCCTTGCTGGGGTAATCAATACAATCTTGCGCCTGCCTTGTAGAACAATATCAATAAGAATTAATAAGTCTCATTTATAGTTTAACCTCCTGTATAGTTTAACCACCTCAAATCCAATGTTTACTCGACCATAATGAATAAATGAATTCGTATCATTATCTTTCTCTTAATGATCATAACAGCACCGGCGTGGAAAAGAATATCGTTAGATATTAGTACGTCCATGTTATACTTTGATATGAGTAATGTATTAAAAAACTTCAGACCCTATCTTCAACAAACATCTCCTCGTCAATATAAGTGGTTTTAAATTTCAATTTAACTAATGGCGAATCGCTAACATCATGTCAAAACTTTTTATACCACACGTTGAAAAGAGGAGGAGGTCTGATTGTTTTCTTCAATTTCTTGGGAAATTAAAGAAAGTTCGCGGACTCTCCCTTCTGAACGGTCGCCTTGCAAGATGAATCGGGGCTGTGATCCAATTAGTCGGATGTGAGTTCGAATCCGACAACGGGCTAATAACAACTTCAATCTGTCTTCGTTTATTAGTCTCAATCTGTATTGTAGCACATCTGTCCAGTAAATTTGAGGCAGAATGAATTGTCTGAACTAACGACGTATTGGTAAGAAATAAGAAAAATTTCATATATCAATAAGTTTGTGCATTTATATTTGATTCTTTCTCTATAAAAGTTCAAAATTCATTCTTTCAAAAATAAGTTATGAAATTATTTCTAATTTTCTAAAAAAACCGAACAAATATGTTTTTTGCTTTGAAAGTAAGCTTCTTCATTAGCTGTTTTTGGAAATTGTATGCACACTCAAAAAATATGATAATTGTGTGAAAATACAAAATATAATCTCTTTACTAAATTACAGTTTTATTTCACATAGAAAATAAGGCCAAAAAACAGGGATGAATTTTTCGGTTAATAGGAAAATTTCAAAAACCTGTTTTTTTTTTGCACGTCAGGTCTAAAGACGCTTTGTAAAATTTCTTACCATCTACTTCATTTCGTATACGTGGACCAGGAAAAAATTGTCTGCTAGACCTTTTCGTACAGTACGTTTATAGTTGACTCATTTTGAAACGAAAGTCTAAGTGACTATATTTCAAGATCGATCGTTTGTATAAGAAGTTTGAAGTGCAATCCGTTGTTCTAGCATGTAGATATCTAACGTCTGTTTTACAAGTACCGAAAGTGACATAGAGAACAAGGTATCGTACAAGAATTTTCCACCACTGATATCCAGGCGTGACTTTAGGTGCCTACAGGTGACCAATTCTGCTGATAGGTGAAGATGCTGCACGTCTAAAAAGAAGATTGGCAGCAGTGATAAATGGTTGATCGGATTGTTGGGGATGATCTAAAAACGATTCTCGGTGAGTGGAGCCTTATGTTGACAATCGTTTTGAAGCATATATGGAGACATTTATAAAAAAGATTACCAACTACTCTTTTTTGACGAATTGAGTATACACAATTACACAGCAAGGCCAATTACAAATGAAGATGGCGACATAATTGCATACAGATTTGATGGTATGTGGAAACCATGCAGCAAACAAGTTGTTAAACAAGGTCGGCAACTAAATTAGCTGTTTGTAGATGTGTTCACCTAAGTTTTCCCAGAAAGTTATGATTGAGAATTAGTCTTCAATTTGGAATAGTATGGGTATTTTTTTCATTTTATTTGTATGTAATTGATTATTACAGCAAATTGTTCATTCAAATTAATTTTTCGACTTGGATGGTCACACATCTCAAACTAGTTATAGTCTTATACACTTATATAACTAATGATTCAATTCTTTGGACTAATTAACTTATCGATATATTAAAATCAACAATGAAAGAGTTTAGTTATTTATTATTTACCATAGATAAAAATAAAGTTTAAGCCATGCATCATGCATCAAAATAAATTAAAGTGAATAATAAGTACCATATACGTGCAAATCAGATCCTATCTTTAGTTGAGGTGGAACAAACTGACATTCTTCGGTGTCGGCTTCCGTTCGACTTATCTGCTAGGCAGCACTGTTTCGGTCTGCAAATCTACATTCTCTTCTCATTTCACTTATTGCCTATTCACGGTTTGACATTATAATATATCCAGAAGCTCTTATCGTAAACATGAATAATTGTTATTCTAAACCGACAAACATTACATATATTTAAAAATGATTATTAGGGGTATATGTGAATCCAGTTGAAACATCTGCATATTATTATTTTTCTATAAAATCAAATGAATTTTTCAGTAGTGTAGGAATTCAATTTCCAGGTTGTTACGCTTCGTTAAAAAAGTTTCTAAAAACAGATCAAAACTCCAATGTCTTTGTTATTATGAAGTCCTGAGAGCATCTGCATCACTCTAAGTATGAAATTGGCATTTTAGTTTTTTTTTATAGATTTCCAAATGCTTTTCCTTCGAATTACCGAAACTAAAATGATAATTTTCGTTAAAATACAATATCCGGATCCGGAAACTTGCCTACAAAAATGTGCCAGGCGCGCATATATGCACATAAAAAATTGAAAAAGTTGAAGATGAAGGAAAGGTATTTAGAGTTTTGCCGATATCTCAGAAGCTATCAATATTTAAGGAATTACTCCAAAAGAATAGGACATTTCTGATGATGAGATCCCAATTCGCGGAACCCTATCTCTATTATTTATGATTTTATTTTTAAGCTGATCCTCCACGCGTGTGTGCGGAGCACACAGGCGCCAAGACAATAGAGGCGCCGGATGAAAGACCAATTATTGAAATTATTTTTGTTACACAAGATATTCTTTATAGTTAAGTATCGATAAATAAGTTCCTACTTAACAAAAATTAAATTTCAAGTCTCCTAAGTATTCACGTCTGTGGTTTTTTTACACTATTTGAATTGACCCAATGTTTACATTTCGGGTTCTAGTTTGCATTGATTATGAGCCCAGCGTTGAAATCAGAAGAACCGCCGCATTAGCTGCCGACTATTTTATTACAAACAAAAGCTATCGGTGAGTTTATAAGCGCAACCCGATGCTAAACGACGTGAGAGGTGAGGGGTCACCGATCACCGGGGATTCCCCGATTTTATAGGAGGACCAAACGCCAAAACAATTGAACAAATGAACAATCATTATATCAAAAGTGGGTGCAAGGTGCACGCTGAACTAAAAGTCTTTAGTTTGTGTGCTATTGATTCTTTTAAGTTTTAACGTGTTTCAACGTGTTTTCACGATGAGTGATAGTTATCAAAATGAAAAAAAAGAAATTATGTGGTGACCAAAATTTCATTAGGAAAAAAAAACGAAAAGAAGAACGTGTTAAAAATATGGAGTGTATCCAGACAGAAACCAGTCAATTTACGATGAAGGTGTTAAAACTGATTCAAATACCGCTTTATGCAGTGGTATGATGTGCTTTTTTTGTAATTTCCTATCTATACAAATAAAAAAAGTGTCCATTTGTAATGTCAAAAAATAGCTTTTCACTAAATGCATTATGAATGCTTCATTTGCGATGCATTTAGTTGTTACTTTGAAATTACAGACACTTTTTCCTTTTAGTACGGCATATTCATTTGAAAGGAATATGGGGTACTACTAATGCATAACAAAACATTTTTTTAAATTTTTGTCTGTCTGTTTCTTGATGTTCGAAACGTCTGCACCGATTTTGGCAGGGCTGACGTGATAAAGAGTAACCTAGGCTACTTTTATTTCATACAAGTAAAGTAAGAGGATGAAAGTTTGTATAGAAAGCTAAAATGAGTACTTAGGTTCTCAATTAAAAATTGGAGAAACATATCTTTCAATGTTTTTGAAAACTCCTCTCTTATGAGCACGATTTCATGTCGGAAAAAGGGTATGATCATAGAGGTGATTTTTTAAAGTTGGCTGTTTCGTCGTTTCCATAATTCAATTAATTAATTAATTGCTTTCAGGGGATAGCAAAAGTGTGTAAATGGGTAGTAAATGGAATTTTCCGTATCGTCGTATTATAAGAGTCGTCGTTGAAACTAGACAAAATGTGCATGAATGAATACAGGTCTCTGTGCTAAGTGTACTAAGTTCATTTACTTTATATACAAGAAGCAAGAAGCATAGATCTAATTCCACGTGAACGAAGTCACGGACGTCATATATATATATATATATATATATATATATATATATATATATATATATATATATATATATATATATATATATATCAAACTTTATATGAGCAAAATTTATGTTTTTGTTGTTATGTTTGTAATTTAAGATGATGCCGTTGAACTTACGTCTGTGTCTGTGCGCGATACGCAATTGTTGCCGCCAAGACAATTATCGTCACTAATACCAACTTTTTCCATGGCCCTGGACTCTGGTTAGAAGTTATAAACGCTCCTTTAATGCTGTGTTCGATAGAAAACCCGATTAGACAAGTTAAACAGAATAATTTTTCGCGGTACTCTTTGGAACGAAAAATTTCCTAGTATTATTATCAAAAGCACAGAGAGTGGCTGTTGTATTCAGTGTCCAAAAATGCCGTTTATTGCTTCTGTTGCCAGCTCCAAACATAAAAATTAGTTCTGTGGAGAATTAGTGATTGGCAACATTTAGCTTTCTAATGCAGCAGACATGAGAAAAGTTCTGCTCATTTCAATAATTACACACACCACAAAATTGTCGCATCACCTAATATTCTGAATTTCACAATCGATTAAGCAGCTCGATCGCAGTTTCTTTATTAACATATGTTTTTGGACATATGAGGGGAAAAAAATCTTATATATGTAGTAACATTTGCTTCCATATATCTCAAACACATCTGAAACAAGAATGAGTTTATTTGACTATCATTATTCATACAATTTCTTTTCAATTTTCAAGCTGGTGAATGTCTTGGACGCTATTTGAGTGATCATGAAGTGGTAAGTATAGTAACACTTCTAGAGGAGAGGCGAAGCCATCGTTACGTGGCAAACTTGTTGAATGTTAACCAAAGCACTATTTCAAGAGCAATTAATCGGTACCACGAAACAGGGGAATAAGGAAGAAGGGCCGGACAGGGAAGAAATCGGATAACAATACCAGTTGATGATCATTAGCTTCGTTTAACTGCACTAAGAGTTCGGCCCTGTACGGATAGAATGCTACAAAATGAACTTGCATATTCCATGAATGTGCATATTTCATTGCAAACTGTTAGGAACAGGCTCAGAGAAGACGATATCAGACCGAGAGTGGCTTCTAAATGCCCGCGTCTAACCAGAGAGCATCGAGTTGCAAGACTTCAGTTTGCGAGGGAACATGCGAATTGGGGTATTCCAGAATGGCCGAATGTTCTCTTTTCCAACGAGTCCAGGTTCTGTCTAATATCAAATTATAGACGCATGCCTGTATACAGACGACCTGGGGAACGGTATCAGCAATGCAATCCGGCAAACCTAAAACTTCGGAGGGAACTCAGTAATGGTGTGAGGAGGCATTTCTTTCCATGGTCGAACTGAGTTAGTCCTAGTGAATAATGGAAGAATGACAGCGGCCAGATACATCGCAGATATCCTTGAACCCCATGTTGTACCCTTTGGACCATTGATTGACGAAAACTTCATTTATTTGCATGATAATGCTCGGCCTCATGCAGCTAGAGTAGTTGCAGAATTTCTGCAAAATGCCGTAATTGATATTTTAAGATGGCCAGCCAGAAGTCCCGACATGAATCCCATTGAACATGTTTGGGACAACATGGGGTGGCAAATTCAGCAACGTAGGATGCCTTGTAGAACGCTCCAACAAGTAGAAAATCTGCTTCCTGAAATTTGGAACTCAGTGACTCAAGAGTACATCCAAAATTTGTTTGAGGGGCTTCCGAGACGTATACTGGCAGTAATTAGGGCCCGGGGAGGAAACACTCGATTTTGAAAATAATTAGTAACCATTTGATGCTAGTTGATTGGTTTCTTCGCGAATGTTTGAAGATGATAGAATTTTTTAATTTTTCATTAACTCGAAAATTGTTGATATTTTCCATCATAAACTCATCTCTCTTGAATGGTATCTCCTTATTTTACAGTTCTGAAAGTTACCAAGTGACTCTTGAATTACCAACCTAAAAGTTTATATAGTATTGTCGTAAAAGTAGGGCAACAATTTTTGTGGGGAGTGTATAAAAAATGAACAGATTTGAGTCAATCCCTTAAAAATAAGAAAACTATTGATAGTATTCAGCAAAAACTTCTGAAAAACAG
Organism: Cryptolaemus montrouzieri; assembly: GCA_013387265.2. Taxonomy (NCBI): domain Eukaryota; kingdom Metazoa; phylum Arthropoda; class Insecta; order Coleoptera; family Coccinellidae; genus Cryptolaemus; species Cryptolaemus montrouzieri. The sequence goes on along the minus strand of JABFTP020000124.1, from coordinate 39,366,452 downwards.
CGCTGGTATGATGCAATGAAAAGAATAATATATGCAGTCCAATTTCTAAGTATACAAAATTTGGCTTTTCGTGGCCAAAGATAAAAATTATATGAGCGTAAGAATGGTAATTTTCTAAAATGTGTGCGTAACGAATGATTCAGACTTCAAAAATATTCCAATTTATCTTGGAGATAAAATTCAAAACGAAATAATTTATATTCTCAATAACCAAATTCAAAAGTCATTTTGAATTTATGTCGAAGGAATAAATATTCTTCAATAATAGTGGATTGTACTCGGACGTTTCACACATAGAACAAATTAGTATCATCATAAGATTTGTCAATTTTAACACAGGAACTAGAAAGTTGGAAATACGAGCTTCTAGCTTCCTGTCCAATTTTCGAAACAACTGGCGCTGGTTTAACTTCATTTATAATAGAAGTACTAGCCAAAATCAATTTAGACATAAACAATTTAAGGAGACAGGGCTATGATAATGGTTAATGAAATGAATCAAATATGCGTGGTGAGAACAATGGTCTTCAAAAAAGATTGCTGGACCTAAATCCCTGCGCTTTCTATGTTAAGTACCGCGCGCTAGCCATAATTCAAATTAATAGTAAACGACTCTGCCTACCTCAATTATCACACGATTGGACTTTTTAGTATTGTGCAATATTAATACGTCTTTGTAGCTTTTTGGTTTTTAAAAGGGAGGAGTGTCCTGGTAATTATAATCTATTTGGTAGAAACGTAGGGTAATAAATGCTCATTGAGTATGCAAATCCCTTAGAAATGTGGTACTTGGGCAAATTCAAAAATAAATGTAGTTTCTATGATTTTGTCTTCGAGCAGACACCAATTTATTGCTGGATCTTTGATAGAAGCCTTCGTAGCAATCTCTAGGAAAAACCTACTACCTGACTACGATCTTCTCTATTATTTGTTGCTTACGAATATTGCTCTTCCTAATGTTAAATAACATATTTACTTTATACGTCATATATTTGTAGTCAGTTGCGTAGACATGTTTTAGGGTTCTATTCGAAAATAAAATTGAATCAATTGAACATGTATTTAAAAAGAAAATATTTCAATGTGAATATTTAGATAGTTACGTTCACCAAAAATAATTATTTCAAGTATACTTAACTTACGCTTAATTCTATACGTTAAAATATATAATAATTAAATAATGTAAAGTATTTCAGATAACTCAATAATTTCAGTTAATTATGGAAATGAAGATTCATTTCATATAACAGTAGAGTTAAGCTAAATTTTCATTACCTAACAGAATGTTAAACAATATTCATGAATATTTTCATGACTTTATAAAACGTCTAGATCTTAATTCAGTTTCTTTATACATTTTAAAATTATAAAAATCAAAAACGTGTTTGTCAAAATGCTCATATATATTTTAAGCTGCAATATTTTCATAAAATATTTACAGTTCATCTTCTGATGATGGATCTTCAATGTCTAAATTCATTATAACAGTATCTATCATGGTATCCATAATATGATTCAGTTCCCACATTTTATTTTAGCTTTGATGATATGGTCTGAACAATTTTTCCAATTTTAGAATGTAACACTTTTTATTGCAGTGTTGAAATGAATTTTCTTCGTCTTATTTCTTAAAACTTGTGTTCTTTCTAGCCACTTCACCCTTTACCTGTACCCATCTTTGTTCAATCGGATTGAATACGCAGTGGTAAGGTTGAAGGCGGAGTATACTAACTTACCGGTTTTTTGCCATTTTGTCACTCTTATAGTTTTTGTATGATTTTTTATGTAAATTTACAATTGATAATAATTCTTTTTTTACCATATTATCTTCAAAAGAAATGTTCTTATCTGTCAGCCATCTCATAATGTCTGCGTTACGCCTTGAAAATGTTGCGTTACTTCAATCTGTCGCGAATGGTAGCTTGCGTTATCCATTGCTATAGTCTTAGTGGAATCAAATACAACAACTGTTCAAAATATTTTTCGAAAACATCCGCATTCATGTCCTAATGATAGTTTCTAGTACTTTCACTTTGAAATGATAATAACCCCCCATCCACAAACCGTTAACACTACCTTTATGCGTTATTATTATACGTCGTCCTTTTCCTACTGAAATCCTGTAGACAATCTTTGGAAGAAGGCGTATCGACAATCTTTCATGTTTCTATCATTTCAAGTTTTCTGAACCGTGTACCCTTGATTAACCCAAGTTTCATTCATATAAAAAATTTTCTTACTTTGTGCCAGGTATTTTTTAATTGCTCTTGAATAATTTCTTCTCAAGCAGACAATTCCTTTTTTATCTATGAGAACTGACTTCCTATTGTGCTTCTTCCATGAGAAATTCAATTCACGCAAAACTTGCCACAATTTTTTTTTGATATTATAGGTAAGTCTTGATCTTCTATGTGCTCATATGTATTTTTTCCACAGTTTTTCGAATAGTATTCCTAAAGTCTTGATCAATAACCAATCGGGGTCTTCCTGGAGAAGTTTTTGGAGGTTTTACCATAAATCCATTTTCAGATTTTCTTTTCTTGAGAAGCTTGTCTATTGTGTACCGTCTAATTCTCGTCATCTCAGAACACATTTTAACATTTTCATCGATTGAAGGTGAATGATGATGCCTCAAAGCTTCGTATACTTTCGATATAATTAATTTTTCACTTTGGGAAATCGGTATATTTTGAGCACGTTTTACAGGGGTAAAATCAGAAAACTTTACCGTTACTTGTGAAATGAACAAAACACTTTCACCAATTACTAACTGATGCATACAAATGATAAAACTATTTCAAGAACTCTTCTTAATATAAATCTATGTAATAATTATCTCTCTTGGGGATGAATTCGGAGAACATACTTAATAATACTGTTTAACCTTTATCCGAGTGGACATTTGTTTCAATATACGTAGTAGTACCTGTGTACTACTTAGTATTCAAAACTGTTTGGTTCATTGTAAAACATTCATGATAGGAATTACTCATCAAATTTACATTTATAATGATCTCATATACAGGTTATTGTATTAGATGAAAACCATATCCATATCATATCATATTCAACTAAGTGCTTATGAGTTTTGAGAAAAATAGAGATGAAATCCTGAATTGCCAATATTATACACAGGTACCCTGGATTATAATCTGTAAGAAGAGTATAATTAATGGCACGTCTATAACCATCCTGTCACCTAAAGATTCATTTGGCTGTACCAAATCGATTTGTTATTTCAAAAATTAATAATATAATCTAACCTTCTCATACCTTACTTTCAAAACATAAAATATATGTATAAGAATCGAAAAAGTATTTTTACATTTTGGCCTATATCATTTCTATGTATATTTTATGTTCTTTGAAATGATATAAAAAAATTTCTCTGATCTCGATTTATAAAATATATCCAAAACGTATCGAACGTTCATTAACTTTAATTAATTTTCCTCAGGAAGATTATTTTTCCGTCAAGCCGTCCGTCACACACAACACCCCGCAACCTGATGCAATTATTTCGTGTCCGTAATCTCAAAAGTCCACTCGTTGCTTGACCAGCTGTCGACCTGACTCTATTTACTTGCTTTGACCAGCCGTCATTATCGAAAAGGGTGCATTTCGTTTTCTCTGGGTCTATACGTACGGCTCCAAAGTCATTGGCGTTCGAATCAATAACTATCCCAGAAAAACAATGCTGAGATTGTGCTTTGAGATATTGGAGTTTCTCCGAGAATCTAAAATGAACATTTTCCAAAAAATACGGACAGCTGGGAGACTACAATTGAATTTGCGAAATCTACCTACATACAGTATCGTTCCGAATAATGTGAGCTGGACGATAATTTGAAGAAGCAACACATTTATTCGTATCAAACATACGGATAATAATTGGTTTTTTATTCAGAGAGTCGTATTCAACCTTTCGTAGAATATTAAATGTACCCCCTGAAGGAGTTGGTTATTCGATGAACTCTTCATAATCGTCGTCAACCAGGATCACATAGTATTGGTACAATTTAAATTAATAAAATTGATATCTATGTAACGATAGTTTGGATTGATTTGCAGACTCTGATTTTTTTCCCTTTCGGTTATTTCTATTATGGAAATCGTCATAAGTTCTATTTCTCAGCAATACACTTTTGTGTCAGTCCATCAAATTATTGATATCTATGTATATAATATATTAATTATAACGGCATACAAACCATACTTAACTATCGGAAAAATTCTCAGAAACCCGAAAGACAACGTTCCTTTAGGAAATCAGGGAATTTACTCTATACCATGCGGAGTTGTGACGGAATATACATCGGCCAAACCAATCGAAGAATAAAAGAAAGAACAGAGGAACATAAAATAGCACTTAAAAATAAGTCCATCTCATCCATCATTTATCTACATAAATTACATACAGGTCATACACTAGATTTCGAACTCTCAAAACAAATCAGCACCACACAACAACTCAAGAAACGTCTTATCAGAGAAGCAGTGGAAATTTATAAAAGAGGTACAATGAACGAAACAGACGAAACCTTCAAACTATCAAATGCTTGGAAAGCTATTTTACCACCTAGGAAACCGGCATCATCAACAGATGATGATGAAAGCATCCCCACCACCAGGTCTACCGATGCCCACAACGAGAACACAAAAAGAGAACCACCAGCAAACCGATATCAGTTACGCTCGAGACATGGTCTACCGAACGCCTGAAGATGACAAGGGAAAACTTATCGAAACGTCGCCAAAATCAAAATGGACCACGAAATAAAACCGTAACAAATCTTATCATATATAAAAGAATACTGCTTCAAATATAAATGATAAAATTGTCTGCTAATTATGTTAAATTTATATATACAAATAAATAAAATATGAAATAAGATTCTGCGCCTTATAAACTAAAGGGAAAACCTATGACATTACTTCTTTCGGAAAGAAAACGAAGAATATTTGATGACTCATCTTCCGTAACTGTTCAAATAAATTTTTGTTCAGACCTGAAATCTCAATATTTTTGTGAAGATTCCTAGGAATACCACCTGTAATAGAAATAATAATCGGTAGAATAAATAATTCTTTCATTTTCCTAATTTTCTTAGCTCGTCGGCGAGCATCATATATTAAAAATTTTCTCATTGTATTTATTTTATATGTTATGTGTGTCGGGTATAGCAATGTCAATTATATATGTTATTCGATTTTGTTTATCCGTAAGAATGATATCTGGCCTATTGTGATTTACAGCCCTGTTGCAAAGAATCGTTTTATCAAATTAAAATTTATATTCATTGTTTTCACAAATAATCTCAGGTTCATATTTGTAACATTTTTTCCTTTATGAACGAGGTTATGTTTTATTCCTAAATTGAAATGAATAATATTAGCGACAGCATTATGTCCCTCTAAATAATCTGTTGAGGTAAGTATTGAGCAAGATGATAATATATAAAAAACTGTTTCTGAAGAACAAATACATCTACGGCAAGAATCATCTATATTTTGCTTGATGATGTGTTTTTTATAATTTCTTGTGAAGACAACCTGATCTTGGTTCGCAATTGCCGAGCCTTCTGTTTAAGCGAAAATTCTCCAGATACTTACCATCTATTTGATGCGATTTCATCAATATACCTTTTGCATTGTCAAGTTCGGAGGTGTAAGATTATATGTACTCCAAGATGTCTAGGTAGTGTAACTCTTTGAATTGCTGAGTGGTGCATATGATTTTAACAGAGTTTTTGTATTTTCCTCGATTTACATTGGAATTATATATATATATATATATATATATATATATATATATATATATATATATATATATATGAACATGGAATTTCATCAATATACCTTTTGCATTTCGATCCAGTGATCGTTGCAAAATTCTTGCCAGGTGTAAGATTATATATATATATATATATATATATATATATATATATATATATATATATATATATATATATATATATATATATATATATATATATATATATATATATATATATATATATATATATATATATATATATACATCTTGCCGATCAAACGTTACCGGCAAGAATTTTTGCAACGATCACTGGATCGAAGCATATGACTGTCGGAGAAAAGTGATTGATTTCGACTTTTCCAAAATGGATTTGTTCACGTTTGAAGTTCATCAAAAAGAAAAAAAAATGTCAGTTATATTCATAAATTATCTCAATTTTTTATTTTGACTTTCATCATGTCTCGGAGGAAACCATAGTATTCAGATGATGCTGCTAATTTTGTTTGTAGGTTACTTCTTTTCTAGTGTTAATGGGTGTATGTAGTGTCTACTCTTTATAAGCAGGATCAAGCTCGAATTACTTGACGGGAAAATATTTTTATCTGCTGCTGTACTGATATCAGTTTTTAGTTATGTTTCTTTTTCATTTGAACTGGATCCTTTTTCATAAACAGCCCTAATCTATTTTGGTCCGAAAAAGTGTGAGTTGTATATTGTGTTGAAGATGTACTTTTTCATAGAATCTTTTGCCATCTTAGAAATATTATGTTCAATACAATACTAAATTCATAAGTCTTTCCTACAGTGGCTTTCAAATTTTTGATATGTGATATTATTCTCTCGATTGCCTAATTTTTTGAATGAGACGTTGTATCAGATCTACGTCAATCTCTTTCTACACACATCCTGTGCTCTTTGCTAGGCGTCGCGTTATCTAGACAATTCTGCTATCACCAAAGGGTCTAAAAATATTTTTTGCATACTCAAACTTCTTCTTTTTCAAATGCCTCTATTCATAAGGCTCGCCATCGATGTTCGCAAAGTTCTAACTCAATTCATTCAGAACTTCATTGTTATCTGAATTTTTTTATCTGATTATTCGACATAATTAATATTCAGTCTGCAGAAAAGCAATGTTTAGTATTTATTTCCCTGTAGATGTATAAAGTTATTACCATGTAACATCTTGCGTAACCAAACTAAACCGCCATCAAGAGATAAGTATAAGTGTACTGGTTGAAAAAACATTGAGGTAACTCTTTGAGGTTAGAGTCATCCGAACCTCATTGTACGCATGAGACTGATTGAATTGAACGGATTCATCTTGAGTCAATGTGTTCACTATATTGTTTGTTTGTTATTTCTTTAACGTGCTCTATTTCCGCCTTTCGGCTAATGACACGGCGGGGAATTCTGTCACCTCACTAACCCAGGAATTTTGCCGAACCCCTCCCGTGTAAAGGGAAGGGATCTTTTATGTCCAACACAACAGACAGGACCGACGGCTTTACATCTCCTCCAAAAGATGGATACTCAAGCGATTCCCTGTTCACTATATTCGTAGTAATCGAAATGGACAGCTGTCAGCTCTCGCCACTTATAGTACCTATCGGATGAGCAACTATTAATCGACACGCGTCGAAGAAGTTGCCTCATCTGCATTACAGGCAGATTCGTGCGATCCGTATGATGCAGATAGGTGAACAGTGTTACATTAAGTCCTATACAGAGAATCCGTTGCGTGTGATATGTCAGTATCAGTACGGATCTATTAAGCGCTTACCTCTATTCGCCAAATTAGATATTTACTGCCTAAGAATAAGAATGTTCCAGAGTTTAAATATTTAAGGTTCATGTGATATCATTATAGAATTGAAACAAAAGACTACGAATAAATCGTAAAAGTAATAAAATTAAGTAATGAGTATCGGGTATATTTGTACCTATACTCTAATAGAGCTGAAAAATCATTGTAAACAAACTAAAAATGTGTGTTTTCTTCTAAATCAACGATAAAATGCACCAGAACAAATACATAAACATGTGGACTGTACAAATGTAATAACATGTTTTCATTCTCTATTGTTTCAGTTCCAAAAGTACCAACTTCCAATTTGGTGGATTTTCCAATGTCCTCCGTAGCTACCTCTATGATGGAGTCTTCAAACCCTGCTTCTAGAAACTCTTGTTTGGGATCAAATGCTTCCAGTATGTTGGGACTGAATTGTTTGAATACAGGTAGAACAAATTTCACAAACAAACAACTTACCGAGTTGGAGAAGGAATTCCATTTCAATAAATACTTGACAAGAGCAAGAAGAATTGAGATCGCATCTGCACTCCAACTGAACGAAACTCAAGTGAAGATCTGGTTTCAAAATAGAAGAATGAAGCAAAAGAAGAGAATGAAAGAAGGACTAATCCCGTCGGATGGTTTGAACTCGACTATTAATGGTAGCAACAGCAACTCACCTGGCGGCACGAGTTTGCTACAGAATGAAATTCCAATTAGTAATGAAAATAGCCAAGAATCAAATTAAAGAAGCAAGATTGTGTATCTCATAGGTTATTCCGAACTAATTCCATTTCACGATTGGTGCCAATTATTTTCGCAGAAGACAATTTTCATTTATTTAGAGAAAATAATTATAAACCAATAGCTTTCACTGGGAGAATGCAGCTGTATATTCAGTTGTTTGTTCTTGGCTCCTGTACTCCTCAACCTTTTCTTAGACTCATCCCAAACAACTTTGCATTAAAGGTTGTGAAGAAATTATTCCTGTGCATAGGGTAAAAGCAAAATGATTTCAAACGAATAAAATTTGATTTACATTTACGAAAACATGATTGACATTGCAGAAGCTGAACCATATTCATTCTTAAAATACATGAAAATGGTTTATGTTCGAAAGAAAATCAATTTTATCAAGAAGAAGAGAAATACGTTAACGGATTGTAATGACAATAGAATTCAAATGAGAGAAAACTTTCTTCTCAATGTATGACGTAATTCCGAATTAGGTCCCAGATTTTTAATTCTTATCGTAAAGAGCCTATTTTTCAGATGATGTCTGTAATGCTCCATAGTGGAGATGTGCGATGAAGTTCTAGATATTCAAAACCTCAATTCAATATTTATTTTGATAGATTCAAAATTTCCAAAGCTAAGTCATCTGAACTTTAGTTTCAAAAAACCCTTTCTGTTTTGAATTCGGTGTGAAGGAAATCATCCTCTCACACTCTGCACCCCTTATCGAAAGAATCTTTATAGAAACCTAGGTTAAGTGACACTTCATTTGCAAGATATTGAGAATCGAAAAAAATTTTTGATTTGTTATCTGAAATGATAAGAATAAAGGGCTGCTTATTCATTTTGCATTATTGAACATGATGCTCTGATGGTGAGAATCCAAATTTCACTTTTGTTGATTTTGAACCGATGAATGGTTTTCGTAAGGTAACCCTTTTCATTGTGTGAATATCTTAAACTTGAGGACGCCTCAGTTAACCGAAGAAGTATCGAGATTTCGGTCTTCCTTAGATTTGATTAACGTCGTAGCTAGAAAAAAGTCTACAGTAAGTAAAATTGAAACCAAATTCTGGAAAGATCCTGCTAAAGATCGTTCCAAGTTAGGACGCCACAAAGTTCCTGATGATACAATGCTGGAGATGTGCATCCCTGTGATTACTTTTTAAGGGGATATTTGATACTTGAAAAGTAACATCCACAAAGCTAAAGTTGATAATCTCGACGATTTGCGTATTAGAATAAGGTACGAAGTTGATTTCATTACATCCGTAGACTTATCAGCGAATTCTGAGATCAAATGGCTATTTCTCGAGCTGTTGAAGGCTCTCATTCCAAACACTGGTAGTGAAAAATTATTGAACATTTAACTGCAAACACGTTCTGGTTTAGTTTTTGATCTTCACTTCAGTAAAGTTCTTCGAAAACATCATTTCGCGAGCTTATTCGCAGGTAGGTGCCAAAATCATTATGATTATATGATTATCTCCTGAATTTTATACTGTCAATGCAATGTTGTTCGAATATGCTGTAGAACGAAGTAAATTTTGTCGGTTAAACAATACATTTCACTCTACCTTTGTTCCTATCATGATACTAATGTTATGGGGTGTAAACCGGAGAGAAAAATTTCAATCACATCGAATTGACAGCATACAGGATAAAAGGAGGTAAATTCGTGATAATTTTGATTTCTTATATTTTTCGTCTATTATTTTTTCTGGAGAACCGGAAAAAAAATTAAATTTGACTGAACACAGATTAACCATTTGGTTATTGTGGAATAACCGAAAGGCCAGAATATTCCTAAAAAAATTAGTTTTTGAAATGGAATGAAGGATAGTTATTTCGTGATACTCATAGGCAATTTCGTGATACCATAGGAAAATAAAGTTCAAGAAAAATGTATTCATTGAACAAATTTTTATAGCGTATATTGGTTGAAAAATGTTAATCCTCTTCATAATCTGTTTTTTTCAGCACATGTGTCGCTCATAAAGACTTTTTCCTCAGAATCTTCTTGCTGACATTTCACGTGGTAGGGCACACTACAGTAGGAGCATTGCACCCACTCTGCACCATTTGTCTTCTTTACATCTTAAGAATAATTTTTTCTGCACTTTCCGCATACCTAATCATCGTCGTCTTCAGATGTTTCCATTTGTATGGATAAAGTGACTCAGGAAGTAGACGGCTGATGCTCAGTTTCTATTTCATTCAAACATTTTGCTTTAGAATCTGTTTTCTTCTGGATGTGGTCGGTACTTTGGGTTAGATTAGGTTGTGGACTTTCTAATATTTCGCCAAATCCAGCTACCCGAGCTGTATTAGCTTTAGGGGCTGCAAAAGGGGCAGAATTAAATGAAGAAGGGGATGTAGTTTCTTTTGCGATCACATTACAGTCATATTCCTGCTTTTTTTAAGGCATTCGTTATGTTGGTGTGTGGGAAGCTCGATATAAATGCTGGATTGAGGATTTCATGGAAATTAGTCCTGTTCGGCTTTTCTGGATGGTGTCTCATAAAATCATCAAGGCTTTTCTGCCAGTGGGATTTCAAGGATCTATAAACGCCAACGTCGAGAGACTATAGGATATAACCTGTGTAGGCCGGGAAAGTGAAAAGGAAAATATCATTGGTCTTTGCCAGAGAAATTAACTCAGGATTGATGTGTTAGGCATGTGAATCCATGAAGTGTTTCAACAGGACACGCAGCAGGAATTGCTCTAGTAAAAAACTGGAACCACTCCACAAAAAGTTCACTATTAATCCATCCTTTCAGCGACAGTTTAACTTCAGCATCTGGCAGACAGTTAGTTTTCAGAGCGTCATTCCATCTCACTCCCTTGTAGATGATCTTTGGAGAAATCCACGAGCCACTAGCGTGAACACAACCCATCAGAGTTTGTGATTCTCCTCTATCTGCATAAGATCTTTTATAAATATACCGTTTTCCAATGGAGGTAACAACTTCAGTTGTTTTACCAACATAACTTAGACCCGTTGCGTAGAAATTCAAGAATCTGTCAGGCATATCTTTGATTCCGAATCTGGTTACCAAGGAATCTAGTTCTCCAAAAAATTCTTCAATGATTTCAAAATTTGCCATGGACGCTCGATATGCAGCGAGATTTTCCGAAACTTGCAGAGACAAGTTATAATGCTTCTTGAACTCAGCCCACAACCATTTGCGAGCTACTTATGATATACTTGAATAACTTCTTCGAGGGCAATAGTTGAAGCAAACGGCCTGCCAAGCTTAGGAACGATTTGTTGGTTGTTTGGATGCTTTTCGTTTCTTGCCATGAAATCTTTCAGCGTACTCCACGGAACACCTGTCTGCTTGCTAGCTTTGTAAATTGAATAATTCATTTCCCGAACTAATTGAGCAGCTTCCAACAATGGGGCAATCCCATAACTTCGATATGCGTTATTTTGTCGAGGCATTTTTCTGAAAATAATCGAAAAGTGTGGCAGATAATTTCGTTATACATGTAAATTCGTGGTAACAGGTAATTTCGTGGTATGTTCCATCAAAATCAGATTGCCATAAATATGTTCTATGAAGCCCAAACTTTGAAAAATAACTATGATCTTTCAAATAATAACTTCACAGACGCAAAATCAAAGAAAGAAATCAAAGTTTTCTAGCGTGCAAACGGTCGGTTAGATTCGGTTGAAACTTGAAGCGCCACCTAGAGGAAGGGTTGCAGAATCAGGCGTTCGAATTTCTGTGTCTCGGTGCACTAGGTATGGCTGTGATGACGTATGAAAAACTTACATATATCACGAAAATACCTCCTTTCACCGTATATCGAAAAATATTCATCGCAGAACCCCATATGGGCCATTCCAGAACTGAAATATTATTGTCAGCGATTAGTTATTTAATTTAAACACAGAAAGTGTACCATTCAACATATGACCGAAAATGTTTCCTTCTCATTATGGTATTGAGGTACTAAGTAGTTAGTTTACTTTAGTCCAGTTTCATAACGAAGAAGAAACGGTACCCGTAATTTCGTTAAAAAGTATCAATTTTGTTTGGAATGTAAAATATCATTTTTCGGATTAAGTAACTAAGATGAAGAACACTCAAAACAAAGAAGTTGTTTCTTTGTTTTGAGTGTTCTTCATATCTCGCTTCGTTTTCGCGGTATACATTAACCACTTCGTTGCCCTTCATCCCTTACCATATTTTACGCTTTTGAATCTGAATGACAAATCGCCCATAGCAATAATTCTGATTGCTTTGCAGCTGTAAAACGGGAAAACAACAAATGGTTGACAAAATCTAATTTTTTATTATTGAAGACAGAACGTTGTTTGTTTGTTTTTCCTTTAACGTGCTCTATTTCTGCCTTTCGGCTAATGACATGCCGGGGAACGTTTATATTTGGAAATTTTTTATTCAAGTAAAATAAAAAAAATAAATTTCTTTCGATTTGTTTCTGTGTTATATGACATTAATAATCGGTCAATTGACTGATTTTCGACATTTCCATTGAATTCTGTTGACATGTCAAAATTAATAATTACATATTTGGTTGATAAAATTGAACAATATTATTATGTATTACAATGGATGCTATTCGAGGAAATGTGAAGCTACACTCTATTAAAATAATAGAGTTCTATAGAATTATCTCTTTTATATTTCAAAACCAAAAATAATCTCCTCACCTAAAGCATCTACTCAACTATATCCCACCCATTTTCGAAAGATGAAGGTAACCGGTACTGAGTTGTTGAATTACTAGAACGAAAAAATTTAAAGAAAAGTTTTCATTCAGTTCTATTTTTGGGAGCGGTTTTCTATCCATTAACCCAGTTCGAACTACTGCTACTGGAAATGAATAATTTTTCTATTCAACTCTCCCACTGATTGTTAACTTCAATTCTAAAATGCTAAAAACTTGACTGCTACAATCTGCAAACTGTTGAAAGGGATATTTTAATGACATCAATTTGTAGAATATTTCTTGGATGACAAGCCTTGCATGTTCTTCGAAAATTGTTTACTTTAAGAAATATTACGTAGAGTATACATTCAAAATATCTACATACTACATTCATATTTGATTGATTGACGACGGTCAGATTGGAGAGTCGATTCACAAAACTATCTCTATTCTTCGTTGTAACCTGGGTTGAAGTTACCTTGGACCTGTTTATTGAGGAAGCGGTAGCACTCAATGGAGAGAGATATAGAATTTTTGAGCCTGGTACGAGCCACGATTGGACCAAACCTTTAGAGTGTCTCCCAAACGTGAAATCGTGGTATTATCAAAAGAGATACTTTCTCGTTTCATAATCATGCGTTAGAGCGTAGCTCTGAACATAAGTGCTTTTTTTTTACTCGCAAAAGAATATATCAGAGCCACTTAAGTCGCAATCTAGTCCCATGCGATGTTTTCTTTATTTTGATAATTAATCATTATCAGCATTTTGATTATAGAGCTAAAATAAAAAAAGCTGAAGTAATTTCAATACTCATAGATAAGTCCTCTTGAAAATTGTTTTCTAAATCTAAATTGTTGGTCTTATTAGTCCATCGGCAAAAACGAAAAACAAGTTTCTTCAAGAAAAAAGGAAAGTATTTTCAGTGGAAACCTTTGCAAAACTAGAGGAAAATAATAACGGTAAATTTTGATTCGAACGTAATGAATGTAAGCAATGACTTTATATCAACTCATATTTTATTTTACGATTTACCTCACATACCTTATTAGGTACATCTGCTAGAGAAATATTTTCCCATCACTAAACCAAACGTAACTTTAACCTAAAGCTTATTCTTATCATTAAACTTAAATATGTATATCATATAACTTATTAAATTGTATAAATATGTACATAATAATATAATATAGAAATATACAAAAGAAACGAAAGTATTTACTGTTCATTATGACTTATTTAAGTAGATTCTAGGGCGATTACTTACTTAAAAATGTGGTAAATATATGTGCTCTCAAGCAAAATATAGTTTCAATTTTCGGGCACTTATAGCATTACATTCTTATGCAAACAAGGGATTCAATATACGAAGTTGATTCCATATCTGAAATTCTTGAAATGAAATACCACAATCTAATGGTAATGCATACAGTGTGCCAGGTCTCGTTCGACAATGTGTCAATTTTTTTAGAGCGCATGTACAACAGTGGTTCCGAATTTCCCTCAGGGTCAGCTTCCACTTAACATCGCTTAGCTCAGTCTGCCATTGTGTGATTTTATGGAGAACTACGTGTGTGTTTTTATTAGCATGAAAATAAGCAACAACTTTCATTTCGATATATTAGTTAAGTTGTAATTCATTATAAATGCCGAAAGCCTATTTTAAACATTCATTCCCAGAAATCTGCATACAAAATTAAATAATCCGTCACTGACCATTTATAGTTTGAGTGCTGAAATTGCGCAGATACGATTTTGAGGTAGGCAAAAATAACGATAATCGGTCAAACACTTCACGAAAGAATTTGCTGCAGATTTTTGTGTTACCTTCATACTGAGGTGTTTCGGACAAGAAGTATTATTCAATAATGCTTAAATCAATGAATAATCCTCCCTGAAAAGAGGTTGTTCTCAAACCGGCCCACCATGCACGTCGCCATCGATAGATTCAATGGTGCAATTAACCAGCATGCCGAAAAAAAGAAGCAACAGACAGTATCGTCCTTATTAGGACATCATTAGTCTCTCGTGTCGTTTTTCAGCATGCTATTCAACTACATCGGAACACCATAACGATTTTATAAAAGACGTATCAATTAATTTATACTCTCTCTGTATAATAATTATAATAATAAACTCAACTAGGGTCGATTCGAATATATGCAAGAGTTCAGGAAATAATTCCACTTTTTATGTGAATAAACAGTACTTAGAACCAACTTTGTATAACTGACAAGTCTTCAATAAATTTAAGAGATAAAACGAAACTACTACAGTGACTGTTTTTACAAAATCATTTCAATGAAATAATCAAGCATAAACATTTTTTCATATCAAAGTAACATACTCTCATTGACACTTATGAACAAAAATGAGCAAGAATCCATAATATTCACTTCATGAATGAGTACAGAATAGATTATCTATAAACATATTCGAAAATGAATATCGACAGAAATCGTCATAAAAACGGAAGATGATTCATAAATACATTTCAATTTGTCATCCAAGTCGAAAATACAGCTATTATTAGGAAAATTTTTGAGAATGAAAGAGCCAAACCGGAACTCCATCCGCATTCTATGTCTGTTTTCAAAACTTCTATGAGGCTCTGGTTGTTTCTATTGGAACACTGTGCATTTCGCATGTAGTCATCGACATGTCTACAAGTATACTCGAAATTACTGAAGGATGATGACTGACTCATAGCGTCACCACAAATATATTGACGCTTTTTTCTCAGCCACACCTCAACCCATCTGAAAAATAATTGTGATGTGTTAGAAAATTATTGAGTTAATATAATGTAGGTAATTATATTTTAGATATACTTTTTGTAAGAAATTTGGGAACAGACTTTATGACTTGACCATTTTGTGTAGTCAAAAATCCATTCGAAAACATCAATGATGATGAGAAAATCCTACTAAAAAAACAATTGTTACAAATTATTAAATTATTTCTACATCTAAAAGAAACCGATCCGAATGATGATATATGCTTGTATATAAAAATGATCCGGAAAACTTATTCAATATATGTACTAAACTTTCTAACACTAAAGCTAGGAAGTCCTCATGAGCCTACGGCACCTATGAACCATCAGATAAGGTCTTGGAAATAGAACAAATGTCCTCATCGAAATAGTTAGGTGTGACAATACGGGTTTTCTAAAATAGAAAATATATAGGCAACAATTTTTGTTGCTAATCTAGACAAAACCAACTCTAATTGTTTAGTGGTCTGGTGACTAGACATTATTCGAATAAAGGTATGCATCTCTAAAATGCGCTCATAAATGAAATACGAATAATGTTGCAGTTTTTGTTCCCATAATCCAGGACGATGGCTACAAATAGGTACAAACTCGCCTTAGTTCTAATTTCGAACACACTATAAACAAAAATATAATTTTTTAGTTACATCACGAATTTTTTCTTTGCGACGGTGAACTTATTCAGGAAGTCGTGAGCGTATCTGATTTGCGATCTCCGGGAGCAATGAAAATTTTAAGTTTTCAGTCAACGCAACTACAATATATGGCGGTTTATGTCGCATTCTGCTGCATCTTTTGATACTCGCAAGAAATCAATACCTAAACTGTGTTTACTATAGTCTTAGAAACATGAAATTAATCGAAAATTGTAATATTTTATAAGCCTAGATATACAAAAAAAAAATCCGATAACTGCGAAGAAATCATGCTTTTTTTAGCTATAATACACTTCCTAAGGAACGCGTGAAAGTATAGAATGAAGATTTTCACAACATATTCAGGTCTGAAATTGGATCTGTGAGACGATAAAACTTTTTAGTCAAAGCAACCCGAGAATACGGCTGTTTATGTTATATCAGAATCTATAATGTAAAAAAACGTAAAACGTAAAATATCAAAACCCTAGATTCGTAGTTACATCACGGAAAAATCGTGCGAAAATCAAAATTTAATACATTTTGTGAAGAACACATAGGCACATAGGCATATCAACTTGAAATTCCGGTTGTTCTGAAATCATGAAATCATACAGAAAACACTATCTTGTAATACTAGAGGAAGAGGAATCCGGAATCCGTTACTTTGTGGCAGAATAACAGAAAAATTATTCAATTATAATCAAAAACTTCCCATTCGCGAGTGACTAATTATGCAGCGATTAAGTTGGTTCTCAATAAATTATAAATATAATAATCGAAATCCCTGTCAAGAGAATCAAATGTGTACAATTTTCTTGACGTCTTAGTGATGTCCACACAAAAGAATGATTAAAATTGATGTGAAACTCAACGATATTAATTATCGGTGTATATCAGAGGTCTTTTTTTATCCGAGAATTTCAAGTTTGATATCAGTAATATTTCTTTAATTTACACTAACTCGATTCTTTCGATGGCGTGGTGACAACGTTTAATACTCAAGTAATGAAATGAACTTTAATTTCCAATGTTAGTTAAAACTACTACTGAATACACAAATATACGTTTTAAGGTCTGATTTTCAGACTCTAACCTAAGGGTATAGACCAGTATGATGGCCATTTTTTGAACGGTTTTTGAGAAATTTTTATACAATAAAAACTCGAGATTTGGAGACGATTATTACATGATGTTGCTTGTTTATTCTTCAATATTTATCATTAAAAGTTTTAAACAAAAGTCGGTGTCTGGCGGATGCTGAAACAGGAACTCCTCAAAATAAATAGGTCAAACGATTGGCGCAATTCAACTTGTACCAGTCATCTGAATCAATAGTTTGATGCATCGTTTTATTTGCAATATAGTTAAAATTACAAAAATGGCGGATGAAAGAACAAAAAATGTTGTTTGTCTCGAGCTTATTTCTCGAAACTAGGAACCGTAAATATATCCCATGCTAGTCGCATATCAGTTCCTGATATGCTATTTGTTCTTCCTTTCATTCGATTTGGACGACACTTAAAAACAATTGAACATATAATAAATGTAATGCAATACCATTACGTGATTAGCACATTGTGAGACTATGTATGTCTTTACGCATCTGCATTTTGCAAACTATGGCAGATTCATGCAAATGCTTTTACAGCATGACTTTTAATATGTTTTAGATCAAAATCTGAAAATAAGTCTATTTATATTGAAAACAAGTTTACTCCTAAAGCATACTCGGAAGAAGCGAGAACGAACTAGTGATATACTCATAAGCTTCTAGGGAACGTTAGGTATGCAAGTGCTTCTATTACTCGGCAGATTTATAATACTACCAATCTTTTTAATTTGAATTGTTGCAATTTTTGGTTAGCATCACTATTCATGGTTTACAGTTTCTCAACTCAATGACACTTGATGAGATCTTCGATAATAGCGAGAAGATAACGAATATACCATGTTCCCACGAAAGTGTGATCCCTTTCTAACGCTGAAAAGTGATACGAGTGAAATACGCAAAAACAGGATAATTTCCGATTGAAGAGGACCGTTTTTGAGGTTGATTTGGAGCATATGAAATCAACCTCCTATCTTCGGTATCCTTAATTCAAAAACGAATTGAACCTTCAAGCGGCCACCCATCCATTCAATCCATACTTTCTCACTGCCTCGTGGGGAGAATCGATTTTCGGCCATCATAAACTAGAAGCTAGATTTGATTCCAAAACTTTTATTTTCTCACGTGTATTAATACTTTTAGGATTTGAAGATAATCATCGCAGTGTAGTTTAGTCTATTTCGAGGATGAATTCGCGAAGAAACCATTTCCGATGCCATCCTAAAGAATAAATTATTAACTCTACGCATTTTCAACCGACAAAATCGAAAGAATTTTTCATGAACGCTACACAAAAACCATCTACAAGCCACAGGGGACCATATACCAATGTACCGAATACCGCTTGAAAACCAAAATTCCGTGCACTGGTTGCGAACAGGTGTATCTTGGTCAGACAAATGAAAGAATAGATGTCCGGATCAAAGGATATAAAAACGCTGAAAAATGACAAATATATTTGTCAGCCTTTTTTCAGTAATGGATCACTACAAACCATAAACTTGAGTCAGATAAACATGCATACTGGATGAAATTTAATGAAGATATGAAACCAGAAAAAATAAGGATAGAAAACGAGAAACAACAAAAGAAGCAGTAGAAGATCTAGAAAGAAGGATCACCGAGATAATAAAAAAACATCGAAGGGAACAACGGAAAAGAGAGATAATTCAATTTGAGCATCAATCGAGAAACTGATGAATGAAAAGAGAAAGTCAAGCAGCAGCATAAAAGAATTTTACATTTTGAGGTCAAAATAATACACAATAAACTTACTATGGACGCCAAGGAAGAACAGGAGAAATGTCCAACGAGCAATGGAAATAGAAATAGTAGCCACATGGATCAGTTCCTTTAGCAGATGGTGTCTACATTAACAAGAAGGCGAGCATGGAGGCAGTAGGGATACAAGGGGTCTTGGTCTAGGTCTTTACTCCAATTCCTATCTCTACCTCCCGTTGGTTACTCTGGAAACTCTGTCTGAAGTTGCTGAACTCATCTTGGTGGCGAGCAGCGGATTATAGAAGCTAACGGAAGCGGGCCCCAAGCCAAGGTGCGAGACATCGTGTCGAGGGCTGCATGGCACTGAGAAAGCAGTATCACGAACGATTCCTTTTAGGTACTAGGCCAAACCTGCAGGTAAAAATGGCCTTCTCCCTTGCAAGAGGCTCTGCGGGGGGCGACCGTTTCTTCCTCAAGACTCGTGGGAACAACATAAAGAAATAAGAGAAAACAACGCTGTGAGAGACGCTTACGTCTTCACCAGCACAGCCTGAGAAATCAGGTACATCCGAGACCGTCGTGACCGGGACCGGAAAAAGCCTCCTACTGAGGGGGTTCCTCCAGGCTCCGGACATGGTGAGCCCGAAAAAACCAGCGACAGACCCCACAATGAGTTTGGCGCAGAAAAGAGGAAGAAAAAGAGGGCTAGAGAAACCGGGACTGCCAGGGTGACCATCAGGGTGTTACTAATTCCGGTAACATTCCCTAACAGGGCCTTTACAGAGGAGAAATCCAGAGAACAAAAGGCTTTTGGAAAAATGATGGTGTCACTCCAAGTAAGGAGGCACTTCGACTACTCAGTGCTACAAACAGAGTTACTCTGATTTGGTCCCGACCCATCGAAGGAAACGAGATAGTGGACCAGCTGTTCGGCCGATGGGACCATCCCATGGACCCACGTGCTCTTTTCCTTTCAAAACTGGAACATCACCGAGGCCCTAAACTATTGGGCAGGCATCTTTGTACTGAGACAGTCAAAAAGGCAAATAAAGAGGCCGCAACCAAATAACAGGGTATATGAACTATTGTCCTTTGATAAAAAGTCTGTTGGGATGGTAGTTGGCCTATTGACGGGACACCAACTCAACGAACACCTACACGTCTTGAGACTATCGGAAACCACACAGTGCCGTGGTTGCCTGGAAAATGACAAAAGAACAGAACACATACTCTTCGAATGTCCCGCTCATAAGGTGACCAAACTGAACACCTTCCGCATTGAAACACCCAGTGCCCGGATGATCCAGGAGGCCCCAGCTACAACAGTCTTGCAAGCTTCATCAAAAAGTTTTACTTTTAAGAGACGAAAGAAAAAAAGCCATCGAAGATGAAGAAAAGGTAGAGCTTTTCGCAGAAACACTAGAAATCCAGTTCAAAAAAAATTGCAATCGAAACAAAGGATTCCAGGAAAACGTACAAAATTTTGCAAAAGAAGAAAGTACAGTAGGTGAAGTAGACGAAATCTTTATAATGAGATCGAAGAGATACCAGCAAATCTTAAGACGACAAAAGCACCCGGAATTGACAGGATTAGAAACTAAGATCTCAAAATCTTACCAAAGACAGCAATCGGAGAAATACCAAAAATATGAAGAGAAATACAAAAATCTAAAGAGAGATGGAAAACTCCCGAAATACTAATGATTCTCAAACCAGGAAAACCAAGAAACTAAACAAGCAGCTACAGACCAATAAACAAACGATCAGTATTATAGAAAAAAGCGCTATAGCTTTACAGAAGCTAACAAAATAATACCGGACCTCAAATTTGGATTTAGAACCATTAACGGTATACGAATTGGCGAGAATCACTGAGGACATACTGAATATATCAACCGATACTGTGTCTGTGTTCATGGATATTGAAAGTTTGACAAAATGTGACACAAAGAACTGATATATAAGATCAGAAAAGGAGCGCTTTTCAGGAAAGCTCACCAAGGTTATTCAAAACTACCTAGGGAACACAAGATACTCAGACAAGATAATCGATAGAAATTCAATAGCAAAGAACATAGAAGGAGGCGTGTCAAAAGAATCAATACTAGATACCCTTCTCTTCAACATATATATGGCAACATGTCTTCGATAAAATACAGCAAAATAGCTCAATTTGCTGACGACCAGGCAATCTACGAATCTCAAATACACCAAAAAGGCATTAACATAAACAAGATAACAAACAGACTACTTTGCAAAATCGAGAATAAAAGTAAATAAAAAAGACAGAAACAGTATGTTTTCACTGCAAACTTAGCAGGACATGAACTAAACCGGAAGAAATGGAATTCATGGGCAAAGAATTCAATAGAAAAAAGATACGAAATGTTTAGGAATCAAGCTGGATGAAAGCCTAAAGTATAAAAACCCAATACAGGAAAAAGTTGAGAGGACGAGAGCATTGCACCCCCTATCATAACCGAACCCTATAACTAAACGGCTCAAGCACCATAAATGCAGAGGACAAAATGTCGGTAATAGGGGCCTTTATAGTTTCATTTATTATGCCCGCAAAAGACATATGGAAAAAACAGTCAAACGCAAAAGTTACAGATAGCACTGAATAACGCAAGTGACACAAAAGAAAAGATAAAATGCACGAAAATTACGAAATAAGGAAAATTATGGGAATCAAACCTAATAGAACTTCAGGAAAAAGAATATCCATGGTACAATGGAAAAAAACGAGATGAAGAAGAAACCGTAGTCCGATCTAACGGTACAAACAAAAAGGTTGATGCTACCAATCAGTGAAAGATAAAAGGTAGACATTTTTTAACTGCAAACTTGTAGAATAAAGTCGAAATGTAAAGGAATGATTTTCTGGTCCTCAACAAACTGAAAGATCATATAGAATCGCGTCACATAATCCTCATCGAGATTTCGAACGAAATCAATTAAGAACCGAAAGTGAAAATTTTTTAACAAGCAGACCTTGAGAAAATGAAAGTATAAAATGGAGGTTAATCTGAAGATTTCATCTGATCACTGCCCAGTTATGCTAAGGCTAGAAATGGAACTAGAGTAGCACACACAGGGAATACCCACAATCATCTGGGAAAAATTCAAAGAATAAATGAAAACAGAAAAGATAACGATGAGAAATAAAGAACAATTAAATCCAGCAGACGAGAAGCTAGGAAGAAGGATCACGGAGACGATAAAAAAATGGGAAGAGGGGAAGAGATAATACAATTACAGTAAAAATCAAAGAACTTCTGTGAAAGAAGAAAAGCTTCCAAAAACGTACGAATACTGGAGAAATGAAAAATAATAAAATCAATAATGATATTCAAACCAGGAAAATCGTGAAACGTAACAAGCAGTTAAGGATGAATCAGCTTATTACTAGATAGGAGTATTGAGATCGGCACTGGGTACTCTAAATGCGTAACGAATGAACGGATGAGACATAGGTTGGAAAGCGAATGTTTTGTTGTTCGTCGTCCCCTGACAGGTTTACCGTCTCAGTCCATAGAGGAGCTAAAGATGTAATAGCGGACTTTATGATGTTGGCGTTCAGTTCGTTTTTGTTCTTATTCTTCTGTAAATTAATAAAATTGAAAAATCGATAAATAAGTTGCCAACTATAGTGACTAAAATTTGACCGATCTGAGGAATTGTTTTTTATTGTCTTGAATGTTATTCAAACTGAGTTCCGAAAAAATTTTCAATGCTGTGGCACTTCCAGTTATACCGGAAATCGACAGCATATTTGTTATTTCAAATGGCATAATGTAAGTTTCTATTTTTGTTTTTGTAGAAAATTAAATTCTGAACAATTTTTTCTCATATCATTACCACCTGAAATCAACTAATAGAAAGATATGTATTTTTCAATCGGAATTTTGCGATTTTTTGTTGTCTCTTAGAAGGTATCATAAAAATACTAAAGATCATTCAATATTGATTATTTCTAGCTCGTTGTAAGTGAAGAGGTTCATTCAGCAGAATTCAATGCATTTAGATTCTTTACGGTACAGAGGGTGTTTCCGAAGCATGTGGCAAATCGTAGTACAGTCAAAGGTACAGAAGACCGTTTTTCCAACTAGAATACTTATTTTTGCACACACCGTTTAACTCGTAATATCAACAGGCATCGATCTGTTACATATTTCCTTTAACTAAAATGCATCGTTTCCAAGTTATTCGCCATTTTATCCCAAAAATTACGATTTTTCACGCAAAGACCCTGAAATTCGCAGATTATATGACCGGAAATTTTTCAAATAATGCATTTCGATCTCTCAATACGAGATCTGTCTCAAAGTCTTCATCAAAGTAATTGTGATCAGAATTTCGAGAGAAAAAGTGCAAAATCAATTAATGTCTGGAAAGTGATCTTTGAATTACCAGAAATACCTCGCTGAATGAAGTGTGTCGATTTTCTTTATGGTTAGATGTAGGTACTTTTCAAAATATTGCCAACCGAAAAAACCATGGACGTATTCCTTCAATTATGCTGAAAAGTATCAGAGTTTTAGCTTGTGAAATAATATTCGAAATATTCTGTTTCTGGACAATTTGTTGATTTCAAATCGTCTAGATCTGAAATCATGATCTTTTTCTGACAAGTAACTGATGTAAGCGAGAATACCTACTAGTAAAAAAGAAAAACGAGAAGCCAGATTCATACTATTTCGATAGTGATTGATTTCACACTTTTTCTCTCGGAATTCTGACCACAATTACTTTGATGAAGATTTTGAGATGGGTATCGTATTGAAATATCGAAATACTTTATTTGAAAGATTTCCGGTCATATGATCTGCGAATTTCAGGGTCTTTGCGCAAAAATCGTAATTTTTGGGATATATTCGCCAATAATTCGGAAACGATGCATTTTAGGTAAAGAGAAATCTATAACAGATCAATATTACGAGTTAAATGGTGTGTGCAAAAATAGGTACTCTCATTTGAAAAAAGAACTTTTGTACCTTTGTATGGTCAATTTGCCACATGCTTCGTGTATCTGCTTAATGAACCTCATTACTTAAAACGCCCTATAAATAATCGATATTGAATCATCTTTCGTATTCTTATGATGCCATACTATGAGACAACCAAAATTAATTCATCTATTACTTTCGGTTGATTTAAGGTGGCAATTATATGAGAAAAAAATGTTCAAAATTCAATTTTCTACAACAAGAAAAACAAAAAAAATTCCCCTAATCGGTCATTCCTTTCTCCATATACTTTTAATATCCCATCTCGCGTGGACACTCGGTATATATACATTCGCGTGAAGTCCACATATGTGATCTTGAGACAAGGACAATTATGCAAAAATCCGTAGATCAATGAATAATCCCTCCTGACAAGAGCTAGTACCCAAATCACCATGCAGGCAGCCCCCAAGAGCCACAATAGTGCAACTAAGCAGGATGCCGAGAAACGAAGCAGCAGGCTGCAGTTTCGTCCTTATTAGCACATCAGTGCAGCATATATCGCTTCTCAGCATCCTAACAATCTATATCGGGGTACCCCTTTTGATTCCAGAAAAGACTCATCTCGTACATACGTACGAGAGTCGCCCTCTATGAACCAAGACGGTGAACCCGCCACCGGACTTCGAGAAAGCAACGAACAATAACAAACAGATGTGAAAACGTTAAAATTTACAACACATGGGACATTTAAAGTATATGGAGAATATAATATAAAATAAAAAATCAATTCAGATAGAAAATTCCAAAACAAGCTTTTCAAAAATAATGAAAAATATTTTTACGAACTTATTTCTGGTTCAAATGAAAATATTTCTGGAAATGGAGCTCCTAAAATTGATGTTCTAACTGGTCTTCAATTTGGGCAGTTCCAAGTCAACACAATTCCAATGCAAGTTAGATTTTGAATGAAAGGTCGCAATTTTCTAGAATAGAATGCATGCGATTCGAAACATTTTCAAAAAAGATATACCATCAGTTATTATAAACACAAAGAATTGGAAATCCCCAGGTGTTGATGGTATTCATAACTTTCGGTTCAAAAAATTCTCTTGTATTCATGAGAGAATCGCTCAATATTTTTCATTTATAATCAAGAACTCAGCTACTCCTTTATTTTTTCGCGAAAGGAATTTAAAACGAAAAGTGATTATACCATTGATTCATCTCAATATAGACCAATTACTTGCTTTTCAACAATAAATAGAATTTTAACTTCTAATATTACCCAAGAAATTTATACACATTTGAAGAATTATAATATTCTTTCCGAACAACAAAAATATGTAGAAAAAGAACCTTGGTACTAAAGAGCAGCTTGTAATTGATTACATTGCTTCAAATCAAGCTCAAACTGAGAAATATTCATACGCTATTATTGATTACCAAAATGCTTTCGATGAACTCTTCATTCATCAAAGAAATTTTGAAAATTTATAAAATTGATAACACACTTCGTGTTTTTCTTGAATTTGTCATGAAAAATTGGAGATTCAATCATCATTCAAATTGTCTTTGCCTTTATCAATTATCTCATGAATTGAATGTTACTAGTTATCTTCAAATTAAAAAGTTCATCCGCTGAATTCAAGTTGAGCTACTTGATGTATATAGACGACATTAAATTATATGCCGGAACTAGATCTCATTCAAAAAGTCTACTTGAAATTACATCTAACTATTCATATGAAATTTGGGCTGCCTAAATGCAAAAATTTTTCTAATGAAAAACGAAAGATCACCTCGGATTATATGAAGATTTCCAATATCGAAATTGAGACAATGTATCAAGGAAATACATAAATATCTAGAATTTATTCAAAAGAAGACAATCAACCAAAACAGCACTAAAGACAATATTAGAAGTTCATATTATAACAGACTTAGAATTATCATCAAAAGTCATTTGACTCGCGAAAATATAGTTAAGAGGCTATCAACTTCTATGCAGTTCCTATTCCTACATCTTCTTTTGGAATTATTAAATGGTCTAAAACTAATCTAAATGAATTGAAATGTAAAACGAGAAAAATGATTTGTAAATATCTTAAGCACCACCCAAAGTCAGCAATTCAAAGAGTTACACTACTGATTTAAACAATCTTCATTGTGAACAGATTTTTCTTCTACGTTCCCATTTCCATGATAAACAGAAAATTTCTGATTTACATACTATTGTTGTTGCTTCAGATTTCAATCGTACACCTTTGACCTTCACAATGCAAAAGGTAGATTTTGATCTATTGGATAATAAATCTGAAAACGAAAGTTGAATGCAGAAGGAATAACACGAAAAGCATCCAAAAGAATTGAGAAATGATTATATTGATGAAATCGCAACGAATTGATGGTTAGTATCTGGAGAATTGTTTACTGAAATAGAAGGCTTGGCAATTGAGATCCAAGATCAGTTTGTTTTCACAAGACAATATAGAGAACACATCATCAAGCAAAATATAGATGATTCTTGCCGTAGAATTTTTTGATCTTCAAAACAGTTTTTCATATATTATCATTTTGCTCGACAGATCGTTTAGAAATACATAAGGGCGTCGCTAATATTATTAATTTTACTTAGGAATTAAACATGACTTCATTACAAGGGAAAGAAATGTTACAAATATGAACCTAAGAATTTTTGTGAAAACAACAAAAATTAACTTTATTTTGAAAAAACAGTTATTTGCAACAGAGCTGTAAATATGCCAGATATCATTCTTACGGATAATATACATGAAATACAATGAAAACATTTCTAAATATATGATGCTTGCCTACGGGATAAAAAATGTAAAAATGAAGAAACTATTTATTCTACCAATTATTATTTGTACAACATTTTCTTTTTCACAAAAATTGAGATTTTAGGTCTGAAGAAAAATTCATTGGAACAGTTACAGAAGATAATATTCATCAAAACTTGTAATATTCTTCGTCGGTTTCTTTCCGAAAGAATTAACGAGGTAGAGTCATCGGTCTTCTCTGTATTTAATAGTGCTCAGAATCTTATTTCATATTTTATTCATTTGTATATATAAATGCAATATAATTAGCTGACAATTTCATCATTTATATTCAAAGCATTATTGTATACGATCGTTCATCACGTCACACAAAGAAAACTATGAAGGAATAACATTCAGTGTTACTTGACTAAGGCCTCTGACACTACTCGTTGGTACATTGATGTCATTGGCTGATAATGCTATGGCTTATGTATGATCTGGTGGATTTATATATTGTCATGGCATTTAACGTTATCCTAATACATAATCGTTTTGGGATATATTTTGATTATAACCATTGGCTGGCAGTGGTATTAATCACCGGGTGGTGGATTTATATTTTTTCATGAATATAGATAACCCCAAAATTTCAGATAGCAACCCCTATTGTGTGATACATCAATAGGAAGGTATTTGAAATATGTTTTCAAAACAATCCCTAAAACTGAAATCGGATAATTAGTTCAGAAGTTACAGTCAAATATTTGGTTTTTCTGGTTCTTTCAGCTTCATTCAAAATATTTTCTACATTACTTTAGCTTCGAGTTGCTGAGGCTCAATCCCAGTAGAAAGTTCATTCTACAAGATTAAATATTCGCTAGAAATCTCAATTATACAGAGTGTCTTGAAAGAAGCCGCCAAATCGGATCCTTATTTTCAATACGCTTGTTCTGGAAATTGACAGTCCAAAAGATCTCTGATATACTGTTTTGTGAAAAAGAAATTCAATATCCAATTCAGAAAGCATAGCAGAAAATCGGAAATTCAAGAAAGTCACTAATTCCCGTTGTAGGTCACAAAGACATAACTTAATTTTGAGTATGTTATGGACGTCGTGTTCTCCTAACTGAAAAGATGCACCTTTAATTTAACCAATGAATTTCATGTTACTCCTATAGCGTCACCAAAAATATGGAGAGGAAAAGAAGAAAAATTAGATTATGTTAGTATGCTTTTAGTTATTTATTTTGATAACGACCAAATAGAGTAAGTAAAGAATTTAAAAATTGTTCTAAATGACCGCCATTTTGTTGAACACATTGTTTCAATTTTTTCTCCAAGCTTTATTTACATGTCGTTGTATGTCTCGAGCAATATTTCTGCAGTTTTCGATGAGTCTCTCTCTCAATGTTTCGATATTATCGCAGGGATAAACCTGTTTTTTGAGTAACCCCACAGGAGAAAATCACATGGAGTTAGGTCGGGGGATCTCGCCGGCCAGTGGATGGGACCATTCGCCCCAATCCAATTATCACCAAATTTCTGGGTGAGCCATTCTGTCAGCATCTGAGAGATGTGTGCCGGAGTGCCATCCAACATAAATAATGTCTCAATATCGGAATTTGCATGTAATAAAGGCTCTAGAACAGGCCCAACTTGATCATTGAATAGATTCCTACATGACGCACCTGTTAGATTTCCTTCAATGAAAAACGGCCCTATCAAAATATTGTCCCAGATACCGCACCATACATTCAGTTTTTCAATCACTTGCGTATGGGCTCGTAGCGCTTCAAGGGCATTTTCTCACTCCAATGGTATGTCCAATGGCGACTCACTTGTCCATGCCTTATGAATGTGGATTCATCAGTAAAAATTGTCCTTCTGCCGAAATGTGGATTTTCCTCGAATTGTTGTAGACCCCATTGACAAAACTCCAAACGTTGTGCTGGATCGCGATCAAACAGTTGGTGCACAAATTTTGTTTTGTAGGGTCTCACTTTTTCAGCCTTGAAAATTCTTCGTACGGATCTATCACTCATTCCAGCTTCAAGTGCTCTGTTTCGCACAGATAATTTCGGAGACACTTCCTCACTGGCTAGAACGTTAATGGTTTGGTCAGGAGAAGTGGTATTTTTAGGTCTTCCAGTGCGTTTCTTTTACTCTACTGAACCAGTTTCAAAAAATCATTGCACAGCTTTCTGGACGGTATGAGCACTTCGCACTGGTTTATCGATATGATTTTCCGTAAATAACTGCGTAGCTAGTTTGTAATTTTATCCATTGCGGAACCACAAGGTTACCAATTCCTCATAACACAAATTACTAGAAAAGGCCTCTGAATCACTGAGTGGATAGAAAAGAATCAAACTTTTCGCGTGGTAATGAAACTGCGGTTTACCATAAATGTTAAGGTCCCTGAATGTTTGTTCACCAAACAATATTGCCTAAAATGTTCCTTTTAATCGTATCAAAGTTCAAAATCGAAG
The DNA here is from genome assembly GCA_013387265.2 of Cryptolaemus montrouzieri. NCBI lineage: Eukaryota > Metazoa > Arthropoda > Insecta > Coleoptera > Coccinellidae > Cryptolaemus > Cryptolaemus montrouzieri. The sequence continues at coordinate 39,337,002 of JABFTP020000124.1, read as the reverse complement.
TTCAAGGCGTTCAAGTGCTATGATAACAGATATTTTGTTTAGAACATCAAATTCTGTATCGTGTATCTTGAAACCAAAATATCCCAGATATCTTGTGCTCTCACTTAATGCTTTGAAAACCATATGTCGTTCGGAAACCGCAGGAATAATTATCACTTGAAACTATATGGTCTATTCAAAACCTACGGAAATATTTGAAATATATATATATATATATATATATATATATATATATATATATATATATATATATATATATATATATATATATATATATTTACGACATGTAAATATGAAGCTTGGAGAAAAAATTTGAACAATGTGTTCAACAAAATGGCGGTCATTTTGAACAATTTTGAAATTCTTTACTTACTCTATTTGGTCGTTATCAAAATCAATAACTAAAAGCATACTAACATACTCTAATTTCTCTTCTTTTCCTCTCCATATTTTCGGAAACGCTATAGGGATAACATGAAATTCATGGGTTAAATTAAAGGTGCATCTTTTCAGTTAGGAGAACACGACGTCCATAAGATACTCAAAATTAAGTTATGTCTTTGTGACCTACAGCGGGAATTACTGACTTTCTTGAATTTCCGATTTTCTGCTGTGCTTTCTGAGTTGGATATTGAATTTCTTTTTCACTGATTTGTCCGAAACAGTATATCAGAGATCTTTTTGACTGTCAATTTTCAGAATAAGCGTATTGAGAATAAGGATCCAACGATGTGTAAAAATAGAAGTATTTCCATTTGAAAATTCGGACTTTTGAGTATTTGAAAGTGCTTCGATTTGGCGGCTTCTTTCGAAACAATTTGTATAATTGAGAGTCCTAGCGAGTATTCAATCTTGTAGAATGAACTTTCTACTGGGATTGAGCCTCAGCAATTCAATATATATATATATATATATATATATATATATATATATATATATATATATATATATATATATATATATATCAGCAACTCATATATATATATATATATATATATATATATATATATATATATATATATATATATATATATAATATATATAACATACAGAACTATGAACGACAAAATTTAAAATTAAAGTACAAAGTGTTACTTTTGAACCTGTTTGCTAACAGTATTCTTTGACGACCGATGTCTTATTGTTCGGTCATATTTTTATTTTTCTATGAAACTACTTCAAACAATTCTGAGATGTGAATTGAATATAATGAAGGTACCTCACAGTTTGAATTGATTACAGTTTCTTTCCTTCAAAATATCCACCATATGGTATCCTTGTATTGACAGTTCAATCAAATATTCAATATCTACCTAATCTTAATATTCTCACCCTAATTCACAGTCGCAGTTCCAACTACTTCCAGATATTTGCAAATCAATTAAAAAAGTTTTCTTGTACAGGCCCGGTTCGTTTCCAGTAGAAGGATTTTGTAAAACTTTCAGGCTAGGATTATCTCTTACGTCAATTGTGATATTTTCTGCATCACCAAAGTTCTTGAAAAACGCAGAATTTAATGTTGAAATGCTGGTATTTTGTAGGGAAAGGTGGAACACTGGACTTTTTATCCCCTGAAAGAAGATTTCAATTATAGAAATTAATCACACATGAAGTATATAATCTCTACCTTTAAAACATTCTGACCAAGTTTTTTCAAGCCAGTGCCAGAGAACGTTATATTTCTGAGTTTAAAAGGAAATGATCCTGCCATTTCTCTGTCTAAATTTTCCTCAGTGTTCGTTTCGACCTGGAAAAAATTTCTTTCATATTCGAAAAATTCTATAATACGGGTCTTTGAAATTTTTTTTGGCCCTATCAATTCTTCATGTACGTTATATTATCGTATTCGTTTTTTCGTCGCTTTGAATAAGGATTGATATTCAATATGTCCTATCAGACATACATTCAGACCAATGAATATGTTTCCTCATATTCATGTAGGTGCTATTATGAATAATAATAATTTTTCGACGTAATTATTACTAAGTTTAATTTCTTCATTCCGGATGCAAAACTGTTAAATAGTGTCCTCAATAAAAAAAGAATTTTGAACAATTAGCTCAACAAGGATGTAGCATTAGTTTCTCATTTCGCAGTCTTCAATTGTTGTGAGGAGATTTCTATGAAACATAAGCAAATATTATCAATGAGATATTACAAATCACTACATTTCCTAACTAAAATTTGGCATTTCCACAGATACTATCTCATTCAGTTATTTTATGATAATGTCCATTCGAGAAGTGGATGTAAGAAGATGGGATGCCAGAAATGAGAAAAAGACAAAGAGAAGCAAGTAAAAAAACATCGTGTCAGTGATACTAAAATGATTTCAATGTTTAAATAATAATAAATCAACCCAAACAAGAGAAGGATCTGGTACTATATGCTTATGTTGAAAACCATTGAGGATATCGAGATATAGGACTACCCACGACTAAATAACTTATAGTTTGCTAAGCCTCATCACACTCGCGATTTGGACTGTCTACTGAAATCCATTTGAAAATTATACTATTACAACGCCCATTACCTGTTCTTGAACGATTTGATTTAACTTTTTTGAAACGAAAACCCGGAACCTTCTAAGTAGTATCTTGTATGAGAAGCTTATTAAAACTGAATTCCATTCACTTTTCCAAAGAGCTATCACATCGAAAGGAGAGCACAGTAAACCAAGCGACCTAATCGGTTTTCGTGATTTCAATCTCAATACAGGTGTACTCCAAAGTTCTTGGAAAACTTGCAAAAGAGAAAAGAGAGATATTGCTCCTAACTTGTTTTCAATGTTGATTGTCTGCGGATATGCAGAGGAATTATACAGGTATATCCACCGGGACCGTCCGTTGAAAACTTTTCGAGTTCCAATTACAATATCAAGCTGAAATTTTATACGCGGCCATAACTAGCAAATTCCAATTGAAGTGAAATATTTTCGGAGTGTTACTATTTCCGGTTATACTGGAAGTGGGTCATCACTTTGTTATTTCAAATGGCAATCTACCTTTTTTATTATACATCTAGAACCAGCATTTGAGCAAGGCATTGACAGATTTAATTATTTTTGTTATAAACTCGATTTTTGAGGAACATTTCAAAGAATTGTAGCTCATAGATCTTTTGCACTACAGACATAATTTTTGCTTGGGTGGATAGATGAAGGATCAAGAAATTTTTAAAAAAATCTACACATGTCAAATGTTTATTGCGTTGTTTTGTATGTTTTTTTCAATTTGGCCTTTTTCAAACAGCAATTAGTCAATTTTTCCAAATTGCACGTGCCAATTTTTAATCGCTATCAGATGAAGCGTCAAATTTCAGATGGAATTGTATAAGCATGTACTATACCCATCTCTTATAGTTAAGTTAATAATTTGGGAATATATTGAATTTTGATGATTTTGCAAGAACTAACAATATTTGTTATCAAGTAGCTGAATAGGCTACGCTCACCTGACAGGTGCCTAAAATTAATGTACTTGTCACTTCGTTCATTCGAATTTGATATTTCAACAAGAATCGTCGTTATTTCAGATTGAAAATATCCAAAAAATACAACACATTTGGAATAAAACCATTTTAGAATGTCAAAAAGTAGTGGGTACAAATTGCAGGCAATTCAATAACCAATTTCCAAATTTACTGTCTATGAATAAAATAAAATTTCGAAGCATTAGAAGCAATTTTCTACATTTCGGATGAATAAAAATTGTAGGAACTAAGCGAAAACCAATCATCGAAGATAATTACATTAATACGAATAAATGATAGCCAACATCATAGGAGAAAACTAATTTACGATCTGAATAAATATGAGCCCCATTTTGCTCGATACACTTGACAGCTCGTATACAAACATGATGAGTTGCCCTCCTAGTTTCCTCAGGATCAATATTACGAAAAGCATTATGAATGCGCTTCAGTAACTCTTCTTTACTTCTTACAGGAATAAGATACACTTCACTCTTGATTTTGCCCCATAAATAAAAATCAAGGGGCGTCAGGTCCGGAGAACGTAGAGGCCATACATTTGGTCCTTGATTACCCCACCATCTATCCTCGAACATTTCTGTTAGCTGCCGATCTACAGCTCGTGTTTTATGTGCTGGTGCACCATCCATTTGGTAATAGCAATCCCTCGGAATGTTAAGGGGTAATCCATCTGAAAAATTTGCAAATGTTCCTCGCAAAATTTCCAGGTATCTTTGTCCATTAAGATTGTCCTCATAAATGTGATAAGCCAAAAAATCATTCATTAAAATTGCAAAAACGTTCACGCTGAATTTATTTTGGAAATCAATAGCCTCAATGAAATGTGGATTTTCTGTGGCCTAAAAATGTCGATTTCTCCTGTTGGTTATTTCACTTGCATTGAACTTGGCTTCATCAGACCATATAATTTTTTGCAGAATTGTCTCATCTTCTTGAAGCCGAATTAATAAATTTTCACAGAAATTTAGCCGCTTGGGAAGGTCAGTTGGTTTCAATTTTTGTAGTCTGATAAAATAATACGGGTGCATGTTATGTTTCTTAAGGATCCTTTGAATGGAAGTATAACTCAATCCAATATCCATTGATGCTGACTTAATGGACGCATGTGGATTGGCACAAAAATACGCTAGCGTATTAATTTGATGGTCGTCCTCGAGAATTGGTTTTCTTCTAGTTTCTATGTATTTTGTTCCTGCAAATTGCATAAAATTGCTTCTAATCCATCGAAATTTTGTTTTACTCATAGGGGCCAAATTTGGAAAATGGTTATTGCATTGCCTGCAAGTTCCATCCACCACTTTTTGACATTCGCCATGAATTAAAAAGAGATTAAACATACCCTCGTTCGAATAATCAGCCATTCTATTATCAATCTGGTGTTTTTCAAAAATTTTCACTTCAAATTACCAACAATTCTCGTTGAAATATCAAATTCGAATGAACGAAGTGATAAGTACATTAATTTTAGGCACCTGTCAGGTGAGCGTAGCCAGTTCAGCTACTTGATTCAAATACTTCAAAGCATTCTCTGTTAGTTCTTGCAAAATCATCAAAATTCAATATATTCCCAAATTATCTTGGAACTATAAGAGATGGGTATAGTACATGCTGATACAATTCCATCTGAAATTTGACGCTTCATCTGATGGCGATATAAAAATTATCACGTGCCATCTGAAAAAATTGAGTTATTGCTGTTTGAAAAAGGCCAAATTGAAAAAATCATACAAAACAACGCAATAAATATCTGACATGTGTAGACTGCTTAAAAAATTCCTTGATCCTTCTTCTATCCACCCAAGCAAAAATTGTGTCTAGTGCAAAAGATCTACAAGCTACAATTTTTTCAAATGTTCCTCAAAAATCGAGTTTATAACAAAAATAATTGAATCTGTCAATGCCTTGCTCAAATGCTGGTTCTAGATGTATAATAAAAAAGGTAGATTGCCATTTGAAATAACAAAGTGATGACCCACTTCCGGTATAACCGGAAATAGTAACACTCCGAAAATATTTCACTTCAATTGGAATTTGCTAGTTATGGCCGCGTATAAAATTTCAGCTTAATATTGTAATTGGAACTCGAAAAGTTTTCAACGGACGGTCCCGGTGGATATCCCTGTATAGAAGTGGTCATGTAGCCAGGGAATTGGGGTTGAGCTAATGGTACCACTTATAAATAAACTCTTGATGACTGAAATTAATAGGTTATATGGAATATAGAAATTTTCATTGTTTTGAACTGTTTATACGCTGATTGTGTTCAATTTTAATTTATATTTTAGCGAATTGTATTAACTTTGGGGGGAGATCTTCTTAGAACGCGTTGACGGATTTTTGAAATCATGTAAAAATTGAAAAACATATTCAAATAGAATTTTGAACACAAGAGGATCAACTTCTTCATCTGGTTTTCCGGGAGAGATCGAGCTCGAGAAACAACACCAACACAGCCAAAGTCTGCCTTCGAACAACTGAAAACATTCTCTGTCGTTCATTTTCAGTTAGGTAGCAGGTTTTTCAGTCAGAATATTCATTTCGAGATTTCGTAAAATATTTCTGGTTTGATTGGTGTTAAACATTCTCTTTCGGTCATTTTAGATTTCTGGCAGGTTTTGTATTCAAAATATTCATTTGGAAATTCCATGAAATATTTCTTGTTCTTGAAACAATAACTGAAAGAAAATGAATATAGATGACAATGAATGAACTGGAAGAGAGTTAAAAAAATGCGGGAAATAGGAATGAAGCACCCCAAGTACGAGTGAGGAAAACCTTGAAGAAGAAGATATTTCATCTAGACATACCATTTTCTAAGGTGCAGACCTTGTACGTAGGGTGAAATTTCATAGAAAGTTGCTGGATAACGGGCGAACAATCTTCAAATCATTATTTTGATTGAGGCAACAATCACTCATGATGGTATAATTATTATAAAATACTATCATGTATGGACTCGACGGAACCCTTTCTTTGCAAGTTGAGAAACATTCACAGCAATGATTTCCCCTACTACTAACCCAATAAATATTCTCATATCATCCGAAATGATTTATCTATTTTGCTAAAGAATATTGTGGACAGAGGAATTTATTTGAGTGCTTCATCCCACTATGTAAAAACTTTTTTTAATGCAAGATTTTTGAATCGTTGGATTGATCGAGAAGGTCCAAAATCTCAGCCAGTTAGGTCTTCCGATCTAATCTGCTATTATTTCTAGATAGTTCAATGAATAGAACTAAAATTGCGACACCATTATGAATATTCATCTTTCAATGAATCTTTCGGCCTCACCGAAAATTTCAGCCGAATCTGTTACTTCGTTTTTTGCCTACAAGCCATTGATGTGTTGATATGCCAGTGAAGTTTCAACAGTGGAAAAAATTGATCCTCGTGTAGTGAAAACATTATTGGTGAAAAAAAGGTTAGAAATCATTATCATATAACTATCAATGGAAATAGACCTAGTAGAATTACTAAATATTTCATTAGTCTGGGTGAACAACATTTGAATTGTTTTAGGTTTTAAAAAGTTTTGTTCTCAATGCTTGACGCATTCGCCGAAAGCGCAACAAAACACATTCGAACGGGGTTTTGCCTGCTACATTTGGAGCGTTTTTGAAAGGAAAAAAAACGATTTTGCGCGTTGTTTCAATAATATGGATGAAACTTGGGTCTACCACTATGAAGAATCGAAACAAGACGAATTATAGGAACCTGAATCTTCTGTAAGTGTACAGAAATAGGTCAAAAATGTGTTTGCATCAGTTTTTTGGAATGTAAAAGAAATTTCGTTTGTGGAGAAACTTCGAACTGGCAAAAATTAAAGAATAATACAGTAACGTTTTGGACAGATTAGATGAAAAAAACCAGTTGACAGAAGAAAAAAAATCATTTTATATCACGAGTACGAATTGCTGCAACACGCAGCCTGTTTCCCTGTTTCTTGGAAAACGAAATCGAAAGATTTATCTTGTTCTCTGCGGCATATTTTGACACTCGCAAGGGAATCAAACCTATAGAGTACTTCCTGTTTTTACAGACTCACATAATTTGGCCAGTAGCATATAAGAAAATACGAAAACTGTTTCAGTTATATCACCCAAAAAAATGCTATAACGAACTTAGATTACTTACTCACAGAGCGAGTAAAACTGATTTTGATACAAAATACCCGGGTCTACAATCCCAGGAAGCTTTGGAAAAATCAAACGCTTAAGTCAATGCAAAATATGGCAGTTTATATTGCATTTGGCACCGAAAGTCTATCAAAACCTATAGAGTACCTACGATTGACCTCGAAACATGAAATTTAGCGAGTCTTTTAGGACGGACAAAGGAAAGAATCCGAAAACTGAAAATTTGTAACTACTTAACATTTTTCTGCTCTAACGAACTTCGAAGTGAAAAGTCTGAGTGGAAAATCTGCCAAAAATACAAAAACAGGCGAAAGATAATGGTTTCAGTCGAACTCGAATTAATTGAGAAATCCAGAAGAAAACAATGCTATATCGTTCATAGTAGATTTGTTTTGTATGTCATTGATTTTCTTCCTCTCATCTAAATAAATTAAATTGAAAAACAGAGCAAAAATCATTAATTTAGTGTAATATTTTTCATTTCCAGCTATGTTTTAGACAAAACCAATTGTTCAACCAATTATCTTTCCTAAAAAAGAAAAAACACTTTTCAATAATTGAAAATGTTCATCAATTTTGGAAAATTTATTCTTTATGAAAATATACTTATTTTCCCAAAATCAAACGATGCAAACTTGTTATCATATCAGAAATGGTGGTGACATGTCTTCTTCTTTCAGAGTATTATTCAGAATGAAATGATAAATTATAGATGGTCTCATAAATATGCTAATTTAATCATCAAAACCTAGATCTATCTACAGAATAATTGAAAAATATTCTACGCGATATTTTAGCTCATAATTCATTCATTACATTTATTTCCATAATACTCATATATTTTGAAGAATAGTAGATAATTAAGGACTCATAAATAGAACGAAAGTTTTTCATACTCACATTTATTTCCAATTCTTCTAAACCGCAGTTGTTAGTAAGTAGCTTAGGAATATTGAAATTCTTTATATTTCTGTAGAAATTAATACTTAGAGTTCTTAAAGAATTGAGTTTACAGAATGCACCACCCTGAAATTTGGAATTAATGTAAGAAACACGTATAACATTGAATATCATTTAATCCTAAAGTCATTACCTCAAGTTCACGAATATCCAAGTCACGTATGTCTAGTTCCTTCAAACTGTCAGCAACTCCTAACAGGCTTGTATTGCTTAAAGTTGTGATTGGATTATCTGCCATTGACAAGTATCTCAATTCTGGTAATGAATGAGTTACTATTGGTACGGACGAGAGATCATTGTTGCTCAGATTTAACTCACATAGAGAACTTAAATTTGTTGCCATTTCCGGTGGAACAGAAGGTAAATAGTTATGGGCCAGCGATAATGATACTAGGCGAGGAGTTGGAAGGATAGGCACCTAGAACATTACATTGATAATAGTTCTGGAGGTTAGCAATGTATCGAGTTAGATAACTTCGTTTAATTGAAATTGAAAGAATTTTTCTACAAAATTTCTTTGTGTGAGGTGAACCGACTATAGCTTTTCGTGAAGTTCTATCGGAATTTCATTTTTGAATAAGGAATGAAGATATCATATCTATTGATTTCATATTAAAAACAAATTCATTCAAATAGCAGCAGCAGCTGGCTATTGAAAGTATTGAATACTGCAAATACCTTTTCTATTTTATGGTAACTTCGCAAAAAATAATTTGATGGACTTTTCCTTAAACTACATCACGTTTATCTTTCATAAGGGGAGAATTTCCCTTCAATGTTAATGGCTCTAGTCTACCCTACCATTGTTTTCTGATAATGTTTAAGAATTTATCACACAAAGTGTTTATCTGTAAAATACAAGGTGGCCATTCACATCAGAGCATAAAGAGGAGTCTATATAAACCTGAAAGACGAAGCTACTCAAGATAAGGGCACAATAATTTCGACCTGAAACGTATATCTTAGTCCAAATCAACCACGATATAGCCACAAGACCATCTACTCAAGAGATAGAGGATATCGTTACACAAAGTAGGGATAATCACTTCGAAATGGTCATTGGCTTCGATTCAAATCCGAACCATGTGAGCTGGTGCGTAAATGATAATATCAATATAGAGGAGCTACTTACTACTAACAAAACTCAATCCGTTATTAAACAAAGGTACCAAACCTACTTAACTGAACTAAAGCAGTCAAATATTGAATTCAACGAAAGATATATCGAGACTAATAAATGGTTGATAATCTCGGCTGAGTGCTACTCAAATATGAGAAATTAATTGATTGATAATTGATCTCTTCTTTCATCGTCAGAAATATAAGACAATAGATTGACAGAACCATTGGTTAAGATTAACACAATTCCCTGTTGATGCTGCGAGCTGGCCTCAGAAAAGGAGGCAGAAAGACTTTTAACATGGTGGAAGTATCAAATTTGACGAGGACAGAAGAATTAATCTTTTACTTAGGCTTGTATTAATATTTCTCTGACCAAAACAAACGAAGATATGTAAAGCATACTACATATAAATTAGAGAGTCCAATAAGGGGAAAATCTCTTAAAAATTTCTCTGCAAAGGTCCTCTTCACGGTATCGAAGTTTCAACGAAGGATGATACAAACTCAGCTAATCTAATGGAATTCTTTTGTCTCCACTCTCCACAGACTTCGTTTCCCTTTATATTATTGACAGTTTGCCCACAAGGTCATCAATAACTTTGAAATAATATGGACGATAACGGGCTTCTGACTCTTCAACACTGAAAACCTCGACATCATATCTCCTTCTCTACTCCAGAGAGACATCACAAATGAAGCCATACCTGAAGGAGATGTTTAGATTGGTTCTAAGATAAAGCCCCTAACTCTAGAAGGAGATGAAGCTCGTTTTAATACTGAAATTCGTTAGATGAAATTACTCCTCTATCATATTTTCACTTGAAAACAATGTAACATAAAGTATCAGATATATTGAACGCCCAATCGTCATTATCATCAAAATTAACAAGCCGATATACCGCTTTATGATAAGTAGAAGAACATGTAGTGGCAAGAAGACAACAAAAATTTTCCTCTGGAAATAGGATAACCCTTATCTTCAAAAGCAATATATTTCTTCATAAACTTGAATCTTCATCAATACCATCAGATGCATAAACTTCAATTATGTTATCCAATAGTTGGGTGTGAATTAGGGCAGAGAAGGACGGTTGTAAGGGAATGTTTATTGAATGATTCAATATCAATATAATAGTGAAATTTTCATAAGCCGCCTCAACGCTATAGCTTATGCAAAGGACTCAGTTATATTTACTTATACATGAAATATTTCCCAATTTTGTCATCATTATGGTAGCTATGGCGACGCACTTATATTTGAAAAGCAACTTCTATAGCATGATATCTGAATAGTTCACTTTCCTTCAAACAAAATTTTTCATCTTCCAATGATTCTTCATCTTTCAAATTTACTATTAACGCCTGGTCTAGATAATCCCATCTCCACTATAGCCCAGAAGTGAATATTGTTTGCTTCGATTGATTACCATTGAAAGACGTCACCCGTACGGCTAAAAAATGGCTGGCTTGTCTGTATGTTTACAACAGGACAATTTTTGTGCCCTTTTTATTATTTTTACTTATTAAGCGCACTCGATGCTGCTTGGTTTCAGTGATCGAACATTCTAACAGAAAAGTATATTCATTAACGAATATTTGATTTTGTCACATGTACTGTTCATGTGTAAAAAAGACACCCCGTATTTTAATGAGGCAGTGTTTCTCTACTAGACCCCATGTCACAGGGGATCAATTCCTCAGTGGTAAGGACATAAAACGGCAGGTACATAACGTCATTGTTTTCTTAGGAATCCGTAGCGCAAATTCCATATATGTAAAATGTATTACATATGGCTGTCTGAAGATGGCCCAATGTTAATAGACGCTTGCCAAGCAAAAGGAACACCTCTGTGTTGCCGTCATCACCTTAATGAGACATTTTTGTTGGGTGGTAGACTATATAAGGAGAATATACATAAAAGGCAATAAGTTGCTTCCGAGCTGCAAGCTTAATAAACTGTTTTAAATTCACATGTACAGATTACTGTTTCATACATTGATATATACCCATTACACAGCAATGTTTCAGATTTCTTAATAATCAATCTTCAACTTGAAATATTGTGTGATATTGAGGAGTATTTTAGTACTCAAATATTTTATCTACATCAAAACCTTTCTAAAAGTAGTGAATATTCTTTTTGTATTCTTGAATATTCTCGAACCTTTTCTGTGTACTTTTATTTAGTTGTAAATTGTATTTGAATTGTGGAGGCCGTTACTTGATGTAGATCCATTATATAAATGAGATAAAAACACAAGGTTTAACTTTAATCTACACTTTATTTGAAAAAATTCGACGACGTTTCGCTGACACAGCAGCTTTATCAAGAATGAAAAATAGAATGAAGAGTATGGTATTATAAACAAATCGTAGAACAAGTTGGATGAATAACAGGAAAATCCACACCGAGCCATTGTACAGTTAGTATGAGAGGTAATAAAACTAATTAAACAAGTTAAGTAGGGTGAGTAATTCAAATCTACCTGTTCATTCAAAAGCTTGTCCGAATGTTTGTATTTATTTATTTCTAATGCTTCTAGGAGATCTAATTTTGAACTTTTGATTTTATATGTAATATGTCAAAGTTTTCATTGAATGAATGGTTTTTTTTATTAGGTATACATACTGATACAATTATACATAACTACTCATTACATCCAATTCAACACAAAGTTGCAGCTTTAAACAGCATGGTACATCGGTTACTCAATTTACCTTTATCAGTAGAAGATTATATTAAAGAGTTAAACATCATCAAACAGATAGCCATTAATAATTCATATAATCCGAATATGATAGATCTAATCATTCGTAAAAACTCTATCAAAAGCAATAAATGAAGTATATCCTATTCATAAAGACTATAAAATATTCAACAGTTTAACATTCTGCGGTTCTGCAAGTACAAATATCAAATCCTTTCTCGTCAAACAAAATCTTAATATAGCTTTCAAAACTTCTAATAACTTAGGTAAACATATTAAAATAATAAATCTCGTGTTGAAAAATCAAGTAAATCAGGAATCTATAAACTCAATTGCGGTTCTTGTGATAAAATTTATATCGGTAGGACCTATAGGAGTTTTGGCATAAGAACATCTGAACATAAACGTAGCTTCGATAAAAATAAATCTGATTCAAATTATTCAAACCACCTAATAAAAGAAAACCATTCATTCAATGAAAACTTTGACATATTACATATAAAATCAAAAAGTTCAAAATTAGATCTCCTAGAAGCATTAGAAATAAATAAATACAAACATTCGGACAAGCTTTTGAATGAACAGGTAGATTTGAATTACTCACCCTACTTAACTTGTTTAATTAGTTTTATTACCTCTCATACTAACTGTACAATGGCTCGGTGTGGATTTTCCTGTTATTCATCCAACTTGTTTTACGATTTGTTTATAATACCATACTCTTCATTCTATTTTTCATTCTTGATAAAGCTGCTGTGTCAGCGAAACGTCGTCGAATTTTTTCAAATAAAGTGTAGATTAGTGTTTTTATCTCATTTGTAAATTGTATTCTTACCTGAGATAAAGACACATTATCCAGATTCAAATGAAGTAATGAATCTTCTAATCCTTGGAAAGTGTAACCGTAAGGTTCAAGTGTTAACTGAATATTATTACTGAGGTCTAAATTCAGTAATCGTGGAAGTTCTCTGAATGTACCTGCATCTATTTGAGCTAATCGGTTATAGGAGAGGTCTAACCAGTTCAAACTCTGTGAAAAAAAATAATCAAAAGATTTAGAAGAAACAAACGAATTCATTTCTGACCTTGAATCTTGACAACATTCCCCCATGTGAGAGGGATGAAATACTGTTCCAAGAAAGATTCAATTCATCTAAGTTCAATGCTGCTGATATAGAGAAACTGCTGAGTGGCAACTTTCCAATGAGATTATGTGAAAGATCCAGATGTTCGATTCCATCTTCTCTGAAAAGGTTGTCTGGTAATGCCCTTAGGCGATTACGTGAAAGATTAACTATTCGGATTTCTTTCAAGAATCTGAAGAGATCATTCGGCACGTCAGCGATTCTGTTGTTTGATACATCTAAAATCTAGAGGAGAAATTATGGATAAAATTTTGACAGAAATACTTATTTTAATCAAATCATGTATACCAAAAATATGTTTCGAACATTTCTGCTATGCAAGAATGATAGTGTAATTTATGCTATAGTATCTTCAACAGTTTTTACTCATGGTAACGAAGTCTAAATAGTGAAACATCTGGTGTTAACGGTAAGCAAGATGAGTTACTTGATTTCGAAAAATGAATGTAGATATTTCAGCAGTTGTACGAACTAAGTAAAAGAACAAGAAAAACCTGACTTTGGGATGAAAGTTTGCTGATATGTAGCAGATAGAGGAAAGATATGATGCATAAAGAACGAGGTTTGGAGAAATCAGTTGAATGGGCTTTCGTTCGTAAATTCATTTCACCGTGAATGGTAGACCATTCTTTCTGTTTAGGTTCCAAATCAAAACGATAAAAATTTATCAGAATTTTGGAGCAGAAAGTAATAATAATAGAGACAGTGAAATACTGGGATTCACCACTAGTCAGACTCAATAAACGCAAAACTAATATTTTTTAATGAAACGCGAAAATAAATTGATTTTTGATTGGAGGCGACGCATCTAGACAAAAAGTGCTCATCTATACCATCAATCCCTATCACAGGAGTGTTTATTCCTTTACTTTTGGAATAGGAAAGCTGATCTCAAAACTGCATTATGATACTAAAGAAATTTCTTAATCAATTACAATATAGTAAAGGTACAGAGTGAATCTGTTGAAGGCTCGAAAGAGTCAATAAGTTTGATGTTTTTCGGTTGATAATAAAAATCATTTACAGAATTCGTTTTGAAGAGGATCTTGATCTTTTAACATCATCTTCCGCATGGAAGATTAATCCCTTCAAATTTGTAGAATAAAGAAGATGTATCTAATGAAATCTTTTTTGGATTTTTCTACATTACTGTTAATGAATTTTTGAATTTGATAACATTTTTGGCAAGAAATATGGTGAACCATCGAGTGAAAACCTAGAAACTATCTTGAAATGTTTTCATATTCTGAACGGATACCAAGAGAACAGTCCAATTTTCATTTGAAAATAGATATCATGATATAAAACATGCATACTGAAAATTCGTAGAATACTTCTTCGACTTCTTCAAATCATTTTCAACCAATCGTCCGCAATCGTACATTGGATCAACCACCATTTGAACGAATAGCGTAACTTCCATCCCCTCATTGCCATAAGTATTGGCCTCTTGATATTATTACGTTTCTTATTTTGAACGTATTCACTCTCGCAAAGTGTTATAACCAATTCCCAAATGTGCTTACAATCCTCGTCATTATCTTCGTGATGTTGATTGAAGATAATGGCCTTTGTACTGGTGAAACCATTATTATACTGAAGGCACTCGGCAGGCAGATAATTTCCAGAGAGAACAATTTGTGTTGTGAGAACTAGGTACACATACACATCCATTTAGATCTTATTTTTTCAAATACCATGCAACGTGGAAAAGTGAGAAAAAAAAGTACAAAAATTTTGCCGTATTTGTTGCTGTTGTGATCAAATTCAAAATTTCCCAATAAGATTTCACTAGACTAGTATTGTTATTCAAAAAATCTAGACGGTTGGATCCCCGATTTCGCGGATGTCTGAGAAGCCACATTGCAGATAAATTTTTCCTCTTTCATATTTAATTTTGCCTGTTTCTGATTTTCATCACTATATTATATACAAATTAAAGAATTCATTCACAGTATGTAGAAATTTGAATCAAATAAATTGGGACGAGGCCCCCTGCTTCTCTTGCTGAAAGAAGCCCCCTCGAAACAAAAAAATACCTGTTTTTGCTTATTGTTCGAAAATGAAGGTTTTGTAGTTAATGAGTTTGTATTGATTTTCGAAACCTCTGCGAAAAAAAATCTTCCAGTGAATTTGCAAATCTAATCAAGAGAATTTGAAAATTGGAAAAAGTATCCGAGGGTGTGATTGTTTCAATATTTCCGAGGAGACAGTAGCATCCTGTGTGCAAACTTTAGAGATACTTGAATAATAATAAATAATATTTATATAACTTCAAACGTTAAAACTACTAATATCTTCAAAAGAGGATGGTTATACCAAAGATTACTTTGGGTAGAAAAATTACTACTGTGATGTAAACCTAGAAAAATTTTTTTAATTTAAAACCCTTTGGCTTATCCATATCTAAACTTTTTTTATGCTGGCATAACCTTCATTGATATATATCTTAAACTTCATTATGGAATCAGTATTTGGTAATGAGTTACGTTTGTTGACGTTTGAGTCCAAAAGTTCATTCTTCGAGTTCTGTTATGAGTGCAAAATTCAAAGAAGTTGACTCCAAATTTTTTTCGAAAATGGTTTTTATGTCTCCCAAACGTTGAAATTGTTGGAAAAGGCATTAGATGGTAATACCAATTGTCGTGTCATATATTTGGTGACATTGCAACATACTTGTGCAAACTTTGGAGATACTTGAATATAATATATATAAATAATATATAAATAATATTCATATAATTTTAAACATTAAACTATTAATATCTTTAAAAAGAATGGTTATGCCAACAAGATTACTTGGAGAAGAAAAGTTACTACTGTGATGTAAAACTAGAAAAATTTCTTCAATAAAACTATTGGGCTTATCTATATCTAAACTTTTCTTTATGGTGACATAACCTTCATTGATATATGCATATGTTGAATTTCATGACGGAATCAGTATTTGTTAATGAGTTACGTTTGTTGACGGTTGAGTCCAAAAATTCATTCTTCGAGTTTTTACTTTCTGATCATCGTTTTAACAAGACAACAAGATTGAGAGGATGAAGGCGTCATAGAAGAAGATATTCAAGGTCATCCCGAAAATCGTGTTGAAAAAATGTTTGGAAGATTAGGAAAACCGTTCGTATAAGTTTAGAAGACGCGTACTTCCAAGGAGATGAAATGAATTCACTGAGATTAGTATTAATTTAAATTTCATTTGAAAATTCTTACTACTGTGATATGCAACTCCACCATGACTGATGTCGTTATTTCAATGACACTTTCCGAAGATATTCTTTTATAAAAAAATAGATAAAATAATTTTTTTCACGTAAAATCAGTATACACACCTGTAATCTTTTAGTATTCCTAAAAGTATCGAAATCCAATTCATAAATCATATTATCAGAAATATCAAGGAGTTGCAAATGAGGCATGTTCCCAAATACCTCCATGGAAGCATTGAGTATTTTGTTGCTGCTCATGTACAAATGCGTCAATGACAATTCAGAGGGTTTGAAGAATCCTTTTGCAATCGTTGAGATATTGTTGAAGGACAAGTCTAAAACTTTTATATTCGTGTGGACCCCATTGGAACCTGGACAATAATAATAAACTTAAGAAGGAATGAATATATTTCATTTCGCTAGAGTTCTGAGAATTCCGAACTGGGATATTTTCTATGAACTTTAATTCTTTGAGCTTTGTATAGCTCTGTACATATCTTTCCCAGTTACTATGAGTAAATTCAATCATGTTAATGGTTGATGTCTACCCATATGCAAAATATTATGTATGGAGATACATTCTGTCAAGTATCTAAAGTACATATCAAAAATTACAATTTTTAGAAAATTTCTTATGACTGTGGAGTCGATACATCTGTCAGACTTATCTCTATATTGTTTTTCATAAATCTACACAAGTATATCGAGATTTAAGAAGCGACCGCCTCACCACTACTGCCAACCGCAGCGGTTTCCAGCAAGTGTATTGAGGAGCCTTATCCTATTATGTTCTGAAATTTCAATAATGTTGTGGAGTCTTTTGGGAATACATCCGTTTCACAATGAAAATAAATTATTTCTTTCAGATTTGTTAATTTTGAAACTTTTGTTTAATTTTGTAATAATTGCATCATACCCAGTTACCTTAAATTAACCGATCACCTCTACGAATCATTACAATCTTTGTTTAGTTTTGAAATCCCCACTGCAATGGATGTTTTGCATCCAGTTGATAAATTGGTAAAGACACATAATACTTATTCCTTTGTTTCTGTCAACAAATTCGTGCTATTGATGCATTTTATTATTTTATATATTTTTTATATTTTATATTTTTTATTTTTTTATTAGACTTGCTGATACATCTCACTTCTCTGTGTTTTGGCTTTTCTCGTTATCTTTTTTATTCGCATACTGTTCAATACAGAGTAAAATTATTGATTATTTAAGTACTGCCTTGTATATCATCTCACGAATATCTCAATAGTTGCACACTTGATTCATTGCAATTCTGGTAATTCCATTTCTTAATTCATGAACCCATCTGTTCAATAATGATTTCTCTGAATCCGAACTTTGAGTGATAAACAAAATACATTCTTTACGATTGTTAACTCATCCTATCGTAAACTGACATTCTCAACATGAGGTGTATTATGTACTGAAAAGAAATGAGTCTTTCATTTGAATTTATCTGGGTTATTATGTTACATCGCATAAAATATGAAATAGGGCCCTTCAGAAAATATTCATTGTTAATCTCTTGGAATATTCCCCAACTAAATTCGGAGGAAAATCAGAACTTTCGAGGACTAGAGATTTCTCTACAATTCTTGCTGACCAACTTTAAGAAAGGCCGATGATTTTGCATCTAAAATTATCTTCCCATACTTTGGGAAGTCGCTGTATTTTGTTTAAAACCATTAACCCAGTTTTTATAGTCAGTGTTCATATTATTAAAATAAACTAAGATATGTTAAAGTGTTCAACAATCTTTTCAAGTCTTACAATTCATATGTAGTGTACGCAAAAAATAATCGCATACTACGCGAGTCTCAGGCACCTACGTCTCTCGCGTCCATAATTTTACCTACCTATTGTGTTTTTTCTCTCACGAAATGAACCAATAGTGTTAAGAAAACAGAAACACCTACGATTCATTAATTAGCCTAGTAGGAGTTCACGAGACGTACAAGTATAGTGAACACATACTGTGTAATTTGGTATTTTCGCTAAAGTCAAATATCTTAAGCCATTTGACGCATTTCGAACGGCCAGAACTGTGTCTTGAACTGATGCTCAATACAGCCAACGTCAGAGCGCATGAATAATAAGTGTATCTCGAAGCAATGTTTGGGACAACTAGATGATTTTGGGAGATTGGTTCCTACACACAGGAAATGACAGCGATGCACACCAGGTAGGACGATTGTTTTCTTAGAAATGTTTTGAGATAGCGGTTCTGCATTGCTTTTGAAGCTCGTGATCACCTGTCAAAAATAAGAAATATCGAACTTTTTCCATTGAACGGAGTAAATGACAATATCATCTTGAAGAATTTCACAAGTTTAGTTCGAGCGAGAACTCATGCCTCTTCCAAGCAGCTGTCTATCTATCCTCTCATGGCAGATGTAGCGAAATTATCATTTGGTCATCCGTATACATGCTGAAGACCATCTGGAGCCCTTAATACTTTTGTGCTCCTGTCCGAACACTGCATGTCATTCCATCACTTTATAGCGATATTATTATTTTTGTCATGTACTGAGCTGAGAAGGACGGGAGCCCTGGTTGGACGAAAAATTGAAATTGTTTCTTCTGTCAATTACCCTCCCATCTTTAGCCCCTGATACTAGCATTCCTCCACTCAAGAGATTAGCTTCAGGAACAGCACAGCAACGATTCCCTAAAACACTTCTGAAAATGAAATGGACAACCCGTGATAATGTGTATCTCTGTTATTCTTAGCCTGGTTTCTGCATGTGGAAACCAGTCTTTCGAAAGTACTCATTTTGCCCCTAACAGTGATTCGAGATTCAAGTACTCGGGCTATTTCACAGGATAAAAACCAGATTCAACTGGAACCGTAGTTTTGATTTTCAAATACATCAAATGGTATCGTTTCGGTTTGAGATATTTGAAAATAGTGACTTATTTCTTTTAAACACTATTTGATATAAAGAAACAACGATAGAATTAATGAATGTCACTGTTGAAATAGCAGAAAAAGTAGGACTTCGATAAACCACTTACATTCATTTATGTCGCGAATTCATAAAGAAAAAAGAGAATAGATCTTCAGTTCATCACAAAATTATCGAATGGAAGCAAAACAATAATTGAGATAAGTAGTTCTTAACTGTAGAAACATGATATTTTTTTTAAGAGGTGAGTGGTGAATTATGCCTCTTAGTAGAGGCATAATGCTTTTTTACTGTCGATTATTTATTTTCTGGAATGATGAGGTAGAAATATAATCTTAATTCATTCAACTGGAGGTGGTAATGAATGCTAATAGTAATCCTGCATTTTCATACAAATTCACAAAGTACCATTATCAGACTAGAGAATCTATCTCTGTAGAACTTCCCATATAATATGTACATATGTGTAGGATCCTTGTGTCTTTCCTTCGCACATTTTTTGTTATGTTTCTTGAATTATAAAGTAATGTATACAACAACCTTCTTTTTCTGCGATTGCTCCTTATAACACATATCTAATCACTAGATTGAACCTTTCCCATCATTTTGAGGAGTCTAACTCGAATATTGATTCAGAATTGTGCCAATTGTCGCCAATAATGTTACTCTTCTTCACCATCATATGCACCTCCCGTTCGTTTGTTCGTTATTCCTTTAACGTGCTCTATTTTCGCCTTTCGGCCAATGACACGCCGGGGAATTCTGTCACCTCACTAACCCGGGAATTTTGCCGAACCCCTCTCGTGTCGAGGGAAGGGATCTTTAATGCCCAACACATCTCTGTTAGACCGGACCAACGCTTTACATCTCCTCCGAAAGATGGATACTCTAACGATTCCCAGAAGCTGAAATATCGCACCGACTTTGTGGTGATTGAATCCAGGTAACTCTGCGCAGGAGACGAGCATCATATCCCCTACGCCACGTCCCGTTGTGAAACCTCTGAACATAGACTGAATGTAATAATTCTATGATAAACAAAAAATAATGATATGGCATCGAGTTTTATACGATATCTGGTTTGAACTCGAATTCGTGTTGCTTGTTTTTGACGTTTGAAATTGTAAACAATGGTTTCAACAAATGAGGATAAGCGTTTCATTGAATAATTATTTGTGCGTGGCGATACTGCAAGGCAAATATTACGACAATTTCCAGCTCCTAATTACAAAAGAAGTACAATCTATGATCTTGAGGAAAAATTTCGTACAACAGAGTCATTAGGAAGAAGATCAGGATGACTGTTTCCCCAATATCTCGGAGATGTCAACTGCTAAAAACATCTGCGACAATGATAATACGACATGATTTTGTTTAACAAATTTCATGAGTAAAAACATTCAAGAAAAAGAATCAAGTACTCAGAATGGAATATGACCTCAATTGGCATCCACAACCATCTGCACCCGTCTTCTCCAGCTCTCTATGGATTTCGAAATCACTTCTTGATCAAGTTGTTCCAACATTCTTGAATTTTTTGACTCAGCTCCTCACAATTATTGGAAATAATACCATTTTTATACACTCTTTCTTCCAAATTACCCCACAGAAAAAAGTCGCACAGATTAAGATCGGGACTATTTGGGGGCCATTGTTCTGGTCCGATGATATCGTCTACACGTTGTCTTAGATATTCCATAGTATAGTGCCTGGTATCTGGCTCCATCCTAAAATCAATTAAAATAGATTTCATTTAGATATATCTAACTTGGGACACCATTTACACTGACGGCCAGTTGACAGTAAGTAGCGTTTTTTTGTGATATAGGTTGTTTATTTCTTTGCAAACGTTGTCAGAAGAGTATGGAAAAAATTGTAGAATTCGAAAGAAGATTTGAACCAATAAAAACCTTCCAAAAAGCTACTCTATTTCTCAACCGTTCAGTTTCAGCTGGCGGCAACTGTACTTATTCATGTCCCACAAAAACAGCAATGATTCACCTGCATGAAAGTGAACTGAGGAGTTGACACCTAAATAGTTGGTAACATATGATCGAGAATTACTTGACAATAATTTTCCAAATCTAATCTTATGCTTTGTTCTATGAAAATGATATTTGATTCAAAGTTCCTCGAAATACCGGCAGACACCATTACATGCATGGAAAATTTTTGTCTTTCCCTCTGCAAACGAATTAAAGGCGCATTCCTCTAGATTTCATTCGTCGGTGTTCTAAATCTATTTAATAAATTTCTGCATCGCTCAAATCTGCGCTCTTTGACAGCTTCGTCAATTAAAAATTATAGCCTCCGAAAATACTTAAGACCCAAATCGGTTCCTGGAGTTCTGACAGGGCTGACTGCTAATGCAGAAATTCGCTTAATGTTATCCTGAAATTGTCAATTAAGTTTGTAATACCAAAAATGTAGAGTTGATGCTTGAAACAGATTATGAAAAAGGCGTGTACCTGTGTTCTAACAGTTCTAGCTGCACCAGTACCTAGTCTGCTTCCAAATGACCCTGTTCTCCGAAATTTTTCCTCATGATCATATATTGTATTTCTTTTGTAATTAGGGGCTGGAAATTGGCTAAATATTTGCCACGCACAAATAAACATTCAATGAAACGCTTATCCTCATTTGTTAAAAACATTGTTAACAAGT
The DNA here is from genome assembly GCA_013387265.2 of Cryptolaemus montrouzieri. Lineage (NCBI taxonomy): Eukaryota > Metazoa > Arthropoda > Insecta > Coleoptera > Coccinellidae > Cryptolaemus > Cryptolaemus montrouzieri. Next base: position 39,314,632 of record JABFTP020000124.1, on the reverse strand, counting down.
TGAAACATCAAAAACAAGCAACACCAAGGTAAAATTCGAGTTCAAACCAGATGTTGTCTGAAACTCGATGACTTTTCATTATTTTTTGTTTATCATAGAGTTAATGCATGCATATGATCTTGGAAAAGGGAAATATAATTGACGACAATTGGCAAAGTTCTGAATCAATATTCGAGTTCGACCCCCTCAAAATGATGGGAAAGGTTCAATCTAGTGATTGAATTACGCAGTTGACTCATTACGACCGCGAAAACTTTCTTAATGCGCGGGGAAAATTGTTAATAATTGAGGAAGTCGGCCATTTTGAATTCGAACGGAAATCAAATTTTAGGTGGGTTTTAGTAAGAAATGGTTCTTTGTGTTCCTAGAACATCCATGAAAAACACAACAACTTCAGGAGTGCCAACGCCATGAGGTGAAAAAATATTTGGATTTCAGCTGAAAATCAGAATAAAAAAATTCTTGACGCTACTTTTTTACCAATTCTTGGAATATTTTCAAGATCAATAAGTCAAATTTTTCAGAAAAACACTGAATTATCGACTGAATGCCCCATTCGAATTTTTTGGTAAAAAAAAACGTTCCAGCGATCTCGAAGAAATATTGCTCACTTTCGAATGAGTCAGCCATATTGGATTTCACCGAACTGAAATTTAACTATATGTCATAAGATATATATATATATATATATATATATATATATATATATATATATATATATATATATATATATATATATATATATATATATATATATATATATATATATATATATATATATATATATATATATATATATATATATATATATATATATATATATATATATATATATATATATATATATATATATATATATATATATATATATATATATATATATATATATATATATATATAATCGCAGCATTTATTTTTGCAGCTGAACTCATTATCGATTCTGTAAGAGCGTCATTATTAATTTTTCCTTCGTTACAATCATCTAAACAAATTTTGATACAATGACAGTACAGGTTTTTTACATTTTCATAGATTTCTATAGAAGTTAATACTATTATTGTTGAACCGATTTTTGGGAGATTGGCTTTCACTGGTAGTATTCAATTATTATACAAGACGATTGTTCATACTCGGAAATGCAACCACATAAAAAATGCTAGGGCATGTTTGCAGCTTCGTGCTGCCAAGGAACAATCCTGACAAAGAACATTTGTAGCCTTCCATTCTTCATTTACAATTACTGTAACTATAATATATTTCTTTAGAGTACCTTGAGTAACCTTGAGCTATGAAAAATTTTACATTTACAGTGCAGATTTATGTTGACATCGACATTTTATAATTCACTGAAACATTTAGGAATGAACATTGATTACATTTATATTGGAGCATAGAAGCCCCTGAGTTTAGACAACTTCTTAGTACTGCATCCATGGTTTAGTACTATTATTATTTGACATATTTTAATGAATACTAAATAATTTGTACCTACGTAGATATTTCAACGTTCCTCGGCTGAACAGAGCAGAAATATTTATATTTCACAAACCTAATATGATTTGATTAACAAAGGCTATGAATAATTGTGCAATGTTCATTCAAATTTTAATCTGTATTATAAATTTTAGGAAAGAAGTACCCTGGCGACATCGCAAAGACGTCATGGCCAAGAAAAATTGTGTTTACTCTCTTTGAAAGAAGAAAATTTGAATTGAATTTCTTTAAGTTGAATTTCAGCAGTTTTTTCTTAATTTTACTCATTGAAATCGGTATATATTGGAATCTTATACCAAATATTGTTTGAAAAAGTAAAATAAAAAATACTTATAAAAATTGCAGGATCGACAAAGAATGTCAAAATACAACAGACTGTACAGTACAACGATTAGCTCTTCTTTTCATCGCAAAAATGATTCAAAACATCGTGAAAATGGAAAAATTATAGAAAGACTTGAATGAGAGTTACATAAAGAAAATTCTTTACTATTTCGCCGTTTTTCGTTGTATCTTGCTTCACATCATCACAAACTTCCAGAAGGATTAAAAAGCAGGATGTGGAACATAAAAAGTATTGTCAGATTTGTGATAAACCTGGTAATATAAAAGCATATTAGAAAAATGTCTTCTAGATATACAAATTCTTTTCTGTAATGTGCCAAAAATAAAGGATAATTTATTTCTTTTTAGATTCAATTCAAATGTGAACACCCACCACCTACGTATCCACCACCAACGATGTCGAGTATGTGTTTTGGTTTCACGATGAAGTTGCAATATTTTCTGGGTGGATTTCAGTTACCTTCTTAGAACAATTATCATATTCCCGAAAGCTAGAAGCCTGAAGCAATATGTTTTAATCGAGTAATACTGAATATGAAGTAATATCAAAAGTATATGCAATTTTCATTCTAATGTAAAATCAGAAATCTACATTAAAGCACTGGACCTGCTGAGCAACCTATTTCTTTTTTCAAATGAAAATAACGAAAAATCGAATAAACAAATAATAAAAACAACGTTAAACTTAGAGAAAAAAACAATCTCGTACGATACCTTAATACATACACTGTGCGTCGCATAAAAAAATATGCGACATTTGAAACATGTTGTCCCACAACCGTGTCTTTCACTAGACACAAATCTTAATTAAATTCATCAAAATCATCAAAGTTCATGACTTGGCAAACAATCTAATGCAAATAGGTGATCGTTTTTATGACTGGTACACACCTTATGTGTATACGTGTTTCTTGTGAAGTCTCATTTCCAGGAAAATTCTTTCAAGGCTAGACATCTAAACATGACCATGTCATATCAGTAATCTTATTGAAAATTATTTCACTGGATTCAACACTGGGTTGGTCTAGCCTAAATACTGTCTCAAAACACCAATAAAAAAATTCACTTTTTCTAGGGAATTGATCGAACAAGTGGACAATTCGTACTGCATATTATTATACTTTCATTATAGTCTAGGGTGAAAATTTTTGTTCATTGCTTATATTGTACTCACCAAATTCTGCTTCTGTGCTGCCAAAGTGAAGATTTCTCAATCTATTATGGCTCATATTGACATGGAACATCGATAAGGTTCCAACTTGATCAAACATTGAAAAATCAAAGTTTTCTAATTTGTTATATGACACATCCAGATGCTCCAAGTCAGGCAAGTTCTGGAAAGCTTCATAAGGAATTTTGGTAATTTTGTTTCCTTTCAAATTGAGTCTTTTCAAACTCTCCAAATTCATGAAAGATTTACGTTCTATAGACTCTATTTTATTGTCATCAAGAAGAATTTGCATCAAATTAGGTAATTCGACGAATGTATGTTGTCTGATTGATTTTATATAATTGAACGATAAGTAAATCTCTTCTAAACTGGAATGAATGTCTCCCTGTGAAAAAAGAATACATAGTAAGTAAATTCTGCTAAGTTTTAATAATATGATAACATTTGAGTTTGGCCGAAAATTTAGATTCAAAATTGCAATGTTTTATTAGCAAGTCGTTGAGGAATTTTGAAAGTTTGAAAAAATTCCTCAAAGACTTGCTAATAAAACATTGCAATTTTAAATCTAAATTTTCGGTCAAAAATTCATGCGAACTAATTGCCAATATCAAAGATACCATTATACCACCTAATTCCAAATTCATTTCTCTCGATGTTAAGAATCTATTTCCCAACATTCCTCCGAAAGATACGTATTACTTAGTTGAAGAATTATTAGAAAAGAATCATGTCAATACTATCATTAAATCAGATATTCTTTCATTATTACAAATTTGTTAAGATCAAAATTATTTCCATTTCAATAACAAATATTATACTATTGAAGACGGCTTGATTATGGGCAATCCGTTAAGTCCTTTGTTAGCAGAAATATTCATGAATAATCTAGAGAAATTAATTCATAATCATCCACTCAGTAAATATTGTTTATACTGGTATCGCTATGTAGACGATATATATATATATATATATATATATATATATATATATATATATATATATATATATATATATATATATATATATATATATATATATATATATATATATATATATATATATATATATATATATATATAGACAGGATCACAGGAACAGATAGACAGTTAAAATTTTCGAAAATTATATAAATTCATTACATCCAAAAATTGGATTCACAACCGAAATAGAAAGCAATAATTCGATAAATTTCTTAGACGTAACAGTTTCGAATGAAAATGGAAAACATGTTTTCGCAATTTACCATAGCTGTCACATACAGATATTATAATACATAACTCGTCGTGTCATCCGTATCAACATAAAATGTCAGCATTCAATAGTTTTATTCATAGATTGATTAACATCCGTTATCACCAGAAAATTTCAACAAAGAATTAAATTTGATTAAACAAATAGCCAAAAAAAGGTTACAATCCTAAACTAATAAATAATATTTTAAATAAAGAACAAAGTAGAATCGCATTGAATGAAGTTTACCCTGTCGATAAATTGAAACAAAATTCAACACCTTAACCTACGTTGGCATTACAAGTGAGAAATTGAAATCATTCTTGAGTAGCAATAATTTTAACATAGCTTTCCAAACTAATAATAATTTAGGCAAATATATAAAAATAATAAAACCAAATCAGGTAAAAACAATAAATCAGGTGTTTATTGATTAAATTGCAAAATCAAGGATAATTTCTACTTTGGTAGAACACATAGAAAGTTTTTCAAATAAAAAATCAGATTCAAATTACGCGAATCATCTCTTAGAAAATAATCACTCTTTCGACCCACAGTTTGAAATTTTGCATACAGATAATAAATATTGGAAGGTAGATCTTTGGGAAACTTTAGAAATCAACAAACACAAACACTCAGGTAGACTCATCAATGAACAAGTCGATTTAAGCCCTTCACCTCCATTGAATCTCTTCGGGGAGCAATCTATTCCTTAATTTTATTGGATATACCTGTCATAAATAACCACTAAAAAGCAACCCAATAAGCTTTTAATTACTCAAGAACATTTATATTTATATTCTCATTCTTATTTTCTGTACATTCATTCGTCTGAAGAAGCTACGGTGTAGTGAAACGCGTTACGAATCGCAATTATTAAGTAAAATTCCTTAAAACACAGTACTTGTTTTTTATTATTAATATGATAACAATATTAGGGTTCTTCATTTCGGAGCAATTTATCATACTAACATAATAACATTTCAAATGGGTTGTCAATCGAATACTGTTGTTAGTACCATTATACTAAGTTGTTTTTCACGAGGAAATTAATGAACAAGTATTGTGGGGTGAGCGGGCATCAATCTTTTCTCTCACAGTTCTGGTCATTTTTGTCAGATCGCTTCTCGCGCACCGCATAATATAATATTTGTAACAGTATTTTATAACAAATTCAAGGTACGACTATATGATATGAATTAGAGGAATTTGAATTCGTGACATACTAAGCTTTGAAAATGTAGAAAGGCAGAATCTTCACTTTTGTTAGAACCAATCGAATCTCATCAATGTCTTCATGTCCCTCCTTACTTCTTATTCACATAGTTATTTCTGCAACATTTCAAGTATGGTACCAATGGAAGAGTTTTTTATGGCAATAAAAAGTCAAGGTGGGCGATATGAAAGAACAGATCGAATAAAGCAATTAATAAGTTTAAGGATTTTTTACCAACGATTAGGTGAATCGTTACACATTTCACTATATTATAGCTTCTTCAGACGAGTGAGCATGTAACATAATCATGACCGATTTATAAATGGTCAAGAAATATTAATAGAAATTCGTTTAACTACCCTAGGTAAAACCACAAAGCTATTGTGAAGATTGTTTCCTGAAGAAATTCAATTGTGGTGAAAAAATTAAGTTTATTTGTTCTTTGATGATATTACTTGACTACTTCTGATCAATTTTCCAAACTGCGATATCTGTGTGTAAGAAAGATTTCTTTTTTTTGCGTCGAAAAAGAGAATATGACTTTCAGAATTTGAATCTGAATTTTGATTGAAAAAAGATGTTTTAAGTTATTCTCATATTGAAATTTCTATGGGATCTACCAATGGAAAGTTTATTGCAGTCGCTGTGGTTTAACCTGTAAACCTGTTAAATTATTTTTGGCGGATAAGTTTTATTGTTTTTGACTGATTTGCTCAAATTATTATTGGTTCGGAAGGATATAGTGAAATTATTGTCATTCAGAAAAAGGCTTCAGTTTTTCATTCGTACTGCCGATGTAGGTTAAAGTATTGAACTTCTGTCTTGATTTCATAATAAAAAAAATTTATTCAGGGCAGCTTTAGTCTTTTGTTCCTTCAAGATATTTTAATATAGGGTTGTAACAATTATTGAAAGCTATCTGATTAATTGTGCCCATTTTTTCTTATCATTATCTTGAAGTAAAGTATGTTAACCAATTTATGAATAAGACTGTTGAATTCAGAAATTCGTGTTGATAAGAATGAAAAGACCAGTTCTGTATTGTTAAATATGTAGGTTATGATTTATGGTAAATCCAGAAAATATGTTCATTATTTTTCTTCAAAATTAATCGAATAACTATTTCAATTAATTCAATTGACGAGGCATTTACATGAAATTCATTTTCACAAATACAAGTGAATGATGATTTCTACTGAAATATATTAATGAATGCTCGACGCGTTTCGATACACAGTATCTTTGTCAAGATCGAATGAATACTACAAATATATCTTACTAACATTTATTTATACATATATACACTAAAGAGACAATCCACTCAGAGCTATCTGCATTTGAACTAGTGTTTAGGAAACAAGTTTAATAAGGGTGAGCTATTTATGTCTAACTGATCATTAAGAATTTCGGGTGAATACTTAAATCTGTAAATTTCAAATACTTCCAGAAGATTGAATTTTATATCTCTATTGTCAGAATGTAGGATTTTAAATTCTGAATTGAAAGAATGACTATTTTCCCTAAGATGAATTGAATAATTTGAATCGGTTTTTCCATTGATGAAACTGCGTTTATGTTCTGAGATTCTAACATTAAAATTTCTTCCTGTTCTAAGTATATAATAACAATTGCAATCAGCATATTTCAATTTATAAACACCTGATTTATTTTCTTTATTAATTGGAGACTGAACCTGAATTTGTTGATGTGTTGAACGCTATATTTTTTAATTTTAAGAAGCGATTGCTTATTATTGCATATATATGTTAAACTATTGAATTTTTTGGCTTGATGTTCACCGATTGGATATTTATGTTGTAAAGCTAAATTTTGTTTTTCCTTATATAATATGCTGCTAACTACATTTGCATCTGTTTTATCAAATTCAAGTCTTTGAAATAATTATCATTAGACAGCGGTATGCTTAAGAGTCTATGTATATAGCTATTAAATGCTGCAAATTTATGTTAGTGAGGATATGCCGATGTATAATGAATTGTGATATTCGTATGAGAAAGTTTATGATAAATTGAAAACTGTATTTATTATTTGATATTGTTATTGTTAGGTATAGGAAATTGATCAAATTGTTCTGTTCTATTTCAGAAGTAAATTTCATTTTTGGTTGCAGGTTGTTGATGAAATTTTCGAATACAGTGAAGTATCTGTTTCTTCCTGTGAAACACACAATAATGTCATCGACATATCGATACCAATACAGGAAATGTTAACTAAGAGGGTGATTAGTTTTTTCTATATTAACCATGAAGATTTCTGCGGAAAGAGGGCTTAAGGGGTTTCCCATTATTAGTCCCTCATCACTTTTATGAAAACAGTCGTTAACTGAAAAATAATTTCGGGATATGCAAACATCTAATGTCGTACTTAATTCGTGGATTCATCATATTTTGTGTTAACAAAATTTTGATTATATTATACGGATCTTTCGGTGGAATACTTGGGAACAAATTCTTGACATCAAGAGAGACTAACTTTGCATTACTTGGAATGGCAATATTTTCTATTTTTCTCATCAAATCATTTCAATTACGAATTTAAAGGAGGTTCAAAATTACAAAATTTTTCCAGAATATGTATTAAACATTTGGACATCTTGAATGTGCGAATGATACTACTGGTCTGGCGGATAACCATTTTTGGGCAATTTAATTAAAGATTAAAGTTGAGGTGGTAAGACGAGTTTAAATTTTTCACGATCTGCAATTTAAATTGTTTATCCGATCATGTGGAACACACTGGATTATCGCCTATGTAGAAGTATCAGTAGGTATATGTTTCATTTATTGAGGACTTGATGGATTAACCATAATCAGCTCGTTTTCACTTATGAGATACTCCTTATTAAAATGGATAAAATCTCGATTAATGCAATGTTATAATAGTGAAATATTATCTGATCTAATATGAGAGTTGACATAATTGAAATTTAATTATATTCTACTGAGTCGAGTTTTTAACATTATTTGAAGAAAACTACGCATTATTCGGTATACTATACTGTTAATTCGATCTTTTATTCATATGTGCCTTTGAAGGAAATCTTTGTAGCTCATAGATAAATTTTGAATATTTGAAGTATAGTGCTTTGAACTACGCAACTCTAACCCCAGAAAGCATTAAAACAGGATGTATCAGAGTTATATACTTTATGATTAAGCAGTGACATTTATACTAAATCCAGGAAGAGACTCTTACTCCAAGACCAGTGCCTACCCTCCTATCTGCCTCAACTCATTTCTAATAAAAGCATACAACGTAAATTGATAGAAGATTAAAAATGAAATTGAAGGAAACTCAATTATTTAGGAAAATCAATTTACATACCGGTTTTGCATGTAAAATTAATCCGTGCTTGAAGTGCTATTTAGTAAATTGAAATAATTCAAAATGACAGCAAGAGACTTCTTTTTAGTCCTTTGAGCTGCAAACGAAGCTGAACTTGAACTGATTATCTGCGCATGGATAGCTAGCAACTACATGACAGAAAGGTAAGAGTTACTTTTTCAATGAGTCGGTAGAGATGAGGGCCACAAGATACACAAAGGTACTTTTAAAATTCAATCGTGCCATTATCTGGTATCACAGAATTCGCTCATTAACTATATTGAAATAAAATTAGTGCTTCAACATTGATAGTTTGTTGGTACCTCTTTAGACTGTCATATGCATGCATTTCTTATTATTTGAGATTATAGAACATATTACTCAACTACTGTTCATATTTTCTTATGCAGCTTTTTATACCTTCAGTAGGATCACTATGCAAGCAACTCTTGCCTGGGATGGAAGGAGATAACAAAGATGTAGATGGTATTTTTATTACACTTCCAGAAAATAGCAAGCTCAGAAATGAGGAAGAGAATGCGGTGGGGGTGATGTTTTCAATTTATTAGGGAGGCAGCTATGTGTAGGTGTTGTAATTGCTTCTTAAATTTAGTATAAGATGAAAATGAAACCGAAAAATTCCAACGAAGTACTAATAGAGCCCTGAGGCCAAATATTTCTTCAGATCGACTAAATGAAGAATCGTTCTATAACTTAAACATCTTTTCTCAGGAAATTTTCAATCATTTAGAAACAGATAGGAAATTCGAATATGATTTTGCAAAATGAGTTGGTTCGTTCTGCCATGCGGCTAGATGGGTTTGTAACAATAAATGGATATTTATATTGTGCAAATGTATTTCTCATCAAATATTGATAAAATGTGGATAGTTTGACTCTTTATGACCCTGCTTCAAGGTAAAGTCCACCACGCTCAGGTCAATCCATGATTTATTAGGATAAATATGGTTGTACACAATGTACAGGAAGAAATCAATATGATTCAAATAGAAAAATCCATATGTCTTCATGGATTTGAGTAAACTTGCATGAAATATTTGGATCGTTAAAAGGCCACTTTGTCCAAACAAGATGAGAAGTTGTTAATACTTCTCATAACGGAACGATTAAGAATGTTCTTTATTTGCATGTTTCCAGATTTAGTTATAATTCAGTTGAGAATTGTTGTATCCTCAATTTTAATTCATCGTGATGAGAAGATAGAGCAATATCATCGACATAAATGAACTTATTAGAATTATTTAGTTGTAGAAATATCACTCATAAATGAATTGATTATTAAACGAAAACACAAAGCTGATCAAGAGCTTCACTCGACAACTATTTACCTGGTTTTAGAATTGCGATAACATTGGCTTCTCTGTAATCTGCAGGAATATTACCCGAAGCGAGCAAATCTTTTAACTTAGATTATTTTATCTTTAATGTTTGAAGAATTCGCAAACTCTATCAAACCCTTCAAACACGTTTCAACTCATTCAATAAGAATGGTTAGGATAAGTTAACACCGTTATTTATGAAGACTTCGTTAAGGACTCTTGATATCATTTCAATTCATCCGACCACTGTTTGAATTACCCAGAAGTTTTGATAATATCGAAATATGAATAATAAAAGACGTACTTTATGAAACAGGATTTGCATCACCTAATTTCATCAACAAATCCCAAGAACTTCGACTCGAATGACCGAAATCCACTTCACTCATTAGCTCATTTCTTTTATTCTTGCTACTAAAATTTAACGAACTTATAACAGTCATCAAAATCAATTAGCCAGATGAGTCTTGGTCGTTTATGAATATTGATGATTGAAATATCAAACAGTTGAAAAGCTATGAAAGAAGCACTACTCAGAATATCCTTTCGTACCAACCAAATATGGTTAAAAGAAGAATTCTCAACATGACATACTAGATCATACACAGAAATAAAAAGTAATCAATCAATATAAAACCACCGCCTGTGGCCTGGTGGGAAGATCACGCGCTTTCCACTTGGTACACATGCGGCTGTAACGTGCTAAAATCACGTCACAATAATTTGAATTAAAATACCTGATTCTAGTCAACCCTCTATCTGTGTCACGCCACTGGTTAACAGTCTGATGCGCATAATCCGGCTATCAGATGATATGTGCTACCAGCCTTGCTTCAAGATCTTCATTTTGCTTTCTTTTCTTTGCCGACCTTTGGACTAATTAGTCGAACTTGAAAATCATCGTTGATCCGAAGCTGAAATAGAGGTTATCCCCCATATGCAGCAGTAAAAACAAGAACGTTTTGGAATTTGAACTCCATAAGTGATTGGGGACTATAATATAGATGACCTCATCTATTTCACCAAGATAAGTTTTATTGACTGTATATATATATATATATATATATATATATATATATATATATATATATATATATATATATATATATATATATATATATATATATTTATGATATTATATATATATATAATATGTAATTAAATATATGATATATACTTCCTTGATATATCTATATAGATTTCAATGACAATTATTGAATTAGAGTTTAACCAGTAAAGTTTAATTTTATTATAGTTCGAGTCCGGCAAAGGTACGGCTATTGTATATGTCTATAAACTTGAAAGAGTTCCTATAAAATGAAGTGCATCAACTTTCGAAGACCAGATAAGTTGAAATCCTTGTGGTGGCAGTTAGCATTGCACGGTCTATGAGAGTGGAATCCACTATAAACTGTAGGTCCATCTGTGTAAATTCTCTAAGTTCCCGAGCACATTGTTGAAAGACGAACCAACAAACAAACAAACAAACAATGTTCTATAACAGCCTCGGTAGCTGCACAGATAGTGCGGAAGCATATTGGAACTGCTTAGCCGAGTTGTGGATGTTGTCCTTGAAAAAAAAGTGATACTTGGAAAGAGTCGCTTAAAGGGGGCATAAACTTCCGAAGACCTAACAACTTGTGATCGTTGTGGTGGCAGTTATCATTGCGCGGTCTAGGAGAGTGATTCGGAATCTACTATAAGCTGTAGGTCCACCTGTGTATATGGCTGAATTCACGAGCACATTGTAAAAGACAACACAAACAAACAAACAATGTTCTATGTAAGTTCAGGTTAGATGAATTTCTGTCTCAGTTTGGAAATTCTTAAAAATAGCGGTAACACTAAGTGTGTATATAGTTTACTTGTTAAACGAAATGGCAAATAAATACTCAAACAAGGATATTATGAATTTATTCATTAATCATGGTCAATGTCAAAAAATATTAAGTCGAGCTTCCTGAACATTTAACAAAAAGTACCCGAATTTACGACTAATTTACAGGAAGTAATTTAGAAATTTACAATCAAATTTTGTCACTCATGAAAAATAGACAGCGGATAGATGTAGAATTAGTTTCATTACTAACAACGAAGACATTGCAGTTACCGTCTTAGGTATTTTTATGCCAATTCGTATATATGCGTCTATAAGTGCTGCTATTGCAGATTTGAGTATAGCATATATGTTACATAGCTTCAATGTATTCAGTTGTAATGTACAAAAACCAATGTCAATATTCAAATAATGAAACAAATTTTATTGGTGCAAAATACTTAGAGATTTTAACTACATTTGTGTCGGAATTCCTAGACAATCTCCCTTTAAATGCACGTGTTTCATGTTGATACTAATAAGAAAGTGCTTGGGCCCATTGAACACCTTAGATATCGGAACAATAAATCAACTTCTTCGACGATAATGGATAAGAACACTTAATCTTTGCAAGAATTCCAGATGTTACCTCTTTAGATTTTCATCTTTGGGGTACCTAAAGAACAAAGTTTATAGTTCGGCGATGAATTCGCGGAATCGAAAGTGAGGCACGTCTTTCACAGCATCGGTCCCAATCAAGTGCGAAAAACAACTCTTAATGAAGTTCGATCGCGGATTGAAAAATTTTTAGAAAACATTGGTGGACGATTTGAACATCAATTTTGAACAAATTTTTACTACACTGTTTGTGTTTACGATTTTTCATAAATGTTAGAAATTTTATTTCAAGTCAAGTCTCCAAAATGACGTCTTTATCGTTTGAAGGTATGATTGTTTATTTGTCATTTTTTTCAACCAAAAAAACTAAAACAAACAATATTAGTGTTATTGCTATGTTTAAATACTTTCCAATTGTCAAACTGAGGTCGAATTCATAGAACATTACGTAACACATTATGTAACACATTATGGAACTGCTGGTTTTGACAAAATCCGAAGGAACTGCAACAAAATAATATGACCTCGGTCCGCAAATCCCAGACAGCGGCACTCTACGGCTAGCGGCAACACCTTAGGCATTCAAGAGTAACCGCCTATACGCCACCAAGCTATATGATCCTACCCGCCCCGAGAGGCCCGATGCAGTTCATACCTTTGCCATCAGGCATCCTCGAACAAAATGAAATCTTCAAGAGTGTACGAGCTACAGAGCAGCACCAGCCAGTAAATCAACTAGTATATGTATATATATATATATATATATATATATATATATATATATATATATATATATATATATATATATATATATATATATATATATATATATATATATATATATATATATATATATATATATATATATATATATATATATATATATATATAAATACCTATATATATATATATATATTATTATTTTCGGATATATATATATATATATATATATATATATATATATATATATATATATATATATATATATATATATATATATATATATATATATATATATATATATATATATATATATATATATATATATATATATATATATATATATATATATATATATATATATCTTTCCGAAAATAATAATGAGGTAGAGTCATAGGTTTTCTTTAGTTTATACTGCTCAGAATCTCATTTCATATTTTATTTATTTGTTTATATAAATGTAATATAATCAACTTACAATTTTGTCATATTTATATTCAGAGTAGTATTCTATTCGATCGTTCACCACTTCACCCAAAGGAAACTATTAATGAGTAACATTCAGTGTTACTTGACTAAGGTCCGTACACTGGATTTTTCCGGGGAGAAAGCCTCTGACACTACTCGTTGGTACATTGATATCATTGTCTGATGATGCTATAGTATGTATATATTCTGGTAGATTGATATATTCTCATAACATTTAACGTTATCCTAATATATAATTACTCCAGGATATGTTTTGATTATAATCATTGCCTGGCAATGGTATTAATAACCGGGTGGTGGATTTATATTTTTTCACGAAATCAGTTTGATTGCATGAACAGATATATGGGCAACTCGTCGGGGTAAAACCTCCTATTAATATATATATATATATATATATATATATATATATATATATATATATATATATATATATATATATATATATATATATATATATATATATATATATATATATATATATATATATATATATATATATATATATATATATATATATATATAAAATATATATACTGGGTGATTCACCAGTGGCGCGGTGCTCTGTAGCTCGTACACTCTTGAAGATTTCAGTTTTGTTCGAACTGTATTGTATTTAGAAAGTAAAAATCGACATCAGCAAGTTATTTTGAAGTAGGGGTGTCCTAATTTTCTATTTTTCCTGAAGGTTCAAGAGCGTCCTAAACTCTGCTATAATCTCTTTAGTAATAAATTTTTTTGGTGAGTAGTTTCGTCACAATATTTTTTTTCCGTAAAAATTAATGAAAATAGGCTCTCACATCATAGCATGCTCCTTCGGCCAGAGGGGATGAATACTTTTTTCCTTTCGTTTTCTTATTGCCCAAAGATAGCTTTATTGATGAATTGAAATAATTATCCTCGTTTTATACAGGGTGATTCAAAAATTATTGAATATTGTAATTTTAAAAATATCATATCTTGATTTTTTCATATAGAATAAAATATTGTGCCATATTTTTGCAAAAGTAACCTCATCTCCGTCTTCGACCATTTTGAAAATAAAAAAAATAAACTAAAATAATAAAATCAGAGGTTGCCAAAGAAGAGTTTGTTAGTACATATCATTATACTTGATCAGAGATATGGAGATATTTTAAGGTAGTCGTGTATGAAATACGTAATAGATTGGTTTTTGGTGAGATGATCTACAAGCTCTTGAACTATTCCAATAAGTGTTCGAAATGTTGCCCGTTTCTTTGTAGAAACAACTCAATCGTTCTGAGGTAAGACCGTTGAACTCTCGACAACATTTGCGGATTAACTGACTGAAAGGCGTCGACTATTCTCTGTCTCGTATCCAATTGTTTTTTTTTTAATTTGAAGGAAGATCGAGGCAGGCCCGGGAGTTATCTGCGCATATGCATCCCGATCTTCCGGGTTTGGACTGTCGTTTGACAAGTCCAGAAGGATAATTGTTTGTACGATACATTTTATGGTGAAACTTTGACTGTTAAGTTTTTAAATACACACAGCCTCTCGTCCTGGGCATCTGAGAACTCAGACCACCCGGCCACCCGACCCGTGTTTGTTCATAAGTTAATATGAGATTTCTTCAAAAATATGTATATATCCCAGTAGACTTTGGGGTTGTTGAGTGCAAAAACCTGTTCAGCCTGATATGGTTGATGGAGTTTGGTGATTTTACTCAAGGTTTAGCATAGCAATTGAATATTTCGAACATTGTTATTACATTGAAACAGAAGGTGGTTTAAAGTTCCTATTTCCCCACATGAGCAAAGAGGGTTATCTTCCAATTTCATCCTGTGAAGATATTTCGGAAAGAGAGCGTGTTCACTTCTCATTCTAGAGATAGTACGAATAAAATCTCGTTTAAAATTCCTAATGGGATCAGACGTCTCTACTTCATCAAAGATGTTATAGAACCAGTATAAATGTGGCGGGGAGGGTTGAATTGATTTATAGAACTGTCCGCTTGGGTTGGATTTGAAGGTTTCTTTCCATCTTGAAGTTGTGAGGTGTTTAAAGAGGGGGAAAAATCGTTGTACATGGCGGAAGGAAGGTGGCTGGGGTCGAGAAATGCCGCTTCTTTGGCCAAGGAATCAACAATTTCATTGCCCACTATTCCTGAATGGGCCTTAGCCCAGAGAAACTCGATTGTACAGCCTGATGCAGATAGCCGGGACAAAGCTTCTAATATATCTTTATGAGTAAGACTGAAGTTTGTGTTATATTTCAATTTCTTCAAGCACATCAGGCTGCTCAGGCTATCTGATATTATCAATTTTTTGAGGAAAATATATCGATGTTCGATAGAATGTAATATAATGCTCTACATAGAGCTAGAAGTTCTGCCGAGAAAATTGAGAAGTTATTGCTGAGTCGAAACAGTGAATGAGAGGTGTGTAAGGGATCGAAAATAGCACAACCGACGTTATTATCTTGTTTGGAGGCGTCCGTGTACAGGTGATGAAAATTTCTGAAGGGTGAGTCTGTCAGTCTGCGAAAATCGGCATTTGCCGTCATTTCTCCGTAGATGGGAACATGAATATTTTCTACATCTCGTAATTTGAAGAAATCCATTTTATACATGACTAATTTATCTAATGTGGTGATCCTATCCTTATATTCCATGAATAGGTCGTAATTCGCTATCAAGAGTGGATCTTTTTTGATAGTCCAATATTTTGATGTGAGTGTTAGAATATATAAGCTGTGAATCTTGACCATAAGCGGAGAAGAAAAGGCGTGTTTTTCAGAGAGAAATTTGAGAGTCAGCAAATCTCTGTGTTGTTTGAGAGGCAATTCGTTTGATTCTGCGAGTACAATATCATTAGGTGTGCTTCTGAGATAGCCGGAACAGATTTTCAGCGCCGTGTGTTGTAGAGTATCCAACTTTTGAAGCTAAGTGTCTGCTGATGATCCGTAGAAGATACAATCATAGTCAATAACAGATCCTACGAATGATCGATAAAAAATAAGGGCGATGAGTTGGTCGGCTCCCCATTTGTTATGACAGATGAATCTCAGTAATTGAATGTTCTTTTCTGCAGGGTTGAGAGTGTTTAGGATATGATCTTTCCAACTTAACTTGTGATCCAACGTTATTCCCAAAAAATTCACAGAAGTTTTATGAGGAAGTGAAAATTCTCCATAATTCAAATTATCTGGTAGTTGGGTGCGTTTCCTAGTGAATGTACAAACTGATGACTTAGAAGGTGACATGTCGTGACCATTTGTGTTCAGGAATTGGTTGAATTCTCTGGTCGCAGTATCTAGGATCTGTTGAACTTCAGTCAGAACTTTGTTTGAGCAGTATATGCAAATATCATCTGCAAATTGCAGAACTTTCACTGCTGGGTTAGAGAAGGTAGTCTCCAACTTGTGGTACAATATTATATATAAAAGAGGTGACAAAATACTGCCTTGGGGTAATCCCATGTTAGTTAATCTTGGACCAATCAATTCGTGACCAATTCTCAGAAATATTCTTCTATTGGAATATAAATTATAAATGAAAGTAGTGAAATTTCGAGGCAAACCAATCTCAATCATAACCATGTGTAGAACGCACAATAAGACTTTATCATATCCAATTATATCGGCGAATAAGACCATAAGTGATTCTTCTTTTGAAAAGGCGATTTGGATATCTGTGATCAGGTGTGCGATACTGTCATATGTTGAATGGCCTTTACGGAAACCAAATTGGTAGTTCGGGAACTTGTTGCTATGTTCAAGCCACCAGTCCAAGCGGAACTTAATCATTCTTTCGAAAGTTTTCAATACACAGGAACTCATAGAGATAGGCCTATATGCGTCTGCATTTGAGGGATTCTTGTTAGGTTTGAGTATGGGAACGACAATATAGTTCTTCCAATCATCTGGTATAGAACCAGAATTTCTTATTTCATTGAAAATTTTCAGTAAGATCGAATTCGAATTATTAGGCATATTCACCAGCATTATATACAGTGTGTTCCAACGAAAATTTGACCCCCCCTATAACTCCGAAATGAGTAACATTAGCGAAAAACACCAAGACACGTCGATTTTTGTTTCGAGGGGGAGCATTTTTCGAAATAATTCGAAACTTCTCAGATCAACCCCCTACCCCCAGCAACCCTAACTTTGAAATTCATCATAGGGAATAAGGGTCGAGTGGCACCTTACTGAAAAGGTCTGTCAATTCTTCACCTTGATTTGTCATTTTTCGAATTTTAAATTAACATACAGGGTGTCCCAACCAAGGGTGAAGTTGAATTCCTGGAAATCCCAAATACTAAATGAAATAGATTTATTTTGGCATAATGCAAGCGCAGGTTTATGCTCGGTCTAGAAAACGACCTACACTTGTGAATTTGGAGTTGGTGCAATCAACCCCTATTTCCAGCATCCCCAACTCAAAAAATCATTCGATCGAAAATAGGTCAAGTGGCACCTCGTTGGAAAGGTACTGCAATTTTCTCTTCGAATTTGGTATTTTCGAAATTCAGAATCAGCATACAGGGTGTCCTGAAGCAGGAACATTGAAAATCCAAATAACTTTTTGAAACTGGTTCATTTCGGTATACGAGAACAATGTTGATCCGAGAATAGGACTTTCTTGTGTGGTTATAGAATTTTTGCAATCAACCCTTCCATTCAGCATCCCCAACTTGAAAATCATACAAATAATTCAAGTGGCATATCTTCAGAAAGGTTTTTGAATTCCAGAATGATTAAAGCATTTCATTCAGTTCGGCTCTCCATACAGGATGTCGCTTTCGAAAAATTCAATATCGTCATTTGAAATTATCAACTAAAATTAATTCGAAACTGTTAAAAGTATTGGGGTACGATGTGTTGAACATCAATTACGAAGAAATAAAGCTGATTTCTGCATTGAAAATGTTCACATTTTTTTCATTTCCATCTGGCGTGCAGTCATCTGTTATTTCTCATTTTTGCAATGAAATATTATTATTATTCAGATCAGTTCCTCATTATTGTTGTTGTTCGTCAGTTGAAATTAATCTGAAAATGGTTTATTCCACTGAGGAAAGGGTCGAAATTGTATCGACGTATTTTCGAAATAACAGTTGTGCCAAAGAAACGGCAAGGATATTCGATAGGAACCATCCTGAAAGAGAAAGGGGAGTCAGTCACCAGTACGTTAAATATTTGGTTGACAAATTCCTAGCTACGGGTTCGGTGGCAAACAAAAAACATGAAGTGGCATGTCCTGTCAGAAATGAGGCAACGGAAGTGGCAGTAGTGTGTCATCTACAAATGGAAAATACTACTTCGATCAGAAAACTATCTCGTCTGACTGGTGTATCAGCTACAACTGTCCATAGAATCGTGAAACATCACAAATTTCACCCTACAAGGTAAAATTAGTGCATGAAATAAACGAAGATGATCCAGATCGTCGTTTACAGTTTTGTGAAAATCTAAGTGAAAACCTAAACGCTAATCCAAATTTTCTGAATAACATCTGTTTTTCTGATGAAAGCACCTTTATGCTCAGTGGTGAAGTGAATAGACATAATTGTCGATATTGGGACACACAGAATCCTCATTGGTTTAGAGGCCCACACGCAAAGGCCTCAGAAGTTGAACGTTTGGGCAGGAATTTTTGGCAATCATCTAGTTGGGCCTTTCTTTATTGAGGGTAATCTGATAGAAATGGCTACCTACAGTTGTTAGAGGAACACATACATCCTAGATTGACAGAAATTTTACAGAACGATCCAACTCTTTCTGAGGACGAAATGCGTTTTCAACAAGACGGTGCTCCTCCGCATTATGATGCTCAGGTGCGCCAATATTTAGACGAAAATTTCCCAGGAAGGTGGATTGGTAGAAGAGGACCTGTTGAGTGGCCAGCCAGGTCACCAGATTTAAATCCCCAGATTTTTTTGTGGGGCCATCTAAAATCTAAAGTTTATGCCACAAGACCAGAAAACCTGGAGGAGCTGCGGATGAGGATTATCACAGAATGCCGACTTTTGACTCCTGAAGTTTTCGCTAATGTGAGAAGAGAGTTCGAAAATCGTCTGTATAACTGTATGGAGGTGGGCGGAGGTCATTTTGAACAATCGTTGTAATAATCAAGTTAGTTTTTGTTTTCAATTGAATACAAGTTCAATAAATCTCGTTTTCCTGTTTAGATGAGCATCCAATCAGTTTCTCCATCATCCCTCATCCTGATCCTCACGCCAGAAAACCTCGATTGCCAAACTGAAACCAATGCCTCAGTGATTCAGAAAATAGAAAAATCTTTCTGGAACTTTGCCACTCAACCTGTTATCACTTGTATGATTTTTGAGTTGGGGATGCTGAATGGAAGAGATTGATTGCAAAAATTCCATATTCACGCAAGAGAGTCTTATTCTCGAATCAAACATAAACATGTTCTCGTATTATACCGAAATGAACCAGTTTCAAAAGTTATTTGGGTTTTCAGTGTTCCTGCTCCGGGACACCCTGTATGCTGATTCTGAATTTCGAAAATACCAAATTCGAAGAGAAAATTGAAATACCTTTCCAACGAGGTGCCACTTGACCTATTTTCGATCGAATGATTTTTGAGTTGGGGATGCTGGAAATAGGGGTTGATTGCACCAACTCCAAATTCACAAGTGTAGGTCGTTTTTCTAGACCGAGCATAAACCTGCGCTTGCATTATGCCAAAATAAATCGATTTCATTTAGTATTTGGGATTTGCAGAATTCAACTTACCCTCGGTTGGGACACCCTGTATGTTAATTTAAAATTCTAAAATGACAAATCAGAATGGAGAATTGACAGACCTTTACAGTAAGGTGCCACTCGACCCTTATTCCCTATGATGAATTTCGAAATTAGGGTTGCTGAGGGTAGGGGTTGATCTGACAAGTTTCGAATTATTTCGAAAAATGCTCCCCTCGAAACAAAAAATCGACGTGTCTTGGTGTTTTTCCAGTTACTCATTTCGGAGTTATAGTCATTTTCGTATGTATTGTCAAGACCTGGAGACGTATTAGAGTTTGATTTTAGTGCTCTGTGTAATTCGTAAGATTGAAAAGGCAGATCCATTATATTACCGTGGTCAGCCTCCGGTAGAGGTTCTATTTGCCCATAAGTGAGAGGAGGGCAAATTTCATCATAAAATGCGTCAGTTCATGGCCCCATGGCAGTAGGGTAAACCGAAGAGTAATTTATGTTTCTGATTCTTTTCACGTTATTCCAAATTGAAGTAATAGAAGAATTGCTATTAAGGCTATTACAGAATTTCTTCCAAGAGTCTCTTTTGCTTATCTCGATGACTCTTTTAGCAACCGCCTCTTTATTCTGGTAGTTAAGAAAGTTTTCGAGGTTTGTAGTTTCTCTTTAAATTCTAAAGGCTATCAGTTTTGCTCTCACAGCATGCTCGCAATCCTCATTCCACCATGATTTCCTTTTATTATTTGTGTTAGATTTACTCACAGGAATGCTCTCCCTACAAGACTCATTTAAAATTTCCATAAAGTTGTCATAATTTGTGGATCCTTCAAACTCGAGATGTGAACTTTTTTCTTCTAAAGTTTCTGAAAATCGGGTCCAGTCAGCCTTTTTTGTATTGAATTTTCCGTCGACGGAATGAGATATGGTATTTGGTGTGTCTGATGTGATGAGATTATATCGGACTGGATAATGATCAGATCCTAAAGAAAATTCATCCACGAACCGATTTTCGAGAAAAGGAATCATCGATGAAGAGCAAATGGTCAAGTCTATAGCCGATTTGGCGGAACCAGGGATCGGGATTCTGGTTGCGGAACCGTCATTTGAAATAAATAGATTTTTTTCTTGAATGGTGTTTGTTAATTCTATAACGAAACGGCTATCCGAAGAGGAGCCCCAGGAAGTGTGATGGATATTGAAATCACCTGATAGAATAAAATTATTGTTGCCTTTATTGTTGATCAACTGTGTCCATTGACATTCATTTATAGAGGCACCTGGGGGCGCATACACCGAGAAAATTGAAATGGTTTTCTGTTTCGAGGGATTTATATTGATACCTATGATTTCCAAACCGTTTGGTGTGACGGTTATGTCAGAAAAGGGAATTGACTTTTTCAAAAGGATTAGGACTCCACCTCCTTTGCCGAGTATTCTGTCTTGTCTGAAAATGTTATATTTGGAAAAAGATATTTTATTATGAGGTTTCAACTAAGTATATATATATATATATATATATATATATATATATATATATATATATATATATATATATATATATATATATATATATATATATATATAACTTGAGACAAGAAGAATTATTCAAAAATCCGTAGATCAATGAATAATCCTTCCTGACAAAAGCTAGTTCCCAAATCTGCCTGCCATGCACGCAGCCCCCAAGAGTCACAACAGTGCAACTAAGCAGGATGCTGAGAAACGAAGCGGCACACTGCAGTTTCGTCCTCATTAGGACATCATCAGTGTCGCATATCGCTTCTCAGCATCCTAACAAGCTACGTCGGGGTACCCTAACGATTCCAGAAAGGACATATTTCGTATATACGTACGAGAGTCACCCTCTATGGACCGAGACGTATCGTTGTGTGATTCACGGAACGGTGAAAGATGCCAAAAACTGCATTCGGGAGTTCTGGCGCTGTGCTCGGTCATGTTCGGCGCGGTTAATTCCATCAAACCGAGGGAAAATTTTTTTTTGCAGTACGTTTTGTTTGTTGTAAGATTTCGTGATTTTTTTGAATTCGGTAAGTTTTATCATGTAATATAGTATAAGAGAAAGTAGTAAACTTGAGCCAGAAAAATGATATTTCAGAGTCGGAAGATGATGGCGACTCTGTCAAGGATTTCAACTATGAAAGCGAAGATGAAAGCTCTACCTCTGATGAGAATGATCTGACCCTACCTCAACATATTGTTGCTGAAAATGATAAAAAAACAAGCTGAACGAAAATAAAATTGAAGAAGTTGTTAAACATATTAATAGAGTTCCTAAATACAAGTCACATTATAGACGAGACCAAACAAAGTTCGAATTCCTTCCCCCTGAAATAACTTTGCAGTTAATGTATAATATGTACTGCCAGGAAATCGATCAACCTGTCAGTATGTCATCTTATAAAAAAATATTTCATACTAATTCAAGCCATCGAAAAAAGATACCCGTAACATATGCGATAATCTCAAAATACAAACAGAGAATGATGTGGATCCAGCAAAAAAAGAAGAACTCTTAGAGTTTTTAGAGAGAGCATTCAGAAAATGCCCAAAAGTTAAGAAGGCAAGATTTTCAACTAGCGAAAGAGAGTGAAGATCATGAATGCCTCACGTTTGACTTGGAGAAAACATCACCTTTGCTAGGGATCCCAAAGAACATCGTTTTTTACAAGCGCCAACTTTGAATGTGCAATGCCGGCGTTCACAGCGGGAAGTTGTGTACTGTTATGTCTGGGCTGAGGGAGATGCAGGAAGAGGAGCCCAGGAAGTAGGGTCCTGCCTCCTCAAACACATACAAACCAAACTTTCACCAAATGTTCGCCACCTTATTTTGTGTAGTGATTCTTGCGGGGCACAGAACAGGAACATAAAGATGACCCTCATGTTGAAATCTATACTGGAGAGTTCTGTCA
The DNA here is from genome assembly GCA_013387265.2 of Cryptolaemus montrouzieri. NCBI lineage: Eukaryota > Metazoa > Arthropoda > Insecta > Coleoptera > Coccinellidae > Cryptolaemus > Cryptolaemus montrouzieri. The sequence goes on along the minus strand of JABFTP020000124.1, from coordinate 39,291,228 downwards.
ACTTAAGCGATATTACTCTAAAATTTCTGTATTCAGGACATAGTTTCTTACCTAACGATGCAGATTTTGGTGACATAGAGTCAGCTTTGAAACACCAGTAAAGACTGTACCTACCTTAGGAGTATATACAAATTATGAGAATTTGTCGAAGAAAAAAACCATTTGTTGTAACTGAAATAGCATTTGATGATTATTTTAGTATTCAGAATATCGGAAAGAAGATCGTCAATAGAAAATCATCAATGGATAACAAAAAATTCAATTGGCTCAAAATTAAATCCATACGAATCGAAAAAGACAAACCATTTCTTCTTATGGTGCAACAAAATTCATTTGACTCACCTGGAAAATGTAATCGATCTTCGGAAGAAAACCAGACAGAAGTCTACCAAGTCTCCCCAAGAAGATGGTAACAGAAACTTTAACTTCAATTATCTCAGTTTCATGGCTTTATGGCATGTAGCTTTCTGCATAACTACGTCCATATGAAAATCAACGAGAACAAATATGAAGCTAAATTGAAGCGATATGATTCACAAAACTCAGTAAGCACCATTGACAGTGGCAGTGGTAGCAAACTGGTGCAGACCACACTCCCTGACATCGCGAACGTACATAGGCAGGCTTCAAAATCATCAAAATGGCCAGATCATCATGAAATGTCGCGCGGAATTGATAAAAATATCATGGATTCAATATTTTTCGATATGCTTACATACTCTTTAGTAGATAGTAAGGCATTCAGAATACTCAATTTTACAGATCCTCATGGTCCCCAAAAGCACAATTTAAAATCAGAAAAATATGTTAGAACCACTTTAATGCCACAAACTTACGAAAAAGTTACAAAAAAGTATAGGATTTGATTACTTAATGTGATGGGATCAGTGGATCTTGTGATATATGGACAAATCCTCCTAAGACATGCTCACTCTTAAGTCTCACTGGCCATTTTATTGTTGGACGAAAACGCCTTAAAGTTTTACTAGGTGCTCAAGTACTACAGAATGACCACACTGGATTATATACTGAATACTGAAGATAAAGATTATATACTGAAGATAAAAGACAAGTAGAATATCGGTAATAAACTATTTCTACTTTAGAGTGACAATGCAAAAAATATGGTCAGCGCTATACGGGGTCAATTTGAATCTTTAGACGGCATGTTACACACATTACAGTTGGTAGTAAAAGATGCATTGTTTTCGGGGGGAGAACATGACAGGTCGTTAAAACTTGCAGACATATGTAGGGTACTTCAAACGCAGCGAGCAGTCTTCTAGAAAATTGACTGAATGTCAAAATCAATACGGATTACCAGTACACTCATTAATTCAAGATATTGAAGTTAGATGGAACATTACTTACAACATGTTAGCAAGATTGCTTGAACAAAAAACTGTCATGAACTTATACCGTTTGCAACATGGCCGTATTGATATTTTTTCGCTTTCGAACTGGGAAATTCTAACGAATCTTAATGGGGTACTGAAGTTTTTTATGATGCTATAATTGATCTGTCATTTGATAACGCATGCTTTTCCCTTGCAATTCTTTTGATATCACAATTAAATAGAGCTTCAAACAGAGAAGAAAATTAAATCGAAATAATTAGAAAAATGAAAACACTGTTGCATGAATCAATGAATCGACGAATTGCATACGTCAAATGACATCCTGCTTTAATAATTTCAACATTACTGGGTCCAAGATTTAAAATTATATATCTGAATTCTGATGAAGTGGACATTGCCACTTTGGAAATAGAAAACCATTTGAGGATTTGGAGGGACGATGTTAGCGATACAATAAGTGAAAACTGTCATTCTGGAGAACCACAGCCATCTTGTTCATCTAGAATAGCGTCTTCCAAAAAAACTAGAAGGGCTTTGGGACGCCCATGATAAATTTACTTGAAATAGACACCCCTTGTGTTGAGAACAGTGAATGTGCAACTCAAATTAAGCTAACTATTCAAGCCTGTTTGTCAGAGCCTAGGTTACAGAGAAGTGCAGATATTCTTCTTACTGCGATTTTGATCAATTTCTGTCTTTGTGAAAGGTGGCACTGAAATTCTTATCAGCTCCACCGACGAGTGTTTCTATTGAAAAGTTATTTAGAACTCATGGACAAATTTATTCAGACAGAAGGAGCAATCTGCGTCAAGAGGTCATCCAGAACCAACGAGGAATCCTCGAACAATCCGCGCGGTACCCAGCAACATCTCCTTCTGTGTGCTGGAGATTATTCTTCTATCAAGGCCAAGGGATAGGACGTAATCTATCAAAAGCTTATGAACTAGGCCATTAACTGTTATTATAAGAGGTAGAACCACAACAAAGTTGAGGCTATACATCTCCTTCAGCCAAATCCTATTACTACATCACCTTCTCTGCATACGCCTTTTCGAGGTTCATATCAAGTGGAACGGTCCCATCCATCAACACTGTTCGTTCTTCCCGCCATAGAAAAAGAGCAATGTAGTGCCTGTTATGCGCTGCGCCTCTATCCGTTATGAGAGTGGTGTCCCAGTGAAGTTTTAGATCGCTATTTTCAAGGACACCTACAGGTGAGTATTTGTAATTCTCAACTCTCTTTTTTCAACAGGCTATATTTTAGAGCTACCTCTTGATGAAATAACTTTGCCATAGCGTTGTGTCTTTGCAGGTAACCAACAGAAGCCAGGATTGTACATCCCGAGGTCACATGCTGTAAGGTCTCTAGGTGTTTCCCGCATTTTCGGCATTTATCGGAAGGTAACTCTTTATTCGCTTTATGCCTAAGGTAGACCCTTGATGGAACAACCTGGTCCTGAATGGCCACTATTCTACCCTCAATCAATCAAGAGGTAACCAGTTTTTAGAAAATTCAGTGAATCCACCTTATTAACATTTTCATTTTTCAGATGTACAAGTTCTTGCTGAATGGCTGCGTTCGGAGCTGGAACGAGTTCAGGCAGTCTTAGTGGGCTATAGCCTTCATCGGCCCTTTGTACAACGAGATAAAGAGGCAAGTTTTTGTTTTGGAAGTACTGCTGTAGGCTATGTACCTGTTTATTATGATTTGTTTCCAGACACATAAGGCCTCGTCCCCCCGAATTCCTTTGTACATAGAGGCGGTTGACCGATGAGTGGGAGTGATGTATCCCGTACTCAGTTAATATTGTCCTTATTTTTGTATCCATCACCTCCAGGTCGGTAACAGACCAGTTTATTACTCCAAAGGTGTATGTTATACTCGGTAGGGCCCAGCTGTTTATGGCATTGAACATGGCTCTGGAGCTAAGTTTACTCTGTAGGATGGTATAGTTTTTATTCGAATCCAGATTTGACCTCAGTTGTTCGGATATCTAGCGCTTGTAGGATGCCCAGGTATTTTTAAGAGTCTTCTGGGCCTAGCGTGGGAATTTCAATGTTGTTAAGAAGTTCCATGGATTCATCATCGACAACCTTTCCTCTTTGGACGTTCACATCTCTTCATCTGAGCGAAGTTTGAGGTATAGAGTTTGAGGTCGTCCATATAAAGTTGATGTGTGATTAGCTGCTTGGCATCTTTATCTTTGACGTAGCCGTTCTCATTACCGTTGAGCAGTGTGCTCAAGGGGTTCAGAGCCAAGCAGAACCACAATGAACTTAGAGTGCCTCCCTGAAAGATTTCACGCTTGATTCTTATTTTTTCAGTTGTTATCTCTCCTTTTTTGTGTGAAGCTTTATGGAGGCTCGCCTGGTTTTTTTTGATGAGGTGCTCCAGCAACTTGATTATACAGTCCGCTACTCCATGCATTCTTAACACTTCAACAAGCCACATGTGGGAAACAGAATGATACACCTTCTTGTAATCGATCCAGGCTAGCCAAACACTCCTGAGTTACTTCCGAGCTTATTTTGTTATGATGCTGTCGACCACCAGTAGCTCCTTGCAACCCATGGTTCCCGCGCGCCACCCTCCCTGATCAGGGGCTAGGATGTTATTCTTTTTGAGGTACCTGTTCATGTGGAGAGAGATGATTCCAGTAAGTACATTGTAGATAGCCGGCAAATATGTTATTGGCCTATAATTTTTCGGATCTCGACTGTCATTGCATTTGGAATCATGGTAATTATGCCTAGGGTTGAAGAATCTTGTATAAGCGTCGGGTCTTCCAGAGCCTCCTGGAAAAGTGCGGCAAGTTTGGGGTGAATACTTCCGAAGGGCTTTCACCCTATTACCCAGTAAGAACAAATATATATATATATATATATATATATATATATATATATATATATATATATATATATATATATATATATATATATATATAATTTGTTCTTACTGGATAATAGGTTAAGAGGAACTACAGTTGAATATTTACTTCATAATTTGCAGATTATAATTAAGCGTTTCCGCGTTAGCCATTTTCAAAATATGTCTCCACAAGATTATTTTTATCTAGAAATTATAAAATACATAAAATTATTGTTAAATATATAGACATACAAAAAACAATTCACCTTCAACGTGTCGTATAAACAATTATAAACAAATAACCTATCCTCCGACGCAATCATTTCAACTAACTGTTCAATTTATCAATATCAACATATTATGTTAACAGAAATACATATTGAAATATTATTGTTGCTCAAAATAGTTGATTTTACCATTTTATCAAATTGCTATATATATTCATAAATCCATTAACATCCGTCCTGGAGTGTACTGCCTTCGGTTCTTTCTGAATTTTTATCATTTCATCAATATAGAGAGAAAAATTTGAAGTATATTAAAACATATTAGGTAAAAAGAAATACCCTAAAACGTATTATCAACCACTTATCAAAAGTAGAAAGTATATGGAGAAAGGAACGACCGATGAGAGAATTGCCACCTGAAATCAACGAAAATGGAAGATATGAATTCTTCAATCGGAATTTTGCATATTTGGTTGTCTCTTAGAAGGCATCACAAAAATGTTAAAGATCATTCAACATCGATTATTTCTAGCTCGTTGTAAGTAAATAGGCTCATTCAGCAGAATTCGATGCATTTAGAAGCTTCACGGTATACAGGGTGTTTCCAAGGCACGTGACAAATCGTAGTACATTCAAAGATACAAAAGTCCGTTTTTTCAAATAGGACTACCTATTTTTGCACACAACATTTAAGTCGTAATATGAAAAGGCATCGATCCCTATACCTGAAATGCAATCGTTATATGGTTAGATGTACTTCACAAAATATTCGCAACGGGGAAAACTTGGAATTTCTAAAGTGTTGATCTAACGTCAATAACTATAAGGTCCAATCATCTTGGAATACGAGAGTACTTGATAAGTAAGATAGTCGAATCTCCCTCCATCTTGTGGCAAATATCTTCCCGACCGATGCAGAACACCGTGTCCGGTTGATCTTCCAATGTCGTTTCGACGAAGGTGCCAAAAGCTTCATGAACTCTACGTTCCAACTTCTCTCTCGAATTCACTGGTGTTACGTAAATAATTTCTTTCAAACGGCCCCAGAGAAAAAAACTCCAGCGTTGTCAGGTCTGAAGATCTTGCTGGCTAATTTCAAGGGCCCAATAGTTCCACGAAAATGTGAGAACCAGATGCAGCAACATGCAGATTAAAAATTGTCGCCTTTCAGTTTTGCTTGAAATAATTGCTCTCGTATTCCAAAATGATTGGACTTGATTGTTATTGATTTTAGATCTAGACGTTTTGAAATCCACAAATAGCCCTGAAACAGAATATTTCAAATATTATTTCACAAGTTAAAACTCTAATATTTTTCAGCATAATTGAAGGAATACGTCCATGATATAATGGGGAACACCTACTAGAAACGAAGAAAAACGAGAAGTCAGATTCAATTCACTTCAAAAGTAATTGATTTCGGGGTGACCATCCTTGAAAATTTGGAAGAGGGAAGATGGGTCGAGTGATACCTCGAAAGAAAGGTATTATCTTTGTCTGCATCCCCGTGAACGAATTTTAATTTTTGATTGAAAACTGTAGAATATACAGAGTGAGCTACTGAAAAATAGAGGAGACTATCTATCGTCCTGAGCTTTTCAAGTATTAGTGCAGAAAATGGAACAGATTCATTCCAGATCAAAAGCTGTCATCTTCCGAAACACCATTCACATCTCAAATTTCAACTGTTCCATTTTTTTGAAGTAATACTTGAATAGCTCAGGGCGATAGATTAGTCTCCTCTATTTTTCAGTAGGTCACTCTGTATCTTCTACAGTTTTCAATCAAAAATGAAAATTCGTTCACGGGGATGCAGACAAAGATAATACCTTTCTTTCGAGGTATCACTCGACCCATCTTCCCTCTTCAAAATTCTCAAGGGTGGTCATCCCTGCTCTAGGGGTTGAAATTCGAGATGAGGATAGTACTTGATGATCTGTTCCATTTTACTTCACTGAAACTTGAATAGTCTCAGGGAAATAGTCTTTCCTATCTTTCAGTTGCTCACCCTGTATCTTTTACAGTTTTCAATTTTACAGTTTTCAATTAAAAATGGAAATTCGTTCAAGGCGATGTAGACAAAGATACTACCTTTATCACTCGACCCATCTTCCCTACTCAAAATGTTCAAGGATTGCAATCCCCGCTTAGGGAGTTGATATTTCAGGCAAGTCTTGTACCCCAAAAGATGTCCCCCTTGAAACAAAAATTGACTTGTTTTTGCGTTTTGATCAGAAATGAATATCTTGGTAGATATAGCCTCTGTTCAGTTTTCGTTGAAGCACCCTGTATATCACTCTGGCGAGGTGCCCACGGTGAGTATTTCACTTTTAAGAAATCGCTATTTTGGACTGGCCAGCTTGCTCTCCAAATCTATCCTATTGAAAATTTATGGGATAATCTCAAAAGGAAAATTAGATAGCGCCAGGATAATCCAAGAACCCCATTACAGCTCATCCAAGCCGCCACAGGAGAGTGGCAGAATATCAGCCCAGAGGAGGTCGAAAACCTAATTCAAAGCATGCCTAGAAGGATTCACGCTTGTATCAGGGCAAGAGGAGGTTATACAAGTTACTAACCTACGCAACATTTTCAATTCAATTATATAATTGATATATATATATATATATATATATATATATATATATATATATATATATATATATATATATATATATATATATATATATATATATATATATATATATTGCCAGGCAATGATTATAATCAAAACATATCCTGGAATAATTATATATTAGGATAACGTTAAATGTTATGAGAATATATCAATCTACCAGAATATATACATACTATAGCATCATCAGACAATGATATCAATGTACCAACGAGTAGTGTCAGAGGCTTTCTTCCCGGAAAAATCCAGTGTACGGACCTTAGTCAAGTAACACTGAATATATATATATATATATATATATATATATATATATATATATATATATATATATATATATATATATATATATATATTGAATTGAAAATATTGTGTACCTTTCAACCTGTCGGCCATTTTGAATTGTAACGAGAATAAAATTTGGTCCATCATCCTCATTCAGTATTTAATTAAATATTGTACTTACTTGAAAAGTCCCCTTCTGTAAATTTTCAATATTATTATCTTGAAGCTCGAGAATTACCAACTTCTTGAGAAAATGAAATGAGGTATCAGGAACATTTTTCAATTTGTTATTACTCAAGTCTAATTCTTTCAAGTTTGTCAGTTGTTTCAATGATTCTGATGGAATATTTTGCATATTACTCGATAATCCATGAGAAAGTTTAAGACTGATCAACGAGTGACCTATCTGAAATAAAAGAGGGTTACTCGATTAAGTATTGAAATGCTTAACGCCTATTCAAATAAAGTAGCACTCGAAAATAAATCAGAACAAAATTCATAAAATGATTACTCACATCATAAAAAGCATTAGGTTCAATATTATTTATGCCATTTTCAGAAAAATCAATTCTTCTTAGTCCATGCACATATCTGAATGCATTGTTCTGAATTGTTTGCAATCCACCATGAACAATATCCAACTTTTCCAAATCTACACCAAACTCTTTAAAATCATCTGGGCCTAAGGCATTTTTATTTATCTTAGAAAGTGACAAAAATCTCAAATTCTTCAATCTGAAAAAATTGATAAAAACTATCATGAATACTTCAACAAACAAATTTTTCTGCTGGTAAGAATGAAATAAGTTTGGTGAATATTTTTAACTAATACTATCATTTCATGTTACATAATATTCAGAGTTTTCCATTGCTGTTATTTGACAGAAGATCAGTAATGTCCACAGTTACAGTTAGAATCTGAAAGTAGGTACTGTGCTTACTGACGGTATGCTCTGTGCTGCTTATCAACAGGGCAGGAGCTCATAGGATCGTATTTAATGAGAACAAATGAATATAAGCATTTTTCCTATAACTGAATGTTGCTCAGCTATTTGTATTTAAATTGTGAAATGTGAGATTAATGTCCGGAATCGGATGCCATAAAATATCGTATCAATTACATCTTCGTTATTTTCAGTGAGCGGAGGTCGAAACAATTCACGTGTTTGAAAATTAAACTATTTCCAGTAGAACTGCGGCAAAAAATACGAAAATACTTAATAACTGCAAAACTATTCGTTCTTAGACAAAACGCGAAAACAGATCTATTCTTGTTCAGAGAGGGAAATCTTTCAGCAAACAGCAAAAGGCTTACCAATAAAATTAACCTTCAATACAGAGGTGCTTACCAGTCAATTTTTGTAATAGGAACACTTGATCGAAATATACCTCATTGGAAATCTTTTTTGAGATGGAAAGTGTTTTATCAACTTCCTATACAGAATTTGTTCACATTTCTTGCAAGAAACAGTGTAAATCTAACCTAACCTACAAACCGAGCTCATCTAAGATATCGTCACTTAATGAATAAGTGATTGCACTCAGATCCTTGAATAGGCATGACGAGACCACTCATACCATCTCTGAAATGTTGATACATTGATGAATAATTTTTATCGATCACACTGCCGAATATATGGGCATAGGGCATTGAATTGAAGTGTAAGAAAAATTCATATACAATATTGATAACAGTTTAGAAAACTTTTTTCTTCATCAGATCATGTTCACCATTCGAAAAATTCGAAGATTGTGTCTCTGACTAAGAAGATTATATTTAAGCCGCCGAATCCAGATGAATCTTTCCTTTCTACCAGTTTGTGATTTTCATTCTGAACTGAGAAACCTTACAGTTATTTTTCAATCTTTTTGGTGGTTTACTTCGTACCTTCATCAGATTGCCGTCGAATTTTGTATTTCTTCTATAATTATCAAACATTTAAGCAGTTTTTCAATAGGCTATCGAACAACTTCCTTACCCTATGACAAGAATTGAGAAATAAGCACGAGATGCCCTCCAGTGTGGAACAAGCTGACCGGCGGTAATATAGACGTGAGGTAACATATCCCAGACATGTTCAACCCAACTACTTACTTACAAGAAACTCTATGCCATGATTTTGAAGCGCTTAAAAAATTATGGTAGCTCGATGGGGCTGTGCGTTATCGATAATAATGGACATTAATTGTTCGTGCCAATGAAGATATTTACACAGTCATGCCACTTTTTTTTAACGCGTGATGCAGTTCCAACACTTTTCAATCTCTTTCTAAAGGTTTCAGTTGAAACACTGCTTCCTGTAGCATTTCTAATCTTTCCACCGATCGACCTACAAATTACTGTAGATTCTGTTGAAACGCACATACAAATGTAACGGTCTCCTGGACACGGGTTCTTCGATTACTGGGATGTGTCTCTGACACAGAACCAGTTATAACAAACCGGAAATAAATCTGTCAATAGAAGCATTACAAAATGCAGCCGCCACTACAACTTAGCTAGATCAATCACGAATTGTGCCAGTAACCTTGTCTTTCAGTTTGTCTATTAATTTAACCCTAGGCTTAATGAAACACGAGGTACAAAATTTATTATTAATCACCAACAACAGCAGCCCTACTACAACTATTATCAGATTAATACGAATTATCATCAAAGATGACAAAAAGTAGAGTAAACACATCTCTAATTAGTGATAATTTATTCCACTCTATATATTTGAAAAGAATTCGCATAACATACATGTATGTTTCAACTACTCGAAAATTCAAGGTATATCCCCTTTCTTGAAACGGGTAATCGAACTGACATAAATGGTTAAAGATTTATGAGAAAAACTTTGTACTAGGCAAACTTGGTTGAGAAGGTTAGATCGTGAGTAAATCAGTGAGTGGCACTTAATTGTCTGCAGCCTATATTGATTGGTTATTACTTTCTTAGATCTCAGTCTGGCTTGTACCTCAAACTGAATTATTGCTTAAATTTGAAGGTATGGATTTCAAGATGATATGAATAACATCCGTCATCGAGAGAAAATTGTACAGATAGTAGTTCCATATACATTCAACATGTTTACCATTTTTCTCTTATAAACCTACTTATAATAGCTATTCAATTGAAAGAGTTTTATTAGTCAATTGTAAAAGTTGGAATCATAAGATATTTAGAAGCAAGAAAATGGTTCATGATAATGAATACTGTATTCAAAGAGCAATTTTCAACATCGCTATTGTTTTTAACCCAATGGAAACTTCATTGATGGAGCAATATTCAACATACCGTAGATTTTTAACTATCCCTCCTTGAAGAAATTGGTTCACTCGTCATCATCTTTGCAATAAAAGCGACAATACTTTCAATGAAATAAAACTAAAGTATTTAGATTTTCACTATATTTACAAAACTATGACCGGTTTCACCACACTGTGGATTCATCAGACAGATAGGAATCCACAGTGTGGTGAAACCGGTCATAGTTTTGTAAATATAGTGAAAATCTGAATACTTTAGTTTTATTTCATTGAAAGTATGTATATCGATTTTAATCAAGTAACGACCTCCTCAATCAAAAAAAAGCCCTAATTGCAGTGGTACAATTAAGGTGTGCAGCACTGAGGAGTTGAAAACTCCGGTTTATTGTTGCTATACATAAGATCTGACTAAATTGTACCACTGCTATTGTTGCTCTTGTTGACAATGATCATGAGGGTGAATCGGAGAAGCAGCTACATCAAGGAGGAGTACTTAATAATCCATAAAGTCTTCATTGTGTTAAAAACGCACAGCGATGTATATCGCAATATATTTCATATTGTGATAAAATTATTTATAATTTACGACAAAATGAACAGTACAGCTCTAGTTCTTCAACAAAAATTCCATTATTTAGTTTTCGGAAGGTTATCATTAATCTGAAGATAAGTGTTTCTTCTTCAAAGTACAAGACAAATATATAGTACATGTAGAAAATTGTGATCATTTAATTTAAGTCCACTCATCAAAACCTAACAGGTTCTACCTCAAATCTTCGAATAGGAAAAAGTGGACGAGTAATACATTTTCAAAAAAGTTATTTCATTATCTATACGACACCGTAATTATTTACTTCGAAAATAACATGTGATGAATTGAAATCGGAAATTGTTTAGAGAATTTCCATGCTTTCATTAAAATGTTCGATCTCCGTTTGAGGAAACCTTCCATCAAAATCTATTTGGTTCAATCGGAAAAAATTTTGTTACTTACTTGAACGTTTGCGTATCCACCCCCTACCCCTATGAAATCTAACCTCAAAATATTTTATAATAAGAAAGGAATTGTGTGATATCTTTTTAGGAACTTTATCTGTTCCTCAACGTCAGTCTGCTTTTTGAAGCTTCATTAATTAAAAAGTAAGACTGCTTGGAATTCTATGATTTCCATGAAAATATGAAATGAAACATATCATTGAAATTTCAGTTTTTCAATGGTGGTACATTCTCATCGCAAATTTACTTCCATGCATTCGTACAATCGGGATTAGAATAATTACTTTACATTTTGCAGCATTTGTGGTGCTATCTGCTGATGTGTTTGATCAATTCTGTTTCATTTTTCTTCTAACGGTTTGGGTGGCCTAACATAAGCTTCAAATTTGAGATAGCCAAACAAAATGAAATCGGGAAGCCTAATATCGGGCGATCTATAAGGTCATTCTAAAGCGCTTCTCCTACCTTACACCGGAAATTTATTGCCCAGATAGTCCCGCACAAGGCAGCATAATTGGGCGATAAATTCGAATCTCCTTCGGTGATAACTGTTTTGAGCGGATCCATAAGATCTTCAAGCATGTTCAAATAGGTTTCGCCGTCTACGTTTTCCTGTATAAAAATTGGTTCTACGGTACATGACATCATGTCATCCATATCAACATAAAATGTCAGCATTCAATAGTTTTATTCATAGATTGATTGAAATCCCGTTATCACCATAAAATTTCAACAAAGAATTAAATTTGATTGAACAAATAGCCAAAAATAATGGTTACAATCCTAAACTAATAAATAATATTTCAAATAAAAAACAAAAGAGAATCGCATTGAATGAAGTTTACCCTGTCGATAAATTGAAACAAAAATTCAACACCTTAACCTACGTTGGCATTACAAGTGAGAAGCTGAAATCATTCTTGAGTAGCAATAATTTCAACATAGCTTTCCAAACTAATAATGATTTAGGCAAATATATAAAAAATAATGAAACCAAACCAGGTAAAAACAATAAATCAGGTGTTTGTAGATTGAATTGCAATGACTGTGATAATTTCTACATTGATAGAACACATAGAAATTTTAATATTAGAATATCGGAACATAAACGCAGTTTTTCAAATAAAAAATCAAATTCAAATTACGCGAATCATCTCTTAGAAAATAATCACTCTTTCGACCCACACTTTGAAATTTTGCATACAGATAATAAATATTGGAAGGTAGATCTTTGGGAAACTTTAGAAATCAATAAATACAAACACTCATCAATGAACAAGTCGATTTGAGCCCTTCACCTCTATTGAATCTCTTCGGGGAGCAATCTATTCCTTAATTTTATTGGATATACCTGTCATAAATAACCACTTAAGAAGAAGCAACCCAATAAGCTTTTAATTACTCAAGAACATTTATATTTATATTCTCATTCTTATTTTCTGTACATTCATTCGTCTGAAGAAGCTACGGTGTAGTGAAACGCGTTACGAATCGCAATTATTAAGTAAAATTCCTTAGAACACAGTACTTGTTTTTTATTATTGATAATTCATTTAATTATTCGACAATGAATCTGTAGGTACATGAACAAAGTTCACATTTGATTCACACAAAACATTTGATACAAATTTGAATTATGGTTTAGATAGATAGAGAAATGTTTTGGACGAGATGTACAAATACCATTCGATTTTTTGATGAATGTGCGTTTACCCAATGAATTTTGATGATCTGTTAGAAGATAGTTTATCTAAAATCAATATAAAAAATCCGCTGGTCGTACGCAGTATGTCGTATTTATTTTTCATATTCCTATGAGCAGTTAGCAAATTGCCGTTTTTCCCCATTTCAATATAATGTGAACTATCATACGGGGAAAAGTAACAAAAACCTGATTTCTTCCAACGTGTTTTGTGTAGTGCCTTAGCCAAATTCACCTAACGTGCTTCAGCTGACGTTCACGAGAGTTCACGACATAATTGTTTGAAGTATTTTTCAATTTTTTTTCCGGGAGAAAGTCTGCAGCTGGCTCCCGGTGCATATATTTATAATCATCACTAGTACAATAAAAAATGCCTACCTACGCAGATCTTGTAGAGAAGAAACGGTATTTTGTCTTCCAGTCAAATCCAGTTGGTTCAAAGTGAAGAGAAAACCGTTGAATGACTCAACAGCATTCAAATGTTTCAAATCATTATCACCCAATGATAAGCTTCTCAATAGAACCAATCTACTGAACAAATCGACTGGCAGTTCTTTTAAATCATTCCCAGACATATCTAAGATTTCCAAATAATCTTCGAGACCTTCAAAAGCCATTGGCGATATCTCTGTCATGCCACAGCGGCGCATATACAGTTCTCTAATCTTCGCTGAACGGAATGCATTTTCCTGAAAATTCAAATAATTACTCAACAAAACAGTAAAATAAAATATATATATATATATATATATATATATATATATATATATATATATATATATATATATATATATATATATATATATGAGGTATTCTTTTATTGCAGTGAATTCAATATGGCCGCCTAACCCACGTGACTGACCTGTTTTTCTTACACTAAATCATACATAAAAGTAACTGCACAATACCAATAGGGGTTTACAATGGGTTAAATGAAAGGTCTTGACTCCTACTTTCAAAAGCCTTGTGGTGTCAGTTTTTTTGCGAACCTTAAATTCGAAATGGCGGCCTTAATCACGTGACATATGCTTTTTTTCAGTAAAACCAAAAGAAAAAACTTTGTTAGTCCTAATTTCGTCTCCAACTCGCTTGATCTATTGTTTTTTAATAAATAAACATCAATCGTATGAAAAGTTTTTTCTGGAAATGCTATTTTTGCCCTCTATAGGACAATTGAAACATCATATGACCGGATATGGCGAATGTGCTGTTTCAAAAGATCCTCAAAGACATTTTTATGAAAACTAAGTGTAGTCTAAGGATTAAGGCTACTTCCTCTTTCCGATGCGTATATTTACGACTTCCGGTTACAACCAGAAGTGGGCCATACAAACCGGAAGTCCATTTTTTAAATAAAAAAATTGTACCTTGTTGTACGGATTTAGATTGTTCATCTAAAAATACGCTTATTTCTTTTCAAAATTTTATATTTTACTTTTGAGTACGATTTTAAAGCCTTATTTTATGAAAATAAAAGCGTTTTTAAAGAATGTATTTTATCATTAATACATAATAAATTTAATCAATATACTTGAAAGAGCCTTAGCTTAATTAAACTAATAACATTTAATTGTTTAAATAATTAACATATAATTATTAGACTAATAATATTTAATTGATTGAATAATTGAAGTATAATTATTAATATATAATAATTTTAACATCATATTCATATTTTTTGCTGACTGTCTGTCATAGATATTAATATAACCTAGTGCAAGCGGTACGGAAAAATATTCGTTTACAATGTAATATTATGTTTTTAATGTTAAAAACCAGTCGATGTACGTACTTTTTTATTTGTATTCATTGATAGCATTGATAACATGGTATTTCTATTATTAACTAACATGATCATCAAACACTTGACATTTTAAATTTATTACAAATCTGTGCAAAAAAGTTGCATTTTTTTATTTTAAAAAAGGACTTCCGGTTTGTATGGCCCACTTCCGGTTTTAATAGGAAGTCGTAAATATGCGCATCGAAAAGAGCAAGTAGCCTTACCCCTTAGACAACACTTAGTTTCCATAAAAATGTCTTTGAGGATCTTTTGAAACAGCATATTTGCCATATCCGGTCATATGATGTTTTAATTGTCCTATAGAGGGGGAAAATAGCATTTCCAGAATAAACTTTTTATACGATTGATGTTCATTTGTTTGTTGAAAAACAAATGTTCAAGCGAGTGTGGGACAAAATTAGGTTAGATTTCTAACTAACAAAGTTTTTTTCTTTTGATTTTACGGAAAAAACGCATGTTACGTAATTAGGGCCGCCATTTTGAACTTAAGGGTCGCAAAAAAACTGACCACACGGCTTTTGAAAGTGTGTAACCTTTCATGTAAACCGTTGTACCCTATTGGTATTGTGCAGCTACTTTTATATATGATTTAGTGTAAAAAAAAGGTCAGTAAGGTGGCTTAGGCTGTCATATCGGATCTAGAATATGTATTCACTGCAAATGCCCATTGGCATTAAAAACTAGAGATTAATACCTTTCATTTGTAGTAGACCTCTTAAAGATCAAACCAATTTTGGGCTAGGGGGTCACTAGATATATATATATATATATATATATATATATATATATATATATATATATATATATATATATATATATATATATATATATATATATATATATATATATATATATATATATATATATATATATATATATATATATATATATCTTCAAACAACAAAAGTTTTGATGACTGTTTTCAAAATCATGTAGAATCACCTTGTTCCTCTAATCTTATCATAACTTCATCACCTAATTCAGATCTACACAAAATTAATAAAAAATAAAACGCATGAAATGGACGTATGAAATGAATAAATTTATTATGTTTTGTTATTACAAAATAACAAATAATGGAACAAATAAAAAGGTTATATGTCTAAACTATATAATATGTTCAAAGAAAAATTCCCCAATTGCTGTATTTCAGAACAAAGCATTGCGAATCAAAGACGGTATATTGAAAATAGAAACTTTATATCTGAATCAGAATTAAAATCAATTAAAACAACGTTCAACAAGAAGAACATTTAAATTTTGAAGTTTCAGATGAAAACCTAGTCCCATTCATGAAAAGCATCGAAAATAAATCAGAAAATTCATCTAAAAATAATGATAACAAAGATATAGAAAATTTATTTCTCAATCAAATGAATTTATTTGAAAATATTGACCCAACTTTAAGACCTAAACTTCCTAAAATTCATTATTCAAAGAAAATTTTCGATTGTATTAACGTGCTTAATGAGAATATTCTTCCAAAGCAACTTGTTAAAGTAATGAATATCTATACACTTCATCTGATTATATATTGTGCCGCTATTACAGTAGTTAAACATTCTGGATACAAATTAGAAAATTTTGGATCTAATTATAATATCAAGAAAAACCTTCATGGCAAAAAGGTTAGAAGGTAAAATTTCTTCTATCAGATGTGATTTAGGAAGATTGACTCAATATTCCAGAGGTAATCGATCAAAAAACTTATGCCAAATATTGGAAAAATATTCTCAAAATAAAACAAATAAAAATAATGAGATAAGTAATGGACAATTGATAGAATACATCGATACTTTAAAACAAAAACTTTCAGTATACTCTATTAGACTACGTGAATATAAAATAAATTCAGATAGAAAATTCCAAAACAAACTATTCAAAATAATGAAAACATTTTTACAAATTTATTTCAGGTTCAAATGAAAATATTTCTGGAAATGGAGTTCCTAAAATTGATATTTTAACTGATTATTGGTCTTCAATTTGGGCAGTGCCAAGGCAACATAATTCCAATGCAATTTGGATTTTAAATGAAAGGTCTCGATTTTCTCAAATAGAATGCATGCAATTTGAAAAATTTTCAAACGAAGATATAACATCAGTTATTAAACACACAAAAATTGGAAATCTCCAGGTGTTGATGGTATTCATAACTTTTGGTTCAAGAAATTCTCTTGCGTTCATGAAAAATTGGCTGAATATTTTTCATTTATAATAAAGAACCCTCAGCTACTCCTTTATTTTTCACACAAGGAATTACTTTTTAAAACCGAAAAGTGATAATACTATTGATCCGTCTCAATATAGACCAATTACTTGCCTTCCAACAATATATAAAATTCTAACTGCATGTATTACCCAAAAATTTATGCACATTTGGAGAATTATAATATTCTTTCCGAAAATCAAAAGGATGTAGAAAAACACCTTGGTACTAAAGAGCAACTTGTAATTGATTCTGTTGCTTTGAATCAAGCTCAAACAAAGAAGAGAAATATTCATACAGCCTTCATTGATTACCAAAAGGCTTTGACAG
Organism: Cryptolaemus montrouzieri; assembly: GCA_013387265.2. Classification (NCBI taxonomy): domain Eukaryota; kingdom Metazoa; phylum Arthropoda; class Insecta; order Coleoptera; family Coccinellidae; genus Cryptolaemus; species Cryptolaemus montrouzieri. The sequence continues at coordinate 39,273,564 of JABFTP020000124.1, read as the reverse complement.
TTCTCCCCATTCATGGCTTCAAGAAATTTTGGAAATTTATAAAATTGATAAGACACTTCGTCATTTTCTTGAATTCGTAATGAAAAATTGGAGAACCAATCTTCATTTAAATATTTCAAAACAATCGTTAAAATCCGAAGTAATTCCAATCAAAAGAGGCATTTTTCAAGGTGATTCTTTAAGTGCTCTTTGGTTTTGTCTTTGCCTCAATCCATTATCTCATGAATTAAATGCTACTAGTTTCGGCTTCAAAATAAAAGGTTTATTAACTGAATTCAAATTAAGTCACTTAATTTATTTAGATGATATTAAATTATATGCCGGAACCAGATCTCATTTAAAAGTCTACTTGAGATTACTTTCAACTATTCCAATGATATTCATATGAAATTTGGGCTTCCAAAATGTAAAAATCTTTCTATTGAAAAGGAAAGATCACTTCTGATTATATAAAGATTTCCAATATCGAAATCGAGCCAATGCATCAAGGAGATACATATAAATATCTTGGATTTTGTCAAGAGAAGACAATTAACCATAGCAGCACTAAAGAAATTATTAGAAGTTCATATTACAAAAGACTAAGAATTATCATCAAGAGTTATTTAACTAGTAAAAACCTTTTCAGAGCTATCAACTCCTATGCTGTTCCTATTCTTACATCTTCTTTTGGAATTATTAAATGGTCTAAAACTGATCTAAATGAATTACAATGTCAAACGAGGAAAATGCTCTGTAAATATCATAAGCACCACCCAAAGTCAGCTGTTCAGAGAGTTACACTACCTAGACATCTTGGAGGTCGTGGATTAATTGATTTGAATAATCTTCATAGTAAACAGATTTTTCATCTACGTTCCCATTTTCATGATAAACAGAGAACGTCTAAATTACATGATATTGTTGTTGCTTCAGATTATAATCTTACACCTCTGAACTTGACAATGCAAAAGGTAAATTTCGATATATTTGATGATAATTCTAAAATAGAAAGTTGGATGCAGAAGGAATTACACGGAAAGCACCTAAAGAATTGAAAAATGATTATATTGATGAAACTGCATCGAATAAATGGTTAGTATCTGGAGAATTGTTTGCTGAAACAGAAGGCTTGGCAATTGCGATCCAGGACCAGGTTGTTTTCACAAGGAATTATAGAAACATATCATCAAACAAAATATAGATGATTCTTGCCGTAGATGTTCCTGTTCTTCAGAAACAGTTTTCATATATTATCATCTTGCTCAGTCCTTGCTTCAACAGATTATTTAGAAAGACATAATGCCGTCGCAAATATTATTCACTTCAATCTAGGAATTAAACATGACCTAATTCCCAAAAAGAAAAAAATTTCAAAAATATGAACCTGAGATTATTTGTGAAAATGACAAATATAAACTTTA